>JALGQZ010000004.1:36564936-36884936 GCA_023105745.1 Austropuccinia psidii | reverse complement strand
TTGGTCTGCGTCTGCGTCTGCCGGTGCCAGTCTGAGTTTTTGAGTTTGAGTCGGAGTTTGAGTGAAATTCTCGGCTGATTAAGTTTTAAAAATAATAAAATGCCTCCACTTTTGGCAACTTACTTCAACTTACTTGAAATTATTCTAAGCCCCAATTAAATTAAATTAAATTAAATCCAATTAAATCCAATTTAAAAATTTAAAAATTTAAAAATTTGATCAAGTAAATTTTAAATTTTTCAAGTTGGAATTCGGTTTAAAATTTTTATTCTTAGTCTTGACGAAAAGAAGAGATTGAAATTGATTGATTGATTGATTTTTAACTAATAAAATTTTATTAAATTATTTTAAAATAAAAAAAATAAAATAATGATTAAATCAGATTTTAATTTAAATTTAAATTTAAATTTAAATTTAAATTTTAATCAATTTCAAAATAATAAAAATAATAATAAAAATGATAAAAATTTAAATTTTAATTCAAAATTCACTTCAAGTAGTTTTGGTATAAAATTATCCAATCAATTAGAGCAAGCTCAATCAAAAATTCAATCCAACTCAAACTCAAACTCAAATTCAAATTCAAAAAATTTAAAAAATTCTAATTCAATCCAAAAATTTAAATTTAAAAATCAAAATCAAATTAAAAACTTTCAAAATAAATCTTCTCTTGAAATTAATCATTCTACTCTTAAAAATCAAAATTTAGAATTAAAATCAAATAAAGTATGTAAAATTTAATTCAATTTAATTTAATTTCATCTTGAAAATAATTTAAATCAAAATTAAAATTCTTGCTTTTTATGTTTTCTTTCATTCAGTTAAATTTAAATCGTCATTCTTCAACTTCTTCTTGGGATTCTTATCTTTCTTCAAATCTTTCAAATTCTTTAAATAATTCTAGAGCTTCTTCTCCTTTTTTTAATCTATCAAGCTTTCAATCTTCTTCATCCGATCTCCAAAATTCATCTCATCAATCTCAATCTCAATCTCATCCTCAATCTCATCCTCAATCTAATTCTCAAAATAAAAATAAAAATAAAAATTTAAGCAACACTCACAACTCAAACTCTTTCAAATCTCCAATCAAACTCTTAAGATCAATCTCTCTAAACTTACATCATTCAACTTCTTGGTCAAAAAAATCAATCTCAATCTCAAAATCTAATTCTATAAATCATTCAAATCAAATCAAACCTCAATTTATTCATTCTTTTAACCCCAAATCTCTTTCAAACTCAAATCATTTCAAAAAAAACTTGTACTACGATCCAATCCTATCAAAAAATCAAAATCCAAATCCAAATCATCCTTTAATTCTTTCATCATCTCAATCTCATCCTCTTCCTCATCCTCTTCCTCATCCTCTTCCTCTTCCTCAAGTCAAATTTCAAACTCATCCTCATTCTCTTCATCCTCCTTGCTTGAATTCTATCAAAACTAATTCAATCCAAATCACTAAAATGGCTTCCATTCGTCCCGGTACTCAAAGAGTAGGTTTCAATTCCTAATAAAAATCTTGAAAATTTAATTGACTTAAAATAATCATTCTCTATTTCTAGTCTCCAATCAAACGTTCATTATCCATCTCAGCCTCTCTAGATACAATTCCTGAAGATACTAGAGCTAAAATTTGCTTATTATCTCGTACTGGAATGACTTTATGATTAAAAATCACTTTTAAAACTAATCCTTCATTGTCTTCAATCATCTTTTAGCTTTTTATCGCTTGAAATAATTGGGTCATCTTTTGGTTCAACTCAAGAATTGGCTACACCTAATCTTCTTGTATTACTATCAAAAACAAAAATCTTGCTTTAATAATTCTATTCTGATTTTAATTCAACTTGTTTGTTATTCAAAATCAATATTCTAGCCAGTTTGTCAGTTTGTAAATCTCTAATTCAAATCAATTCTCATGCTTTCCATAATATTTATAGTCTTTTTTGAGTACAGTTAAATTCAATAGTACATTGCTTGCTAGTTTTCTTATTATTAAATCTTATTATTATTTTCTCATTCGATGGTCATCTATTTTACAAATATTCAAATCAGTTCATAAATCTTCATTTACTTTTTAACAACTTGACAAAATTTAATCAAACTTGCGCATCAAATTTCCATCCTTAAGCTTTTAAGATTGCCAAATTGACTTCTTCCTACTCTCAAATTTATCTCTTTGCATGCCCATGAATTCACCTTGGCTTCCTCAAAAAATTTGGCACTTGACTAAAGAATCTTCACATTCAATTTTTCCCCCATTTTACAATCATAAAACTCATATTATTAAACTTGGAAAATCTTTTACATTTTCCATCCAAAATCATCAAACCTTCTTAAATTAATTTTAAATTCAAAAAAAATAATCATTCTTCTCGTTTTTTAATAATTTTTTTACAGTAAACTTAAATCAAATTTAATGATTATTTTTTGATTAAAAAAAATTATCAAATTTTATAAAGAAAAAAGGAAAAAGATAAAATTAAACAAAAATTAAAAACTTAAAAAAATATATTATTGTTTTAAGGTCAATTTTGTTTTTTAAAAATGAGGTTTTTAATGTTGGTTTTTTTTTAAACAAAAAAAAATCATATATTATTATTATTATTTATTTATTATTTAATAATTAATTATTATTGTAAAAATATAAGAATAAAAATAAAAATAAGATGGAAAATAAAATAAAAATAAAAATGAAAGTAAATCTCAAAAATAAAAATAAAAAGAAAATAAAAATAAGATGGAAAATAAAATAAAAATAAAAATAAGATGGAAAATAAAATAAAAATAAAAATGAAAATTAAAAATAAAAATAAAAATAAAAATAAAAATAAAAATAGAAAATTACAAATAAAAATAGAAAATTACAAATAAAAATAAAAATAAAATAAAAATAAAATAAAAATAAAATAAAAATAAAATAAAAATAAAATAAAAATAAAATAAAAATAAAATAAAAATAAAATAAAAATAAAATAAAAATAAAATAAAAATAAAATAAAAATAAAATAAAAATAAAATAAAAATAAAAATAAAAATTACAAATAAAAATAAAAATAAAATAAAAATAAAAATAAAAGAAAAATAAAAATAAAAATAAAAATAAAATAAAAATAAAAATAAAAATTACAAATAAAAATAAAAATAAAATAAAAATAAAAATAAAAGAAAAATAAAAATAAAAATAAAAATAAAATAAAAATAAAAATAAAAATAAAAATCAAAATAAAAATACAAATAAGATGGAAAATAAAAATAAAAATAGAAAATTACAAATAAAAAGAAAAATAAAAATAAAATAAAATAAAAATAAAAATAAAAATAAAAATAAAATAAAAATAAAAATAAAAATAGAAAATTACAAATAAAAATAAAATAAAGATAAAATAAAAATAAAAATAAAAATAAAAATAAAAATAAAATAAAAATAAAATAAAAATAAAATAAAAATAAAATAAAAATAAAAATAAAAACAAAAATAAAAATAAAAACAAAAATAAAAATAAAATAAAAGTAAAATAAAAATAAAATAAAAACAAAAATAAAAAGAAAAATAAAAATTCAAATTAAAAATAAAAATAAAAATAAAAATAAAAATAAAAATAAAAATAAAAATAAAAATAAAAATAAAAATAAAAATAAAAGTTATTTTCTTATTGTTTTTTATTAATTATCTTAAATAAGAAAATCTTTATTATTATTATTATTATTATTATTATTATTATTATTATTATTATTATTATTTATTAGCATGTTTAAAAATTAATTTTTTTATAATTTTTTAAATAATTTTAATTTTTAGTAAGAGTAAATAAGGAGAGAAGGATTTCTCTCTCTCTCTCTCTCCATTTTCTTTTTTTTTTTTTTTCATAAATAATTAAATTAAATTAATAAAATTCAATTTTGGAAATAAAATAAATTGATTTTTTATTTATTTATTTTAAATTAATCAATTAAATAATAATAATAATCCTTATTAAAAAAAAAAAAAAAAAAAAAATTAATTATTTAATGTTTTTTTTTTTTTTTTTTATTATTTTGACTAATTAATTAAAATAAAATAAAAATTAATCAAGTTAGTTTTTTTTTTATTATTATTATTTCTTTCTTAACTTCTTCATAATTAAATCAGAAATCAAATTAAAAAACATCTTCATTATCATTAAATACTCCCCACCACCCATCTCTGAACCCTGGAAACCTACCCTTTTAATCTTGTTAGCCTGTAACAGGGGTTCTTTTAAATGAAGAGGTCCTGGAACTCAGTGAACAGACTTACTTATGGAGGGCTCAAGGGAATTACTCAAAGGATAAGAAAAATAAGATAAAGTGTAAAATTCTTAATGATAAAGAATGATCATTAAAAAAAATGAAATAAAAACAAAATAAATAATAAAGATTTAATCAAAAATAATCCTGAATCACTATTTCAAAATTTTCAGAAAAGAGAAAAGGATTAATAAGGATATGACCAACAGGACTTTTCTGAACAGGTGAGGGAAGGCTAAGACTAACTTAATAATTAATAAAATAATACTCCTGAATAAGAAATAAAATAATATTAATAAATAAATCAAATATTTTAATTAACTGTGGGAAAAACCCCCAGGTGGGTGAAAGGGGGCTGTTATATGTGAAAAAGTGCAAGCTTGGAGTTTGAATGTTGAGAACACATGACAGTATGATGGAGGAATCTGTATTTGATATGTAAACCTGTATTGGTGTATCCAATATAGGTATTTGAATCAATACAGATATTTGCACCTGTATTGAGGACAGGCCTGTATTTGATGAATCCTCTATTAGGGTTTTGCCTGTATTGAGCTGTATTGAGGCTTGAAACTGTATTTGGTGGATCTTCCATGAAACCCCCTTGTTGATTAGGTGTTGGAAGATCTTCAATTGATAATGATTGGTAATGTCCTGCCCTGTCTTCATGGCTGTGAAATTATCCCCCTTTTGAAAGTGGTGCGCTCTGAGAACAATAAGATAAAGTGAATCTTGATAAGTTCAATTAAAAAAAACTTTCTTCCCCCCCAATTACCCAATTTTCATCCTTCATAATTTCTCTTCATCAATAATAACTCCAAAAAAATTTTCATCTTCATAACTTTTAAGTCCTTTTAATTTGACTTGATTCTGATTCTTCTCCTCTTTTTCTTCTGTGGTATTTTTATTTCTTCTTCTCATTCCAGTGTTCTTCATCCAACTTGTCTTGAGTCCTTATGGCTCATTATAAGTAAATGACTTCAGGTTTATATCCTAAGAGCACTCTGCCTTGAATAATTTTTTTTTTCATCTTGAAATTAGGCTGAAATTTCCCTTTTCTTGATTGTGGAAAATTTCAGAATTCCATTGAAATTTCCCCAATTTTTGGTATTTTTTGGGGTTTTTGGCCAATTTGGCCAAAATGAACAAAATGTACAATTATTTCATTATTCAATAATTTTAATGATTTGATTAAGTTTAGATCAAAAGTTATGAATTGATAATTTTGATGGTTTTGAAGAATTAATAACTAGAAATGTTCAAAATTCTCAAATATTCCAATATATAAGAAAATGGAATATTTGATGAAAATTTGAATAAAATAAAGTTTTTAAAGTTTTTGAAAAAAGAATCAGCCAAAATGTGAAAATGCACCAATTAGCCTTTTTTTTTCTTTGATTTTTGCTGTTTTAAAGGCCTTTCAGATGATTTGAAGTGATTATGCACAAAATGCTTAAAAAGGGCCAATTTGGAAAATGAAACAGCTTTTATTGATAATTTCTTTTATTCTCTTGTGCTTCACTCCATTATTGAAGTTCAAATTGCCATAATTGACTTGCTGACTTGGATTTTTCCATGATTTGCTTGGTCTTGGCTTTGAATCTTCACTTGAAGATGAGTTCAAAGCTAACTTCCATTTGTGAATTCAATTACTCTTATTATCTGCCTTCTGTGCTTTATGGTGCTGGTGTCTTTGATAGCTTGAGGGAGCTTTCTGAAGAGATTATGGCCCCTACAGAGATTTATGACATTAAGAAAACTTATGATGGTTTTAAATCTGTTAGAGTTATTGAGCCACCCTGCATCAATTTTCAGAAGAAGGGGGTTCCTTGTGTTGAATCTGCTACTGCTAGGTCCACCAGGTGCCAAATCTGAAACCTTTGGAAAAGAAATTTCTCTCAGGCCAGCCATAGATTTCCAGAAAACCCCAGAAGATTATGGAGCAGCATCAAGAGGGTGGAAGATTTTGATTGGAAGCTCCTGTTGATGAACCTCCAACCTCTGATGCCACCTCTGGCCACTCCAATTGTGAGTTTAATGGTCAAGGAATTTCTGAGTTACTGACCTCTATTATTTTCTTTTCTTCTGCTTCAGTGACTGGATCCAAATTGAGAGGTGTTCAACAATGGACCAACACCAACAGTTCCTGGGCCAATACTGGAGGACCCATTCCTCCCCAAGGCAGCCCCATTAAAAGTAGCCCCAGAAGTTCCTATTTTGGTCACCAGAAAGGATGGAAGACTTGGAAAATTGGAAAGAAATTTGGTGGTTCAAGATGAAATTGATACTGATTCTGAAGGAAGTGATGAAATTTATAGAGAAGAACTTGATATTACTACCCCCATCCAAAAAATAAGAATTCAATCCACCTCACTATCCCCAGTACCAGCCAGTACTACTATTCATGAAGTGATCAGGTCCCCCCAACCACCTCAACCTCCAATTAGATCCCCAACCAGGCCATCCACACTTTCCTCTACCTCCACCAATACTCAACCACCTATGGCCATAACTTCTAGAGACCCAATGTCTTCAGAACCTGAATCAATCTTTGACCACTGTCAACACTGTAATATCACTGGAAATTTCACTGATCAAAAGAAGGTAAATAAGAAGGTGGTCACATCCCTATTTTCAGAGGTGGATGCTTTGACTGAAGGTTTTGTGGATAAATCTATTAAGAGTGCTGTTCCAGGTGAACCCACTAGGGATTTGGCAAGGGAGGCAGTTTATTATAAAGATGCCTTGGTTTTTAAATTGAGAGAAGCCTTGAAGAAATTTTGATGAGGATTATCTCTATTTGAGATGTAAACCTGTATTTATACATCCAATACAGGTATTTCCACCTTTATTGAGGAAAGGCCTGTATTTGGTGAATCCTGTATTGGGGTTTTTCCTGTATTGAGCTGTATTGAGGTTTGAAACTGTATTTGGTGGATCTTCCATGAAACCCCCTTGTTGATTAGGTGTTGGAAGATCTTCAATTGATAATGATTGGTAATTTCCTTCCCTGTCTCCATGGCTGTGACATAGCCATCACCCACCACCCCTTAATCATTACCTCCAACCCAACCACCCACTCAGAACCTCTCAATAATCAATATGGGAGGTTTTAAACTTGAATCAATGCAAATAAATTGAGAATAAATACCAGATTTTCAATTATAAATTGATTAGACCTTTTTTAATTTATTTCAATGCCAATCACCCCCAAATCACTTCAGATGGCCTTCTGAAGAATTTTGAACGCCACCTGAGGCCTTCAAGGGTTTATATCCCCTTTGTGATAATTTTTTTGTATATTTTTTTCATCATTAAGGATGATTATGATGGCTAATTGTTTCTTTTTTCTCTTTTTAATATGAATAATCATTATTATTATTCTAAATCCTTTTCAATTACTGATAATTATTATAATTCTGACTTTTGATATGTATATTTTAATTGTTAATAATCTTACTAATTGTTTTTATTCTTGAATTTGAATTTTAATATAGGGTTGGATCATTCATAAGGGTTTTACTTTTGAAATTTAATTTCAAACCATTCAACTCCCTTCATCTTTAATTTTTTTAAAAAAATCTTCTGATATTTCTCTCTCTATCTCTTTAAAAACAAATCTGATGTTTTCATGGTTAGGACTAAACCATATTTAGTACGTAATTAAAATTATTTAAAATATGATTAAGCTCTTATTATTACTCTTTATTTCATGGTAAATACTAAACAAAATATAGAAAACTATGAATTCAATAATATAGATTTAAATAATAAAAGAAAACTCACCAAAAGTAAAAGAAAAAATATTTATGATTTAAAGCAAATAATCTCACAAATTGAGAATTCCAACAGATAATATAGAAATTTACCATCCATCTCAGCTTATAAGAAAGCTTATTATTCCACATGGTTAAAACTTTAATCAATAGAAACTCTTCCTCATTCTTATTTAATAATTGCTAAAATAAATAATCCTTCTTTATCAGTTGTCATTTATGAAATAATCCAATTTGAAAATTCTTCTTCCAACTTAAAAATCTTAAACAATCTCATTTTTACCTTAATGAGCTTATAAAAAAGGAATAGAAAAGAAATAAAAGCAATAAAAATCTCTTATGTGTAATCATAAAAGTTATTGAACTTTGTTTAAGTTCTGATTCTGGAAAGTCTTTAGGTGTGTAAAATCTTTTTTGAGCCTGGGTCCTGGGGATAATTTGTACCCATACACATACAGCTAGCCAAATCCCTCTGTATCCCATAAGCATAATTCTTCTACCTCCTGCTCCCTTCAATCCAGCCCAGGACCATACCGGTACCAAGGGGGATGGCCAGGATAATTATACAAATTTCGAATTTCCCACACCACCTATCAATTTTTTTTATTTTTTTCTTCTTATTTCATTTCTTTTTCCTCCTTCATATCCCTCTAGAGTCCAATTCCTTGTCATTTCCACCTTTTTTATTTTAGTTTTCTCCTCCAAAGTATTATGGTTTTTTTCCTACTCCCAATGTCATCCACTCATTCTTCATGAATGTAAAGCCCTGACACTGATATTGAAAAACAAAAATCCACCACTGAGCCCATCAACACCTTCAAAAACTTGTGGGTGTGGTTTCATGTCCCTTATACTGTCACAGGGGCTCTTCTAAAATGAAGAGGGCCTGGCACTCAGTGAACAGACTTACTTATGGAGGGCTCAGAAGGAATACTCAAATGATAAGAGTAATGAAATAAGATAATAATTTCCTAGTCATAAAATAATAAGAGTTAAAAGATATGAGAGGAAAACAAAAGCAATAATAAAGAGCCAACCACAAATAATCCTGTACCACTGTTTCAACCTGTTCAGAAAAGAGAAAAGGATTAATAAAGGATATGGCCACCAGGACTCTACTGAACAGGTGAGGGAAGGCAAAGACTAACTTAATAAATAATAAAATAATATTAAATAATAAATCCAATATTTTAATTAACTGGGGGAAAAACCCCCAGGCGGATGAAGAGGGGCTGGTATATGTGAGAAATACCAGCCTTGGAGTTTGAGTGCTGAGATACTGGCCTGTATGCTGGAAGAAGTTGGATGTGGGATTGAATCCTGTATTGGTGAATCCAATACAGGCTATACAGTCAATGCAGGTATTTGCGCCTGTATTTATGAAAGGCCTGTATTTGGTGAATCCTGTATTTGGGTCTTGCCTGTATGAAACTGTATTGAGGTCTGAAAACTGTATTTGGAGAATGTTGAATGAAACCCCCTTGCTGATTGGGTTTTGAAGGGTATCAACCAAATAATGATTGTTGCTGATTGGGCTTTGAAGGGTATCAATGAAGTAATTATTGTTGAAGATGATTGGTAATGCCCCTGCCTCCTTGGCTGTGACATTATCCCCCTCTTGAAAGTGGTGAGCTCTGAGCACCATAAGTATAGTGAGTCTTGATGAGCTTGCAATTGTTCCATACAGTTCTTTCCCCCAATTCCTTAAATTTATCCCATTAACTTTCTACTTCAATCAATACTCAAACAAAATCTTCATTTAATCACTTGTAGATATCTTCTCCTTGATCTTCAATCTGAATTCCCTCTTTTCCTTCAAAATGCCTTCATTCTTCTAAAATAATGTTCATTCTTGTCTTGAGTGTCTTCACTAAACTTTTCTTGAGTCCTCATGGCTTTTGAAAAAGGGGGTGACCTGGGTTTATGTCCCAAGAACACCTGATTTCATCATAATTTTGAATCTTGACAGCGTTGGCATGAAGTGGCCAATACTGGAGGTTTTGGACCATTTCAGAAGTCCTGGCCAAAATCCTTGATTTTGTGATTAAAGGGGATTTTGGCCAATTTGCGCAAAGTGCGCAAATGCGCATGTATTCCATAATGGCATATAATGGTGAAAAATTGAAAAAACTTGATTGATGATGAAAAATGGCCTTATAGGGTGTTCTGGCCATTTTGCGCATTTTTGCGCAAAATGCGCAAATGTGCATATATGCCATAATGGCATATATATTGGTGAAAAAAAATGAAAAAGTTGATAAATGATGGAAAAATGGCCTATAAGGTGTTCTGGCCATTTTGCGCAAAATGCGCAAATGCGCAATTATGATGAAATTGGCCAAAAAGGCCTTTTGAAGCCTTTTGACAAGATAAACAGGCCTTTTGCGCAAAATTGCGCAAAATGCACAAATTTGCCAATATTCCTAATTAAGCATATTTTGATGAAAATGATAAAACTGAGCTATTTTGAAGTTTTGAGGTTTGATATGGCCATTTGTGCCAAAGTGCATAAATTCATGAAATTGGCCAATTGGGCCATTTGAAGCAGGGTTTTCCTTTTTGATCTTGATTTCTTCCTGAATGTCTTTCTTCTTATCTCCTCCTTGACTGGTCAATTGCCATAAATGCCTTACTGATTGGGTTTTTGGCTTTCAATTTTGATCTTAAGGAATGAGTTTAAGGCTGACTTGAAGAAGTTTTGATGAGGGTTATCTGTAGGTGGTCTTTACCATTACTAGTGTTTTGCTCTTTGATTATTGAATGAATTGACTCCCCAAACGTGATATGGGAGTGATGACTACTGCTTTTTGAAATAAGAAATAAAAATCAAAATAAAAGATACAAGTAAAAGAAATGAAATAAAAAATAAAAATGAAAAAGAATTGAGAGAAAAAGACAGTAAAGAAAGGAATAAGAAATGCCTGAGGGTTGTCCTTCTTGTGGTGAGTTGCTTTATTTTGGCCAAAATGTTCTGAAAGATAAAATCAAGCATTTGATGCTCACAGCATGGCCAAGGTAATGTTTTACAAGAAGTAGACCCCTCAGGGATGCATACCAGGAGATGGAACTTACTTTCATAACTTCCACTCCCCACCAAGCACCATAAATGAAAAAGAAATTATGCCATAACATGAATTGTGGTAATGAATGTCTTGAAGGATAATTTATGGCATGATTAAAGAAAGAAAAGAAAATAAGAGAAAGATTGGGCCATATCTTGAGGGTATGATGTTGCAAGGCCTTCTGAACCTGTCCAAAGAATTGACAAGTGCTCACAAAGTGGCCAAGGTGATGCTTACAACAAATTTGGGTAGAATACCCCCTTACAGGTGCATGCCAGGAGAGGAACTTACTTTCATAAACTCCAATCCCCACCAAGCACCATAAATCAAACTCTTGAGGCATTTGGGCCAGGCTTGTCTGGATACAGAGTGTGAAAAGCCTTGACAAGGTCTGGGGAGTTGGTAAGGCTGGAAGCTGGTTCCCAAGTTGTTCTTTCTGGGTCTTCATTGAATCCTTTCCACTCCACTAAATACCATAATGCACCTCTCTTGAGTTTTGAGTCCAGAACCTGAGCTACTTCCCATTCTTCTTGCTCTTCCACTATTACTGGTGGTGGTGGAAATTGGTGTCGATTTGGGATAGTTGATTGCTTCACTGGTTCTAACAAGGACACATGGAAAACAGGGTGAACTGACTTCCATTGTTGAGGCAACTTGAGGTGATATGCATGGCTGCCAATATTCTTGAGAACTTCAAAGGGTCCCAACCATCTTTCTGAAAGCTTTTTGGTGGGTCTTGTTGTCTTGATGTTCTTGGAAGCTAGCCATACTTTGTCCCCAGGTTGGAAATCAGGTGGAATTGCTCTATTTTTATCTGCATACTTCTTAAAATGATTTATTGCTGACTCTAATTCTTCTTTGACAACTTGCTGTACTGATTGGAGTTTTGATGATAACTTTCCAGAAGGTGTATCTTGAGAAATGTGAATTGAATCAAAGCTGGGATTTCTTCCATAAATAGTGAAAAATGGAGACTGTTTTGTTGATGAATGTTCTGCATTATTATAGGAAAATTCAGCCAGAGGGAGCCAGGTGTGCCAGTCATCTTGATGGTAACTGACATACATCCGAAGATACTGTTCTAGAATCTGATTTACCCTCTCTGTCTGTCCATCTGTTTCAGGGTGAAAGGCAGTTGAAAGATCTCTTGATATCTTGAGCTGCTGACACAATTGAGTCCAAAATGATGAAACAAATAATGAACCTCTATCACTAACAATACTGACTGGAAGACCATGTTTGGAAAAGACATGATTAATAAATATTTGAGCTAAGTCCAAAGCAGTGATTGTTGAATAAGTTGGAATAAATATTGCCATTTTTGAAAATCTGTCTACAACTACTAAAATTGAATCAAAGTTGCTTTACAAGGGCAATTGAGTGATAAAGTCCATTGATAAAGAATTCCAAGGACCAGATGGAATTTTAAGAGGCTTGAGTAATCCAAACTTCTTATGGTGGATGTTCTTGTTTCTTGAACATTGCTGACATGAGGACACATAGTCCTTGATGATTTGATTCATGCCAGCCCAATAAAAATCCCTCTTGATGAGCTTGAGGGTCTTCTCCTGGCCAGGATGGCCAGCCAACGGTGAGTCATGATGCTTTTGAAGAATGTCTAATTGAATCTCATGATTGCTTGGAATGACTACTCTATCTTTGAACAATAATAATTTTGCTTGAGGTTCAAGAGAATAGTCTGGGACTGATTCTCCTCTTGATAATTTCTTGAGGATTTCCTTATAATCTTTGTCTTGCCATACTTGTCTTTGAATTTGATCAACTACATCTGAAAAAACATCAGCTTTAATTGAAAAGAATCTTGACTCTTGAATTTCATTTTGCTTGAGAACTTGATGAAAATTTTGAGGATTCTTGCTGATGAAATCCACCCCCCTCTCTGGGTACATGTCGTCCCAACGTGACAAGGCATCTGGTAAAGTGGCCAGCCTGCCTGGGCGGTAAGTGATGATGAAATGGAACTCAGATAGAAATTATGCCCAACAGGCTTGACGACGAGTAAGGACTTTAGAGGACATAAGATACTGAAGGGAACAATGGTCTGTCAATACCTGAAAGGAATCAGAAAGAGAAAGGAGAAAAGCTCTCCAGCGCTTGAGAGCCCAAACTATGCCAAGGAGTTCCTTTTCATGAATTTCATAGTTGAGTTCAGCTGGTAAGAGCTTGCGACTATCAAATGCAATGGGATGCTTTCATGAGTCATTCACCTTACTCAGTACAGCACCCAAGGCATAATCAGAAGCATCAGTCTCTACAATAGTTGGTAGAGAAGGATTAAAATGAGAGAGAATAGGAGCAGTGGTGAAAGCTTCTTTGAGTATCTGAAACTGACTAAGAGCTTCCTCATTGAAGATAAAGGGAGAATCTTTTTTAAGGAGGGAAGTGAGAGCAGAGATTTTTTTAGAATAATTTCTAATGAAACGACAATAAAAGTTGGCAAAGCCAAGAAAAGATTGGAGGGCCTTGATGTTCTTGGGCTGAGGCCAATTGAGGATTTTTTGAACCTTTTAAGAATCCATCTTGAGGCCATCACTTGAAACAACATAGCCCAAGTATTCCACACTTGGAGGCTTTAGCAAACAAATTATTGTCTCTCAGTCCTTGGAGAACAGAGGCCACATGTTTAACATGTTCATCCAAAGAGCTAGAGAAGACCATAATATCATCTAAGTACACTACAACAAAAATATCCAAATAATCTGAAAAGATATCATTCACAAGATTTTGAAATGAAGCTGGAGCATTGGTTAAGCCAAATGGCATAAACAAATACTCATAACTACCATATTTGGCTCTAAAGGCAGTTAAATGCTCATCCCCCTCTTTAATTCTCAGGAGCTTATAAGCACCACGCAGATCTATCTCGGAGAAGATAGTAGCACCGTTAAAGACAGTAAGAAGCTGATTCATTGGAGGAACAGGATACCTGTTCTTCCTAGTGACAGCATTAAATTTGCGGTAGTCAACACACAAACGAAGACCACCATCCTTTTTCTTAACAAAAAAGACAGGTGCTCCTGTTGAGGAGGAGATTGGTCTGATGAAACCTTTCTCTAAATTCTCTGAAATGTAGGCCCGCAGTGTTTCTGAATCATTCTTTGATAAAGAGTAGATAACACCAACTGGAGGTAGAAGACCCTCCAGTCCAATATGATGATCACAGGCACGGTGTGGAGGAAGTTTCTCTGCTTTCACTTTGGAGAATACATCCAAATATTTGTGATAAACAGGAGGGACTACCTTCAGCACAGTTTCAATCTCTTCTGGCTCTTCCTCCTCATCCCACTGCTCCTCCAGGGAGGCATGAAAAGATAAAGGAGGAAGGTCCATATCCCCTTGAAAAAGATGAAGTGAAGATATAGCAACATCTTCTCCAACATCTTTCATCTCTTTGAAGACTTCATCTCTTAATGGAAGTAATGACTGAGAGGGAAAAATGGAGGGGTTATGGACAGAAGGAGGAAGGGAAGGTGTCTTAAGCTCACCAACCAGAGCAACACTGTTGACAGCAGTGGAAAAGTCATTACTAGTAGAAGAAATAATACCACAAGAATCCTTATGACTAGAATCATAGGTGATCAATCCATTTTTCCAATCAATAATGGGACTAAAATGGTAAAGAAAATCATAGCCCAATATTAGGTGTTCTCCCTTGGGTGAATCTATGATAAAGAAATCCCATTCAAAGCTTGGGAAGGAAGGTAAATCAACAACCCACTTGGTATAATGGGTGATGAACAGGGAAGTGGATTCATTGGAATCCAAAATGAAAAGAGGAATCTTTTCAGGGAGCTCTGACATGGTCAATGAGTACTTGAGAACAAAATTCTTTGCAATAAAAGAGTTTGTAGCACCAGAATCAATGAGAATACTATAAAAAATATCGGAGATTGAAGAAAAAATAAGAAATTTTAAAGGTTTCTTGACACTAGTATTCAGAGTGCACAATTGTGCTCTTGAAGGAAATAAGTGAGGACCATTGAACACATCATGATTCCCACTCAGGCTTTTCCCTGCTTGCTAGGAAAGCCTTTTGATGACCCTTGCCTATTTTCAGGCCTCTTGAAGCATTTTTCAAATGGGTGCTTTCCACCACAATAATTGCACAAACCTTCTTTAATCCTCCTCTCCTTTTCAGAACCAATTAATTTGTTGTCCTTATTGAGGAGAGCAGCATGAGGCTTGTCTTTGGACACTTGATAATTCTTCCCCTTCTTATTCTTCTTGTGGTAAGGCTTCTGTGATGATGAACTTTGAGGGGGCTTGGAGGAGTTGAATTCACTGATTGGAGGCTTCTTCTCTTGATGACTTCCCTTTTCCTTCTGCCTCTCATGGTACCTGGTATCTAATTCCAAGGTGATATCCATGAGTTCTTGAAGACTATCAAAAGCTCCAGGGTGAGAAGCCAATTGGTCCAACAATCTTGATGCCAAGCCTCTTCTATACACATGAATATAGGACCTTTCCCCCCAGTCTCCAATTCTTGACATTAAACTTCTGAAATCAGCTATGTACAAGGAAACTTGACCACTTTCCCTCATCCTCAAATTGTTCAACTCTTGTTCAGCTTTTCTGACTTCATTGGGATCACCAAACAGAGTGAATAACTGGGTTTCAAACAACTTCCAGTTATTGAGGAGATAAGAAGGGTCTTCATTGGAGATATTTGAGAGGTAAGGTTCAATCCATTTGCCAGCTCTACCAGTAAGAAAAGAAGTTGAGTAAAGCACCTTCTTCCTGTCAGAGAAGAAGTTTTCTGGGTCATTATGAAAGATTAATTGACAGGATTGAATGAATCCTCTCAATTTATGAGCTTTAGTACCATCAAAAGAATCAGGTGCCTTCATTGATGGAGTCTTGAATGCAGGGACTTTTGAAGTGTCCTTTGGGGCAACTGCTTGAGTGAGTTGTCCCATAAACTGAGTCATTTTCTCCATCATCTTGAGGAAATTTGGTTCAGCTTGAGAGACAGAAGGTTGATTAGAAAGGGCTAGATTTGGAGCCTCAGGAGCTTCAGGAGCACCTGCCAAGGCAGCTGCCACTTCAGTCTCCTCAGATTCTTCCTCTTCCACAGACTCCTCCCCCTCCTCATCTTCAGCTTCCCCCAATCTACTTCTAGGCCCTTGAGAAACACCAGGATAACCACCCAATAGTCCAGAGAATGATCTTGATCTTCTAGACTTCACACCTCCTCTTCTGGAGGGTGCTGCTCCTTCCATTGGTGGTCCTCTGTCCAAATTTGCACTCAGTTGATGAACTGATGGTGTGCGGTCAAGAGGAGCCCTTTGTGTAGGAGTGAGAACAGCTTGATATCTCTGGGATCTTGTATTCTTGGCTGGTGGGCTATGCTGAACTGGCATCATCAAAGAAGAATGAATAAAAACTTGATGATACTTTGAATAAAATAAGGCTTGACCAAAACAATCAAATGAGAATCTTGATGAACTTGAGAAATCAATCAATAGTCTTGAAGTGAATCAATATGAATAAATCTTGAAGAGCGAAGATGACAAAGTCGAATTCTTATGAATAATCAATTTCAATCAATAAGTAAAATCAAGTAAATCAAGTCAATTCAAAATCAAATCAATTAAGTCTTGAGGAATTCAATCAATATCTTCCAAAATCAATTCAATTTTCTTGAGGAATCAAATTCAAATCAATAAATCAAATCAAATGTTGAGGATAAATCAGCTATCTTGAGGAATCAAATCAAGTCAATCAATCAAATCAATCAAAGTCAAATCAAAGTCTTGAGGTGAAATCAATGTCTTGAGGAATCAATCAATAAATTTGAGAAATTTCAAAACCAAAATCACTGAATACCCCAAATCAATAAAATCCCTGAATGATAAATCAATTAACCCAAATAATTCCACTCAAATAACCTGATGAAAACATGAATTCAGACAAAAAGAGAAATGAGAATGATAAAGAATACATTGAAATGGTCAGCAGAATTTTTGAAATGAGAAAGAGAATCAATTTTCATTTTGAATGAAATGAATGAGATGAAAATTGATGAGAGAGAAAAAATCATAAACAATCATAAAAATCATAAAATCATGAAAAGATCATAATTGAAGAATGAGAGAAATGAATAAAATGAATGAAGGAAAAAGAAGCAATTATGAGTTAATTAAAATAATGTCACAGGGGCTCTTCTAAAATGAAGAGGGCCTGGCACTCAGTGAACAGACTTACTAATGGAGGGCTCAGAAGGAATACTCAAATGATAAGAGTAATGAAATAAGATAATAATTTCCTAGTCATAAAATAATAAGAGTTAAAAGATATGAGAGGAAAACAAAAGCAATAATAAAGAGCCAACCACAAATAATCCTGTACCACTGTTTCAACCTGTTCAGAAAAGAGAAAAGGATTAATAAAGGATATAGCCACCAGGACTCTACTGAACAGGTGAGGGAAGGCAAAGACTAACTTAATAAATAATAAAATAATATTTCTTAATGAGAAATAAAATAATATTAAATAATAAATCCAATATTTTAATTAGCTGGGGGAAAAACCCCCAGGCGGATGAAGAGGGGCTGGTATATGTGAGAAATACCAGCCTTGGAGTTTGAGTGCTGAGATACTGGCCTGTATGCTGGAAGAAGTTGGATGTGGGATTGAATCCTGTATTGGTGACTCCAATACAGGCTATACAGTCAATGCAGGTATTTGCGCCTGTATTGATGAAAGGCCTGTATTTGGGTCTTGCCTGTATGAAACTGTATTGAGGTCTGAAAACTGTATTTGGAGAATGTTGAATGAAACCCCCTTGCTGATTGGGTTTTGAAGGGTATCAATGAAATAATGATTGTTGCTGATTGGGCTTTGAAGGGTATCAATGAAGTAATTATTGTTGAAGATGATTGGTAATGCCCCTGCCTCCTTGGCTGTGACATATACTTATTAACAATATATTTAATGCAACATAACCAATTCTTCTGGAAAAAAATGCAGAAAGAAACTAAAGAATAATAAAACCAGAAGTACAAAATCCATGAGTCAGAATCTCAATATTTCCCATTGTCTCACCAATCCTAAGAGTGAAGCTCTCATAAAAGGGAAGAATATTACTCTGTAAAAGTTTGTGAAAACTCAACATGTGAAACAGGTATGTTTTAATTTTTTTTTTTGATCATGAGCTAAAATTGGACCTCCTTTTTAATGGTCCCTTTGTGACAAATCACTGAAGACAGCAATTTTGTATTTCATATGTTAAAATTATCTGCTTCTAGCTATGAATGAATATATATCTTCCTGTACTTTGTTGAAACTCTGAAACCCAACAATGATGAAAATACTTGTCTGCCAAACTGAATTGAATTCCCATCTATCTAAAGAAATTTTCTTTCATCAAGGAGAAATTAAAAAGTGAAATTGAAAATTCAGTGCACATGTCTATTTTACCACAGAAACTTGGACAAGCCCCAATATCATTGAATACATGGCTGTGACAGCCCATTTTATGTATCATAAATTTAATTTAACCTCTTTGCTTTTAGGTCTCAGAGAAATAGAAAGTAATTCAGTTTTATAGTTTTTTTCATTTAATTACAAATATTTTGTTCTATTAAAGGAAATAATTCAGGACCATCACTTGCCAAACTATTTGTCAAAATAATGGACCAATACAATATTTAAAATTTTATGTTTGGCTTAATGACTGATAATTCATATGTAAGCCACAAAATGGCCATTGGAATAGAAAACAAAATCCTTACTTTTTGTTCAAAAACTCACTCTTTAGGATGAATGGCTTATACCTTAAATGTAGCCACTCACCATGGGCTCAATGCCCTTGGGGATAGCAATTTTCCATCTGATAAGCCATCAAAGATCAATAATCCAAATACAATTTTGATTTCAAATATTTTTTACCTACTTTATGGAGTCAATTTTCAATATGAATACATTATTTAAAGAATTTCACAATTGGTGGCCTCATACTTGTACCAAATCCCATAAAGAAGAGAGAAATTTATTGCAATGGTAAGCCTTGTATATGATGAAAAAAAATCAACAAATGCAACCACTCTCCTATCTCATGTATTTAAAAGGTTAAATTTGACTTATTATATTCTCAAACATGCATTATAAATTTGTGAGGCATATAACCAATTTTACTCACCTTAAAATTTGAAGAAATATAGGCTCAACCACTTTAATGGGACAAGTTAAAGGTAATGGTAGCCCTTCTCCAACTCCTTTGTAAAGCAATAGTAGTAGTTTGTGCCTCCAGATTTCCAAAAAGAAATCAGGCTCTGCCTATTTACTTATTATTAATCAAGAAAATATTTCAGGTATGTTTTTTTACTTATAAAGAAATTTCAAGGTTGTATTAAAAAATAATTTTAGCATATTGGTATTATTCTTGTGAGAAATAAAATGTGCAGAAAATCCAGCCTTCTGCACATGAAATGATTAATAAACTACCAAAATATATTCAAATCCTTTTTCTTCAGCCACCATCCATATGTGATTTCATTCTTTAACCGAAATTCAAAATCAAATTCTTTACATAACATGAATAAAACTTGGCCAGATTTGGTTTTTCATGTAATAAAATTCAGGAGATATTTGAAGATGTGGTAAAGAAAAATTCCCAAGATCAAGAAACAATTCCACCTCATTCTACCAATCTTAAGTAGAAGGAAAGTGTGATATTTGATGAAATTTACCTTTCTGTCTCCAATGAGGGGTGTAGTCTGGAAAATGAATTAAATCAATTTTATGAAGAAACTAATGAAAACAAAGAAACAGACATACTCTTGTTTTGGAAATCACAGGTTAAAGTATTTCCAACTCTTTGCCTCATTGTAGGCCAATATTTAGGAATACCTGCAACAAGAACCCCATTGGAGAATGTCTTCTCTTGTGGATGCAATATCTTAACATGCCAGAAATCTTCTCTCACTTAAATTCATGTTGAGCAGATTTCTTGTGTTAAGGATTGGGTTCTGGATTTTGGACCATTGTATTCACATGTATAATTTTTTTTGAATTCACTTTGGTTTTCAAAATTTCTTGATATCTTTTTTGTTTGGAATAACTATTGGGATCTATGCCTCATAATGTATCCTAAGGTGATTGGATTAAGTATTATTTTTTTTCAAAAAATTGAGGCCCAAGGCCTAATTCATTCCAAATATCCAATGGGAAATCCCTAATAATGAAGGATAGGGGCTCAGGATCGATCTTTTTTTACTTTTTATATTAATAATTAATAATTTTTTTTTAAAAAAAAATATATAGGTTTTTAATCCTTAGAAAATGGATTTAAACTTTATTAAATTTAAAAAAGATAATGCTAAATTATTAAAACATTTGAAAAAAAAATATGAAGATTTGATTTATTTTATAATTTATGATTTTTGATAAATTAAATTAAAATTGAAATTAAGAATTAATTAAAGTTTTTTTAAATTACCAAATTTAAATAAACTTAAATTTAATTTGTTTAATAAAAAAAAATTAAAATAATTTAAAAATATAATTTTCATTAAAGATAGATTTTTTAATAAGTAAAATCAATATTTTAATAATCTAAATTACTAGAATTTATGGTATTTTTTTTCTTTGTTCAAAAAAAAAACATTAATCCACTTTCAAATTTATTCAACCCCAACTGGATATAGATTTCACTTCCCCAAATTGTAAAATTGAGATTTTTTTTAAAGAAATCTTTAATAATAGAAAGCATTTGTAAGAAATAATTAATGGTATATAATAAATTAAAAAACCTTCTTCAGAAATTATTCATAATCAAGAAATTACTTATTAAGGATATTCTTTTTTCAAATCAATCAAGAATTGTTCAATTTAGGTAAGAAATGTTTTAAAAAATTAAACTTACTTAAATCAAATCAAAAGTATATAGTTACTTGGAAAGATATAATCAAGACTAAAAGAGATATAAGAATCAAAAAAAAATAAATATATTTATTTTATCAATAATATTTCCTTTAAATTTTAAGCCTTTAAATTTGGTAAAGAATTGAATAAAAATCATGATAGAACTAAGAATTAATTATATTTCAATGAAAAAGTAATAGGATTAATTATTTTTCATTAATATGTAAAGGATATTAACCATTTTACATTTTTTCAAAAGTTTCTAATTTTGGTTAATAATCATCTTAGTATAAATCAAACCATTAATCTTCAATTTGCTCTAAAATATTATTTTATATTGTAAAAGAAACAACTCAGCTAAAAAAATTATTGGACTTCTTGATTATCACTTATTCAATTTTTTGAATTTTCTTTAAAAAAAACCATTGACCTTTCAAAATTCCAATTAAATTCTCAATTCTTACCCTTGATTTTTCTAGACAGTAATTCAAAGAAAATTTATCTTTATTCTGTTCCAAAGCCCCTTATAAGATGGAAAAACCAAATGATCGCTTGAATATGCTTCATTGGCTAGTAATTAATTATCTTTTTCATAAAAGTCTTCAGTTTTTTGTACTATTTTAATATTTTGATATAAATTTGAATAATTAAGTGAGTCAGTAAGCCCAAGATGTAGGGAAGTAAAATATTTTTTTTATATTGAAAACAAATTGTATTGAAAAAGAATAACTCAATTTTGAATAATCAATGAAAATTAAATTAATTATATAAATTACAAATATTAAATATTTTTACAATCAAAATGGTCTTCACAATTATTTGGGTGACATTTTTATAATGTTATTAGACTCCAATAAATAAATTTAATTCACCCAAGAAATCCTTCTTCCTTCATAACCTATTGAAATATCTCTATATTGTTCTATTGTTATTCAAAAAAATAATTCTTTTATTTAACTTAATTAATATTCCAATATTTTTTTTGTTTTTTTTTTTTGAGTATAAAAAACAATAAACCTCATTTATTAATTTAAAACAGAAAATTTCAAGTTTTTCTTTAAAAACTCAACCCAATTCAAAATTAATTAATAATTTCAAAAATTCAATTTTATCAAATGATCAAAATTTCATCATTATCTTCTTTAATTTATTCCAAAAAAAAAACTTTTTTTATCAAATTAGTCATGTCTTCTTTTGCAAAAAGAAGTTTGTTAAAATTTTTAGATCATATTATTATTTTTATTTTCATTTTATAATTAATAAATTAATAAATAGATAAATTCAACTTGAATAATTTAAATTTTTCAAAAAAGAATTAATTTTTAATTTTTTTTAAATATATATATATATATATTATATTGAATTTTATAAAAAAGAAAAAAAATTAAAATAAAATAGGGTGTTGGTAAACACACGTAAGCCCTTACGTGTTTTTACCATAAAATTACGTGTTTTTACCAAATTATGGCCAAAACACGTAATTTTATGGTAAAAACACGCAAGTAACCTAATTTTTTTATAAAAATTCCTCAGGCTCATTTTTGAGAATTTTTAACATTTTTTTTTGCCATATTTTTTCCAACATGGGATGTGAAGGTCCCCAAATTTTTTCAATTTTTTTTTTGCCCAATTTTCCTATTTTGGGAAATTTGGTAAAATGGCCCATTTTTTTGAAAAAATTCATTAAAAATGTTCCCACTTATGAATTTCAATAATTTTTTTTTAAAATGAAGGTGAGAATGTTGAGAATAATAAACCAGAAGCCCAACATTTTGGCATTTTTTTTGCAAGAACATTTGTAGGCCCAAAAAGTCCATGTTTTTTTATGTTTTTTTGTTCATGTTTGTAGTTGAATTGAAAATGCCATTTATGACATAAATTGAATTCAAAATTTAATTTATGATGAGTGGAAGTTAAAATTTGATTTTTGGCATTAACAGTGCCATTTATCACATCAAAAGTGCTATAAATGGCATCACTAATGACATAATAATGCCATAAATGGCATCAAGAATGACATACAGATGCCATTTATGGCCAGAAAATTGGCATAAATAGCATTACAGCAATGCCATAAATTGAATTTAATGGCCTTGACAAGGCCATTTATGCATTTAAAAATGCCATAAATGGCCTTAAAAATGGCATTAATGGCCTTAACATTGGCCTTAAAATTGGAATTAATGGCCTTAACTATAACATAAATTGCATCAAAAATGCCATTTATGGAATCAAAAATTCCATTTGTGGCATTACATGAATGGAATTAACAATGCCATTTATGGTGTTACATAAATGGCATTATGCCATTTATGGTGTTACATAAATGGCATTATGCCATTTATGGTGTTACATAAATGGCATTATGCCATTTATTGCATTGATAATGCCATTCATGGTATTAGTAATGCCATTAATGGCATTGTTAATGTGGCATTATTAATGCCATTTATGGCATTAATGGCATCAGAAATGTTGCATTTTTGATGCCACAAATGGCATTAATGGCATCAATAATATTTCATTGATAATGCCATTAATGGCACTGTTAATGCCATTTATGGCAGTGTTAATGCCATTTATGGCAGTGTTAATGCCATTTATGGCACTGTTAATGCCATTTGTTATGGCATTGGCACTGTTAATGCCATTTGTTATGGCATTGGCACTGTTAATGCCATTTATGGCATTAATGGCATCAGAAATATTTCATTTATAATTCCATTAATGGCACTGTTAATGCCATAAATGGAATTTTTAATGGCACAAATGGCATTAATGGCATCATACATGCCATAAATAGCCATATTTCATTTAAAAACCATCCCTTACGTGTTTTTACCATAAAATTACGTGTTTTTACCAATTGATGGTAAAAACACGTAAGTTTTTAGTAAAAACACGTAACCAATACCCATAAAATAATTTCACATTAGATTAATTTTTGATTGATTACTCAAAAAAAAATTGAATTAATTTTTTTTGAAAAAAAAATATTAAAGTCTAATAAATGTTTTTAATTTTAATTTTTTTTTTCTAATTTTTCTGATTTTTTTTTTTCATTTGTTTTTTGAGTTCAAATTTAAATAAAATCAGAAAAAAATATATATATTATTCATGTTTTTTTGAAGGGTGTAATAGAATGAGTTAAATTTTATTTTCATTTTTTGTAAAGAGATCTTTTGAAATCAAAGACCTAACTTTATTTTATTAATGAACTTTTTTTAAAAAATATTTTTTAGATAAAATTTTCTTTTCATATTTCAAAAAATTTTACTTATTAAGTTAAGTTTTTTATAGACAAATTTTTCATTAACTATCTTGAATCTAATCTTACAAATAAATCAGCTTTGAATAAAAAAAATATATATAATAAAATTATTTAAGGAACTGAGACACCTGAAGAGTTGAATTCTATTGATAATGATGAAAATGTTGTTGAAAAATATTCTTCAATAAAAGTTTTTAAAGTTTTTTAAATTGGTGATCTCTCAATAATTATCAATCTGATTAATTAGATTCTATACCTAAGAATAAGAATATTATATAAAAAAAATCTGTTCTAAAACAACCAAAAAAAACTTTTTTTTTAAAAAAAAGAATAATTACCAATATCAAAATAACTCATATTTGGCAACACCATCAAAAATAGGTTCAAATACTTTATTTTTATAATATTAATTACAAAAAATCAACCTATTACAGAAAATCAATTTCAAATGGTTTGCCAAATTTGAATTGTAAAAGACCAATCATTTAAGCCATTTTTGAAGAAAGAAAACAATACTATGAAAAGAAATTTTGAAATTATCCATACAAAAAAAGACTAAAAAATTTCCAATTTTCAAGAATCAAAAAAAGTTAATAAGCTTCTTGAAGAGTGGAATAAGAAATTTTATTCAAACAGTTTTATTATAACTGATGAAGTTTTAAAATCCAAGTGGAAAGATTTTTGCATATTATTGGAATACCCAGAAATGAATTTCCCTCACTCTAAAATGGCTGGCTTGAGTTCAACAACTTGAAATGCTATTAAAAGCATGGAGAAGCTTCTGGAGCGGATGTTAAAGATGTTCAAAATGAACAAGATCAAATAAAAATATAATTTTCTCAATTTGATGGTAAAAATATTTTTAATACGAATTAGACTGGATTATACTATGTGTATGTATCTCACACCCTTTTTATCAAAAAAAGACTTAGTTGATTGAGATTATTGCTTCATATCTAGAATTCCCTCAGATAAAAGGCTAGCCTCAAATTAACCTCATTTCATTTAATTAAATAAAACATGTATCATAGTGGTCTTGAAATGAAATGAAATTAGGAAGGAGCAGTTTGCTTTATTATTTATAAGTAAATTTGAGTTCCCTGGCTGTTTCTAACAGAAGTATGGATTTTATCATAGTTATGAGTATTAATTGAACTAAAAAGATTGAATGAAAATGAAGATTTTTCAGAAATAGATACTTGGTTGAAATTTAGAGCTTAAAAAGTACAATTGTAAAATTTCACCTCCTACTTGACAGCTTCAAGGGCAATTAAGCTCATGAATTGTGATTGACAAAAATAATTTGGTTTTCTTCAAACCCAATCTTACTTCTCACATACAGTAAATTGATATAAATTTACCAAAAATAATTTATATCTTTATCTATTGATTGATTCAACATGAATGTATCCTCAATCAGAATATACAAGCTTGAAAAATTTTAAGCTATGTACCTTTTTTGTCTTGTTTGGAATTCAATTAGTACAAGTAATATTGAAAATTTCCAGGAAAATATCAATATACTTCTTGGACTTAATCCGGTTTTAAATAATTTTGAACCAGGAAATTTTCAAGATAATATAAATTATCAATGCAATTAATTCCATATTATAGGCTTAATTTAACCTAAAGTTTACATATTAATAGCGAAATTATTGAATCCAGAAAAAGAAAACATATTAAAAATGATCTAAATAATAGAGATTTTTTTAAATTGTTTTCCCAAAACCATCAATATATATGAATCTGAAGATGTTACAAGTTCCAATTTAACCAATTAAAAATGTAAAAAACAGAAATCCATTGAAATAATCTTAAAATATTTTTAAAATAGTTTATAAAAAAAATATTATCAAATAAATTATAGTTTGGAATATTTAAGATAAAATGTTTCTTCACTATTATTTTTAAAAGAACCAACAAAATGTTTTCAATTTTATTTGAAGGGATAAGGTAGTTTATAATTCTATAAATGATTCGAATTACTGTATGTTTTTTTTGAAATTATATATTATTAAATTTTATTAACAAAAAACTATCATAAATAAGTTTTTTCATTATTTTCTTTTGGTGAAATTTGTAAAAAAAAAACCTTTTAATATTTTTTTAAACTTGGAATTATTAAAAATATATGGAGCTTTTTTTGATTATATATAGATTTTAAGATTATTGGTTATTTCTTTTTCAACAGGTAAATTCAAATCTTAAAAAAAAACCATCACTCAAAAAAACATATAGTAAGAATGGTTCACTAAAAAAAAATTCTCAAGTTTTTAAAAAGTTTTGAATTTAATTTTTAATCTTAATAGTTAAGGAATTAAGTTTATTCTGTTAAGTCCTATATTAATGATCATTGAAAAAAAAGAAAAGAAAATAATTATTTCAAAAAAATTAAACAAATTAATTTCAAACTGAATCAAATTTAATAATTCCAAATATATATATATATATATATATATATTTGTTTTTCTCGAATTTAAAAATCCCTTTTTTTAAAAAAAAAGACATGAAGTTGATGATTAATTGAAAAATTATTTTTTAGATCAAAAGAAAATTGAGAGTTAAATTGATTCATAGTATAATTGACAAAAAAATAAATAAATAAAAGTTGTTGGTAAACACATGTAAGCCCTTACCTGTTTTTACCATGAAATTACATGTTTTTTACCAAATTATGGCCAAAACACATAAGTGACTTATTTTATAGAAAAATTTCACAGCCTCAGTTTTGAGAATTTTTAACATTTTTTTCCTATATTTCTTCCAACATGGGATGTGAAGGTCCCCAAATCTTTTCAATTTTTTTTGCCCAATTTCTCTATTTTAGCCAATTTGGCAAAATGGCCTATTTTTTTGAAAAATTGCATTGAGAATTTTCCCACTTGTGAATTTCCAGAATTTTTTCTTTAAAATGAAGGTAAAAATCTTGAGAATAAAAAAACAGAAGCCCAAAATTTTGGTATTTTTTTTTCCAGGACAATTGTAAGCCCAAAAAGTCCTTTTTTTATGAGTTTTGTTCATGTTTGTAAATAAATTGAAAATTCCACTTATGACATCAATTCAATTAAAAATGTAATTTATGACATTAATGAGAGCTAAAACTTCCATTTGTGGAATTAAAATTGCCATAAATGGCATCACAAATGACATAATAATGCCATAAATGGCATTGTATGGCATTAAAAATTCCACAAATGACATTGTATGGCCTCAAAAATGCCATAAATGGCCTCAAAAATGCTATAAACGAAATTAAAAATGGCATTAATGGCCTTAACAATGACATTTGTGGCCTTAAAAATTCCATAAATGGCATCAGAAATGCCATAAATAGCTACATTCCATTTAAAAAACACCCCTTATGTGATTTTACCAACACCCTGAATAAATAAAAATTTATTAATTTATTAGAGAAAGACTAAGGATTAAGGAACCAAAAAAAAGTTTCTTTATAATACAAAAATTAATAATAAGAAAAATATCTTTATTTCTTTAATTATTATTATTATTATTATTTGAATTTTAATGATTAGAAATTGAAAATCCAAAGACTTTTTCTTGAATTTGTTAAGAATTTTTTTTTTGAAAAAGAGGATTTTTATAATTTTTTTGGTAAACCTGTTCAGTAGTGCCCTTTTATAGACTTTTTCATTTCTTTTTCACACATTTTTCATCTGTACTGCTTCTAAAGAAATCAAATTGATTAACGTTTTGTGTTATAAACATAAATTAATGTTTATCTACAGAATTAAATAATTCTGTTGGAAATACCTGTATAAAATCCTCTTGAACTATTTCTCAATTTTAACTTCTTTGTCTTCATTTCTTTATTATATATTCTTTCTTTACAATAAATATTTTTTCAAAAAAGAAATATGTAGGAGATATGTAAATCAGAAATACCTCTTCCAACTCCAAAAAAAAACCAAAACTGAGGATACAATATCCAAACTGGCTTCCAACAAAAGAAGAACAGCTTGAAATTCCTTGGCTGCATGTGAGTCAAAATCTCAGGAGCTCAAATAATCATACTACAAATAAATTTTATCCAAAGTTCTTTGGGAACTTTGATACAACAAGAAAATTTAATTATTATGAGGATGACCAAATATGTATTTGGTATTGTGTTTTCAATATTTTTATTTATATATTTTGATTTTTGATTTTTTTTTCTGTTTTGTAGCTGGCTTGAAATGAAAACTTCCACACCCATGCTCTCTGAAATTTATAATAAAATTTGTATCAGCCCACCAAGTGGCTCCTCACTCATAGATTGGATGAAGATGAAATGGGAGTTATATAAACCAAATAAGAAGGGGCAGGAATCCAAGCATGAGAAATCTTGGAAAGTAGTACGTGATTGAAAAACTCAAATTTCTTCAATCCATTGCAAAAGCAACCCAGGGCTAGAGGTTTAATTAATGAAAATTTCACAAGAGGAAATGGAAATACTTAGACAAAAAGAGGATGAATTAGCTGATAAAAAGATCAAACAGACATTGAAATGAATGAAGAAAGCCATTTCTAAAAGATATGAGAAATGAAATTAAGCTATTATGGTAAACTAATTTCTCTTAAATCAATTATAGAATTGATAACATTTTTGAGGGTTTACTACATGTCTCATTCAGCTTTGAGCTTTTAATTCTCTTGTTAGCTTTTTGTGGAGAGCACTGTTCTGGAGGTGCAAGTTTTTTGGATGTAGTTTTCTGTTGTATGAAAAAAGTTGGGATTGTGATGTGTTGGAGTTATTATTTCTGAAGCTTTGCAGTTTTGTTCAAGAAGTAAGAGATCATAAGTCTTTCTGTTCTAAAAACTCATATTGTGCAAAATTATACAATACATGATGTTTTTCATTTTTTTAATGACCATATGCGACAATGCTGGCTCAAAGTTTGCCATATTTCCTGTCGTACACGAAATTCACTTTCAATATCTTTTATTGCACTATATCTCCTTTCTGAGAGTAGCTTTCTAGATTCATATTCAGAATTGGGAAAGCTTTTGATTAGAAAATACCATTTGTAATAGCTGCCATGAACAAGATGATATCCATGTTTGTAATTAATTCTATTTACATTCAAACTAACATTTCTTTCAATAAATTTGAGAAATTCTTCAAAGATGTTTCTTTCATTAAGGACATTAGCATCATTCAAATTTCCTGGCATCCAAAAAAATGAATGCCATATTTTAAGACTCTTAAAGGAAACTGCTTCTAAAATGATTGATGTGGTTTTCTCCTTCACTTCAAACCTTCCTGCCCAAGCTTTTGGGAAGGTTTTTCACACCCACTACATGCAATCAAGGCTTGATAGAAATCCAGGGAAGACTTTTTTCTCATATTCCTAAATTATTACCTTAATTAAAAAAGGATTAGGAAATTTTAGTACTCTTTTTCATATATGGTGATTATATTTTCTTCAAAAATCTTTAAGCGCAACAATTATGTTGATTCACCAATATGCAAGTATTTATCTGTGATATATTCTGATACTACATGGGCTAATTTACAAAGTTCTGATGAGATATTCTGGTAATATTAGATAATTTACTCCTTGCAATAATCCTGTCAATAATATATATATATATAAATTTATTTACTTTATAATAAGGTTAACTGAATTACCTTTTTTGGCTTCCAATAGCTACTGTTTTCTTGAAATATATTCATGATATCTAAAAAAAGGGTCTTGTGAATACAGTATCTACACTTAAATTTGTGCTCTGGATAGGTACACCCTACCCTGAAATAGTCATAAAAGAAAAATTGTGCACCATTTTATCCATTTAAGATGATAAGAACTTGAGAAGGATGTGATGTGACTGGTTTATTCATAATATATGATCATTATTAGTATTAATCATCAATAATGAGCCAATTTTATATGAGTATTTTTGGGAGGAAACTTGTTTTCTCTTATAGAAATGTTAATTTGGAACAGTCTCTGTAGCTCAGATTTAAGTAATTTCTATGTAAAACTCAGATAACAGTGGTGGTTTCATAAATCTCTATATTTCATTTTAATAAATTTAATCTCAAGAAAAAGATACTTAAGAAACTGAAAATGTGCTAATAGTTTAAAATTAAATAAATAGAATCAAATCTTACTGAAATCATATTTTTGAAAATTCCCTTAAACCTGTGTGTAAAATTATGTAAAATTGGGTATCCAAAATAGATTATATACTTTCTGAATTAAAATTTAAAGTTGTTAATTGTCAAGTAGTTTAAATAATTAAAGTTTTAATTTATTCTTGTCTTGAACAGTATTCATTGTGCATGACCTAATCCTCAAACCACAGTTCTTAATACTTTTCCTATGAATATCTTTCCTCTGAAGTTAAAGTTACTATTTTCTCCTTTGTTGTTTTTGGTCCTCAAATCTACTTTTCTTGATATAAATCCTCATCACATCTCCATTAATTTTTATGCTTTTTATTTTCCTCCATTCAGAAAAAAAGGTAACAATCCTTTCATTCATCTTCCCCTATTTTCTACAAACCTACAGCCCTTTCTTCAGCCGTTTTATTACAATCATTCAACAATTAATATGAATTATTTATTGTTTTTAATTTATATTAAAACAAAAATTATATTACCCTGGTATTTGTAGAGACAGATAATTTTGGCCATTTCCATAAACAATTTACCTGTAATAAAGGGCCTTCTGAGGTGCTAGTGAAACTCAAATCAATATTTGGATCAAATTGAGACTTCTGTAAAGGAGAGGTTTTCTCCACTGAGTTTTTGGTTTCCATTGTGAATTAACTTTAATCTTCTGTTGGATCTGCAAGAAATTTAGGCTACACATCAATGTCGTCTCCCCTCCCTCTACTGCCTGTCATTACTACCAATGTGTTGCCCTGGTTAATCTCACCAATCAGGCTGTACATCTATCATACATTTTAAAAATTTAGTGTTTTCATTGATATTTAAAAAACAGCTTAACTCTTCTGAAATGTGATTTTTTTGTAACTGATCATAAAATCCAGCCCCACCCATTGAATCAAATTAATCAAAAATTACCCATTTAAATCTTAATATTAAAAAAGGGAACATTTAAATTGAATAGAAAGATATTAAATATAATTTTTAGGAACTTAAAATGGCTTTTCATCGATTCTATATTGTATAAAACAAAAAATAATTTATTCCCAAAACCTCACCCTTGTGAAAATCATTATTTTTGAAAAATCGACTCCTTCGAAGAAATCCAATTAATCCATCATCTTTCATAAAGGTTTTAACTTATAAAATTTTAAAAAAATCAAGTATTTTCACTGTTTCTTCTTCAGTATAAAAAAACTTTTCTTGAAAGGGGTATCCTTTTTGCCATTTTCTTGAAACACTTCCTTTCTTGAATTTTTTTTTTGTTTAATATTCTTGGCCATCTCTTACTTATTCATTTTAGCCTTTTCACTAGTAATTTTTCTTTCACTTTTGAATAAATTACACTTGGGTTATTCTTAAATTTCTGATTTAATGAATTGATTATTTGATTTCTTGTATTGTAATTCATCTTTGATATTTTGGTTTCACTTATAGATATTGAATTTTTATGTCAAACAAAAAATTGATATTTTTAAAAATTTAATTAGATTTATAAGAAAAAAATATTTTAAAAAAATGAAATTATTTTTTCAAAGAATCCAAAATTTAAAAAGTATATTTTTAATTCTGAATCATCAAAAATTATTTTTTTGTAATTTTTTTGAATGAAAAAAAAAATCCAAAAAAATGAAATAAATTAAAATTAAGTTAATGAAAAATTCAATTTGAGCTTCAAAAATCATTTATAAATGGGGCCTAAAAAGAAAATTGAAAAAATAACTAAAAATTCAAGGGGGTAAGCAAAATCACATGAGGGAATTGGTAAAAAATATTTGATCTCTTATGGGTTTTTACCAAGATTTTCAGGATGAGACTATGAAGAAGCTGTGATATGACTATTTAAAGCCTAAAGTATGACTGTGAAATGGTGTATTATAATAAAAAATATTACAAAAAATAATATTGAGGATTTTACTATAGAAAAATAGTGGGGGTGAGTGCTATTGAAAACCCTGGGTGCAGCTTTACCAATTGGGTTATTATAATAAAGACTACAATAATTTGAATTATAAGTATACCTGATTATTTTCCAAGAGTATAAATGTTTTTGACAGTTTTACTATGTAGGAATTCAAGATCAGGATGGGGATTTCTCTTTTGGGCAGAGAAAGGTCCCTTTTTATCCTGAAATTGGGTGAAAAGGTCCCCTAGACAATTTCACATAGAGGAAGTGAAAAATTTTCACTTCCAAGGACTGGCTTATGGTTTTCTCACAGCCTGTATACTCTGTATTGGGCTCAGATGTGGCTTAAAAACCACATCTGGGCAGTTTTCACCAATACAGGGTGAAAAGTTTTATCTGGGGACCAAATAGCCCTCTTCTGATGCATAGAATGCTATACAGAAACTTTTTGGGACCCCAGGATTGGTTGAAATATGAGGATTTGAAGTATAGACAAGGTAGTTAATCTATCTGACACCTCATAATCAAATATATGGGAAAGTATCCCACAGTAAAGGTGTATTTGTCAAGCTGTGGGATGTTAGCCTTAAAACTGCCATAAATTTGTCAGTATTTGAGATATTGAGCTAAAATATGGTCCATTAAGTAGCCCTGAATGAGATATACACAATGTTACCTTATTTTGTATGGGTATCATTAAGTATGGAAAAGCTATACCAAGTTCAATTTTTATTATCCAGATATATATTTTTCCCCAGACCTGTATGGAACTAGTTTGCTCCATAAATTTTGTTCCAGTTGAGTTATGGGGAAATGGATGGCACCATGAGATAGCCCTTATTGTACTCTTTCCAAAAAGACCCCACTTTAGGTATCTCACACTAAAGCTGTAGAAGCTAGATGAGAGGTGAATATTTTATTCACCCTTATTTGACCTTATTTTGGCCATAACTTCTGTAATTTTGGTGTTAGCTCAATTTGGCTAGTATAAGTGGATAGCCCTAATTAAGAGATTCAATTTGAACACACATCTGATGGGGTTCAGCCTCTTTCTCTGGATTTTAGATGAGAGGTGAAAATTAAGGTTTATGCTCAGCTACTGCTTTGAGCTTGAATAACGTTGTTATTCTTTGTCCTATGATTATGGGAATTTTAAATTTAAAAAGATGTTAGTTTCCTCTTCTCTTTTGATAAACTTTTAACTGGTTTGGCTCAGTTCCATCTTTTGGTGGTATTTTGTTCTACCATTAGTTTATGGTATTTTGGCTGTCATGCTTGTGCTCTGGTTTTGAGTCACAGGCTGACAAAGATCTTATATGTTTTTTTATTTTAAGCTATAAAATGACTTTTATTTATTCAACAAAGTTATTTTTATTTTTTGAAAAAAACTCTTAACATTTTTTCAATACAATAATACCTTTTTGTTTATAACATTATTTCCATTATTTTTAGTTTCAAAAGGCTGTACCCTCTCACTGAATGTATTCAAAAATTTATCTTTTGCTTCCCCTAAAAATATTTTGCCTTAAAAAGGAAATTTTTTTAATTTTCATAAATAAGAAAATACATTTCTCATAAATATTTTTTGGTTTTGTTGTCAAAAACCCCTTTTTAGTAATGAACTTATTAATTAAAACAAATAAAATAAAATCTTCCAACTTCAAAAAAAAATTAAGGAGATTCCCTTTTCAATTTATTTGAATTCAAAATTTTCAAAGAAAGTGTAGAAGAAATTTTTTAAAAAGATTCAGTTTACTTGATAAATTAAATATATATAAAAATCATGACAAAAACTTATTTCAGGAATTTTTTGTAAAAAAAGAACATCCTATTTACATGTTTTTGCCATAAAATTATCTTTTTTTGCAATAATTTGGTCATAACACATAAGGGCTTATGTATCTTTACTAAAACCTTACATTATTTTACCAGAACCTTGATTAAAATCATAATATTTTCCTTTATAAATAATAATAATAATAATAGGAATAAATTATGTATGATAATAAATTAAAAAAATGAAAAATGAAATAAAAGTTAACAAGATTTTCTTAATTTTAGGAGTTAAGTTTGGTTAATCAATTAATTAGTTAAATTGAAATTAAAATTAAGATTTGCAGTCAAATTAAAGGAGATATTTAATTTAATGAAATATTCATGTTAAATGAGGAATTAATATTTAAAAAATAAAAGAATAAAAATTATTAACTACCATACAATATTACTTGCTATATATCAATTGTTCCTTTTTTGAACTTGATACTGGCTCTTTTTAACAATTTTATAGTTTTAAACTTGAAAAACACATCATTTTACCTTTTTTTGTATAATAATAATTATTTTTTTCATTTGATTACTTCTTTTAAAAAAAATTCTTTTTTATTTTCTTATTTTAAATTTTACTAAATTTTATAACAAAAATGAATAAAAAAAGATTAAAAATAGGGTTCTTGTAAAAAAGCACATAAGTATTTTAGTAAAAAAACATAAGAAATTCCTTGTAACTTTCTTCAATTAAGAGAAAAAAAACTGAAAAAAGGCCTGACCCCTCCAAAAGGAAAGTTTCAAAAAACCCAAACAAATATTCCAAATTATTCCCCCCAAAGAAATTTGTTTTTCAAAAAAAAACATTCAAAACCAATTTTATCAAATATTTTGAAGCAATTTTTTTTATTTTTACCCCCAAAGACCGCATTTATTTCCAAAAAACTTCCTGGAAAATTTTTTTTTACCTCTTTTTACTTCAACAATAGCCCAAATTACCTTTTTTCCCTTCCCTGTTTAATAAGCCATAAGATTCCTCCAATTTGGCCACACCTTTAATAACTTTTTCAACTGTTTTTCATATTCTGAAAGGTAATTTCCCAATTCCATAAACCTCAAATTCCACCTTTTTTCTTTTTTTTTCAAATTTCTACAGCTTGTTCCCAAAAAATTACTTCATCCCCTTGCCAAAGGTGAACTCCAGACCCTTGAGCTTCTTTTTTTGTGTACATAATGTGACCAGGGAACAGATTTATAATTTTTCCACCTTGAGGTCCAATATGATAAATAATCAAATTGAAATAGATTTTTGATAGGTCTGAGAGCCCAAGTTCCTATAAAAACTCCTCTAAAAAATTGACTTGAAGAAATATTGATTTTACTTTTAGATATTGTTCAAGGAAATATGCCAAGAGTACCATTTGGACTCTCACTCAAATTCAAAAATATTGAACACACTAATGATGCCACTAAAAATATCATTGAATGTCCTGCTACCAAATAGCTTAATGAGCAAGATAAATCCCAAATTTATCATATTCCTGAACTAATTTCCATTTCAAGAAGAATTAATTTCAATTTTTTCACCCAGGGGGAGCCTGAAAGATCTTAAATATTCCAAAATATTTACAACATAGTAAAGAAAATGAAGAAAGATAGGCTTAAAGGAAGAAGGCCCATTGATTTGCTTATTGAAACCTTCAAACAAGAAAATCTTGTGTGGTCCTCTGAAAGGGATACAGAGGGACACATTGAATATATTTTTTTACTCATCCACTTTCCATTAAACTCCTTGAAGGCTTTTCCCATGTGATTCCTATGTATTTTATATATAGAACCAATAATACAAAATGCCAATTTTTACATATATTTGGATTAAGCTCAACCAATAAGATCTTTTATTGGTTTTTTTATAAAGGATTAAGCTAAACTCTACTATACTTGTAAATTGAATAAATATATATATATATATAAGTTCTCAGAAATTAAAATATTGTCCCCCCTCCAGTAATTGTTATTGCAAGGTTACCTTGAAAAATTTGCTTCAGGATTCTGTGAAAATCTTATATTAATATACTCTCTAGCTTTTATTATGGGACTTTCTTCATATTTTTTCTAGCTAATTAATATTTATTCTATACTTCAATAAGAAATAAATCAAATATCTATTCCATTTTTTATTATATCATGGAGATATTATTCATAGGAAGAGTTATAATCATTATTCTTTTGAATATGATCTCAATAACATAAAAATTATTCCAAATAACATAAAAATACTTTTTTAGAGAGTGGGTTCATCTATAAATAGATGGCTTGATAAATATAAGAATAAACAAGTCCAATAGTACTTCAATGTGGATATATTATAAAAAAACTTAAACAAACTTACCTATATGTCAAAGCTTAACATGATTATTTTGATAGTTTTACTGATATTAGAAAATATTTCACAATTCTATCAAGCTCCGCTATATAGATAAAAAATATGTACTAATTATTTTTGAGAACCAAAGACTTTCAATAGATCATTTAGTAACAGAGAATATAGCAAACTTTTATGTGAAAAAGTTTCTTTACAAAGAGAAAATTCTTGAGTATCCATATTATGATAATCATTTTAAATATCTTATTTTTACAATTAATTTCCTTTTCAATTGAAAAACATACATCACAAAATTCTTGAATATTTTTTTCCTATTTTAATATTGTAATCTGAATTATCAAGAAGTTTTGGTTCAATTAATTTTTTTTGTAATCATTGAAATCTTAACAATATACTTATCTTCATTTTTATTTTCTACCAATATTTGCAGCATATTTAAGAATTAATTATTCTGATCAAATTATTATCTTACACAAATTTCCAAATTCTTCTTGAGAAATTTAATCAAAGTGAATATTGCCTTATGAACAAAATAACTATAATAGGGGGTGTCAAATTCACCAAATCCCACCTTAAAATAATGCAGGATTTGGAGCCCAAACCCCAACACTAAATCCTGGATTTTTCATGTGTAAATCACATGGAATTTTAACTTAGTCCCCTGGTATTCTGAACAAATCCCATTCATCTGGGATTTCAGATTGAAACCTAACCCAAATGAGCATTCACACTTCATACCTGTACAGCATATTCTTCTAAACTCCATTTTGGACAATCTGACCAAACAGCTTACAGTCCATTTAAACTTCTTCATCCATATAATAATGCCTTGCTACAAAGCAAGACACATCAAGTCAGATATGAAGATCACCTCTGGCCTGCCACATCCATCAGGTCACTTAATACATACAGATTATTTAACCATAATTAATTGGCTTTCAGTCAAATCCAATTTTGAGTCATTTTTTGGTACTAGTGGTTCAACATCTATTGGAAGACCTCCTTCACCAAAGCAGCATGTATTTTAGCTTATGGCCATTGAGGTCAACAAAAAATCACAAAATCACCCAAACCTTAGCTCAAGCAGCATTCGAGATCAATGGTGAAAATATAAAAAGAAGTATATGGCAGAAAAAAAATTCAAAAATTTAACTGGGGCTGGAATAACAGAAGAAGATGAGAGTAAAGGACTCAAATCAATGAGTAAAAATATTGAAAGTATGTGTCCTTGCTATTCTGAAATGGATGTGCTTTTTGGCCACAAGCCCAATGTCACTCCCATTGCAAGCTATGATTCACAAGAAAAAGACAGCTTAAATGGTGATGATGATGTTGATGTTTTGCTTGATAAGGTAAGTTATCATCTCTTCCTTTTTTTACCTGCAATAATTAAACATCATTTGCTTTTTAAAGGAGAATAATGGTTTGGAATCACCTCTCAATCTGGTTCCTTTGCTTCATAATGAAGATGACTTGGTTCAAGAAGAAAACCTTCAAGATGAATCAGTAAGTATGTTTAAGCCTGATACTTATGAAATCCATTGTTGATTATTTCGCCTTTGACCAGAAAAGTAAATCCATAATGCATTCAACACAAAAGAGTAATTAAGCATTGATGCCCAACTTTAATGACAAGAGTGGTTCTAGGAAAAGGCCGATGGATATGTTTGCACCAACATATGCAGATTTTCTTGAATCATGGAAAAAGGGTATGTTTTGGATTTATGGTTACTCTGATCAATCCTACTGACAAAATTCATTATTTGTAGCCCGTGAAACCAGTTAAAATGCTTGTTTGGAGTGGGATAGGGAGAGGTGGAATGAAGAGAAAGCAAGAAACAGTTTGGAGAAGTCAAGTTGCAAAAGCAAATGGAGTTTGAGGAGAAGCAACATACAAAGAAAAGTGGAATCATGTATTGGAATTTAAGGAAAAGAAATGCCAGATGGATCTCACTATAGCAGCATTGTCATCAAGCAGGCCAATTGCAGAGCTGGAACACATTCTGACATTAATCAATAAAAAATAACATATTAGGTATACACCATGTGATCATGTAATATGTGGTGATTTGTTAAATAAAACTGATGTTTATGTGTAACTATTGATCTTATGTCATGAAATTTAATTGCAATTTATTACAAAATTGAAAATTTGGGCAAGTTTTGCATCAAGATTTTATGCAAAGTCTGTTCCAATCGAAATTGATGGCTCCCTCTGTATTTGCTTTCTTTTGAATTTTTTGCCAAATAAAAGTTGATGACCACTTTTTTCCTTTTTTTAAAATGGTATTTAATGTCATTTTATTGTTCTATTTTTTTAATTTTTTCTTCTTTTTCTATATGTTTCTTATTTTTTATTTTGAATTTTTTTTTTAATTTTAATTTTGAATTCTTAATTTCTTATTTTTTTATTTTCACCCCTCACTCTTCATTTTTTTTTTTAGATTATCCAAAAAAATCACTCTTCTTTTTTAATTCAGGTAGGTAATTTTTTTTTTTTTTTCACAACTCTAATTTTTTTTAATAGGTAATTTTATTTCTTTTATCCACCTCCAATATACCCCCACCCATCACCATCTACCTCCAAAAACCCCCCACCCATCACAATCCACCTCCAAACCCCCCCACCCCAGTCACCCTGGAACCTCCCAAAAAGGCTCCTGGGAGGTTCCAGGGTTTAGGCCTCTCAAATCGATCCAAATTGATTTGGAATTAACTTGGAAGGCCTCTCAAATCAATTCTGATCTTTTTTCATTTTTTTATGTTAATGGCCTCCAGAGGCCATTAACATCAATTATTTTTATTATTTTTTTGGAATAATATAATACTGATGATTTTTTTTAGAAAATAATAATCTTATTTATGATTTATTTTTTTTAATTGATGAGAATTCATGAATAACTGATTATTTCTTTTTTTAAATCATATCATCATTAATCACTGATGAATGTTTTTTTAAATCATAATCATCTTTATGATTTGATTTTCTTTTTTTTTTGATCATCATGAATTCTGACCTGTTTTTTTTTTATAATCATCATCATGAAGCACTGATGATTATTATTTTTAAATCATAATCATTTTCAACTTATGATTATTTTTTTCTTTTTTTTGATCATTATGATTGCTGACCTGTTTATTTTTTTTATAATCATCATCATGAATCACTGATAATTATTATTTTTTTTAAATCATAATCATGTTGAACTTATGATGATTATCATTACTGACCCATGATTTTTTTTTTATTTTGATTTTTGTTTCATCTTTTTATTTATTTGTTGATATAGGGTTGGATTATTTATAAGGGTTTCTTGTGCAATTTCACTCCATTTCGGCCCCCTTCCATCTTCTTTGAAATTCAAAAAGAAACCTCCTCCTCCATCTCACTCTTCAAATCATTCTGATAATATCATGGTTAGGCCTAAACCAGATTCAGCACATAATCAGAATGATTTTAATGATGTTGAATGTACTATTCCTCCTCTTGATGTCATGGTTAGGACTAAACCAAATATAGAACATCATGAGGGTAATAATACCAAATCAAATCATAAAAGAAAACTCACCCAAAGCCAAAGACAACACATCCATGATTCAAAACAAACCATGTCTCACCTTGGCCATTCAAACACAGAATATAAGAACTTTTCAACAATTTCAATTGACAAGAAATAAGCCAATGCATCATGGTTAAAACTTCCATTGCTCAACACTCTACCCCATCCTTATGTACTCATTGATAAAACCAAAAAGCCCTTTTTAACTGTCATCATATATGAAATAACCCCTTTTGATAATTCTTCTGGCCACCTTCAATTTCCCCAAAACCTAATCATTACATTAATGTCCTTATCTCAAAATCAACAAGAAATTGAAACCAATAAGAAACTCCTAGGTGGAATTATGAAAGGTATTGGGTTTCATCCTGGTTCTGACTCTGGAAAATCTGCAGGTGTGTGATCTTTTTTGCTTATTATTTTAATAATTGCTAAGTAAATACAGGATTTTTAGGTGTTTACTCCATAAATCCAGGTTTAACTCCTAATAAAATTGAAACAGATAATAATCAATGGATCAACCTTAATCAATATGACAAATCTGTTTACTCAAGAATCTCCCATTTTTCAAAATTAGCTGCAAATGAAAATCAGTCATTAATGGAAGCAGCCAAATTGCCAAATTTCAGTCAACTCAAATGGTCTTCTGCAAATCCAAAGTAAGAATTCAAATCATTTACCAATTTCATTGTCACTCAAGATGGATTTTTCAATAAGCCACACCAAGGTTTGAATGATCTCAATGCCTGGACTTATGGTATATTTTCTTTTGTATCAAAAACATACTTCCATCCCCTTCCAACTGTCTTCACCCCCTCTGGACATGGCTTGCGCTTCCCCAAATTGAAAATGGAGATTGATTTTTCAAAAAAACCTGGCATCATGGAAATTCTTTGGAAGAAATGAACAATGTTTCATCATACAACAAAACCTCCTCCAGAAAATCAATCATTATGGAATAACTCATTTTGGATGTTCTTTTCAAATCAACCATAAATTATTTAATGTAGGTGACAAATCCTTGAAAATGTCACCCACCAAAATTAATTCAAAAGTCAATGGGTACTTTGAAAGAAATATACAGGACCAAAAAAGAACTAAAAAATATTAATTTTAAATACTTTTATTTTACCAATGACATCTCTACTCTGTTGTATGCCATTGAATTAAGTAAATAAAACAATGGTCCTGATTAAATTCACAATTGACTATTTTTCCATGAAAAAGTAATTTGTTTAAGTTTTTCACGCATATTTACCACATCTCCCCCAATGTTGTTATTGGACAGATTTTCTGCATGTGGTGGATCATCATTCTCATATAGATCAAACCATTTATCACCAATTTTTTGTAACATATTATGTAAAATCGTGCAAGAAACAACCCAACTAACAAAATATTCAATTTCATGATTATCCCTCATTTTATTTTGCATTTCACTTAGAGAAAACCACTCCCCCTTCAAAATTCCAATTGCATTCTTGATTCTTACCCTTGATTTTGCTAGACAGTAATTGAAAGAACAGTTGTCTTCATTCTGTGCTACAACTCCCTTATATGCCGGAACAATCTAAGGAGAGCTTGCATATTCTGAATTGGCAAGTAATTACTGATCCTTCTCATCAAAATATTGAGGTTTTTGTGCTATTTTCATATGTTGGTAGACCCTTGAATCATGAAGTGACCCAGTACAACCAAAATGTACAGTGACCCAAAACATGTCTTTGGACACCATCTGCACGGATGCACCACGAGCGATCCGCATGCAATCTTTTTTTTAGCGACTTAGGGGTTTTTTTTTCTTAAAACAACTCATGTTGTGTTAACCCCCTTTCCCTTACATTTTTTTTTCCTAATTGATTTGCCCAGCTTCTATTTTACTCTTACTACTTTTTTGTTCAATCCAAATTGTATTCTTGGGTCATTTGGATTATCTTTGATTGAACCAATCAAAAATATCCTTTAAAAACGTTTTTTTGGTGGCTTTTCTTTCATTTGGTATGTATTTTCTCTTTTTGATTATTAACTAATGCTAGCATTGGTTTTATCCCTACTAAAGAAATTGATGCCCAAAAATCTCATAGTGGAGCAACGTAGCCAGATTGTAGGGATGTTGCAGGCTGGTTTATCACTCTGAACAATTGTGTTGTGCATGGGGGTCCCCAAATCGACTGTGCATGACACAATCAGACAATTTTGAGAGCATGGCACCTGTGCTGATCAGCCAAAAACAGGCCGACCCCCGTTGTTGAATCAAGCTGACCGACAAAATCTGGATTACTTTATTACTCACAACCAAAGAGCGAATTTAAATGAAATTTCACAAGCTATTCCAAACAATGTGAGAAACTGAACAATCAGCAAGGCTATACATGATCTTGGAAAGTGGTCATGTATTGCCCCCAAGAGGAATTGCCTTTTCCAATTGGACTTCAATCAAAGACTCACCTTTGCCCAGCGGTTTGGTCATTGGAATCTTCAATCATGGGCTTGCATCATTTGGACTGATGAATTGTCCTTCGAATTGGGCAAGAAGGCTGATCAGGTGCGGGTTTGGCAAACAACTTAAGAAAAGTATCTATTACAAAATCTTCAAGTAAATCATCATTGGGGACAACAATCACTCATGGTATGGGGGGCTTTCATTGGAAGCACAAAAGGCCCACTTGTTTTTTAGATGGTACGCAAACAGCTGAAATGTTTATCCAGCAAGTATATGAACCACACTTGCAACCATTCTACAACTACATGGTCAATGCACCTTATATCCAGACTCGTGATCACATTTCGATGATGGAAGCTGGCACCCCAATTCACACCGCCCAAATATCAAATGAATGGCAAGCCATCAATCAGATTGACAAGCTTCCTTGGCCAGCCCACTCCCCAGACCTCAATCCAATTGAGAGTGTCTGGAAAGTTTTGAAAACTTGGGTAACAAAACATCACCAGCCCCGCACAATGGAAAAATTACGTGCGGCCATTCAGAGCGCTTGGGATGATCTCTCACCAGCATTCTTTAAGAAGCTGCTCATCGGTATGCAAAAGTGATTGGAGGCAGTGGTTGAATCCCATGGTGGACCAACACAATGGTAGGACTTTTAACCTTATCAGGATTCACAAGGCGGCATCTTTATTTCTTATGAATCAGGCTAATATTATTTGCTGTTTTATCATATTGACTCCATTTTTCATTTATAACTATTTTCTTTACATTGTTAATTAAAACAAAGCATCTGTACTAATACTTTTAATATGTAAATACACAATAAATGTCATTAAAAAGTTAGTTTTTATTATCACAACATGTTGAGAAAATGAAAATCCCATTGTGCTTTTGCCATGTGTCATCATGAATCTTAGGAGCAAATCTGTCACAACCACGAGTTTGACCCTCCTTCTTGATGGTTGCCGCAATCCAACCTGGAGCCAGGCTGGGGCCAATTGGTCATGTCATATCATTTATGGCCAATTGGCCCCCTTGGGTATTCTATGGCTCTTATGCCATATCCTGCCGTCATTGGCCTTCTTGGCCTATTTCCACCTCACCAACCCCCAGGCCTTCATCTTTGATTTTGGGCCTGGGGGGTCCTTTTGTCTTCTAGGGGCCTCCAGGCTCCCTAGCCATCACCATTGGTTTCTGGCCAACCCCTTTCATTAGTGGGGTTTTGGCCTAAATGGCCTTTTTGGGCCATTTAGACCCCCTACGTCTTCTATGGTCCATATGGTCCGCAGGCCAATTATGCCCCTTTTGGCCTAATCCAATGAGGCCAAAAGGGGGCAGCCAGGTGTGTCCCAAACCACAATTGGACCCACCTGAGCCAAAATTGGTCACCAATCCCTTGGACCCAAAATTGGCCAAAGACCTTCTGGACACAAATTTGGCCATAAATCCCGTAGGACCCATTTTTGGCCATGGACCACCATGGACTCTGGAAACCACCAGAGGTCACCAGAGAAGCTCAGCAGGCTTTTCCCCTAAACTTATGGGGAATTCTTTCCATTCCTTCATGCCATCCGTACTTGAGGTTGCAGGCGTGGTGCATATATGGTATTATATACCATTATGCACCATTTTTGCTCAGCAATCCAATGGTGACGTTTTCAGGACCCATTTCCCTCCTTCCATATCAAGGTCTCAAAATCCAACACCCATTTTGAAGGAGGATTATTCAACTCCTCAGTCTGACAAGTTATGGCGGCAATCAGAAGACTCTTCAAGGATCCTAACTACCTGTATCTGCAGGAGTTGGGTTGGTACATTATTCAGGATTATTCAAAAGGGGCAATTCTCAAGAGGTATTACATCAATTCAATCAGTTGTCAAGGCATCAAGTATTTCAATACTCCTTGGACAACTCAATTCATCCGTACAGGCCTCATTCAATCAACCTGTATGGCCTAGGCCCAATTGGGCCATTTCACATTCCACTGTGTGAATTCCATCACACAGTTCAAATTTCAAGATGGCCAGAACTTTATTTCCCGATTCGGACAATACAGTCAATTGATTCACCTTCCAGGATCAATCTTTCAAGTTTTCACATATACTGGCCACCTCTCATCACCTGGGGACTTTTTCCCCAGTTAATTAATATATTGGATTTATTTTTATCTTTTATTTTCTTTTACCTTATTAAAGTTAATACTGATAATCTTAAGTCAGTCATTAGCACCCTTTCTCTTTTTCTTCCTCGCCTGTCAGTGGATATTGGTGGTCATATCCTTTACTAATTCCATTCCTTTTCTGGCAGGTTGAAACAGTGAATTGAGGATTCACTTGGTTGGCTTCCTTTATTATCTTTAGCCTTTGGCTTCTTAATCTTTTCTTTTATCTTTGGCATACTTGTCTTTTCCATTCTTCTTCATTAAAGAAATTAAATCTTTATTATTCTTTTCTCTTTTGGAGCCCTCCAAGTGAGTTCTTGATTCCTGAGTGCCAGGATGTCTTGCTTCCATAAGAGCCCCTGTGACAAAATCTGTGTAACTGTTTTACGCACTGACATGTTTTTTATAAAAAAAAACTTGTGAGAATTTGTTTTTTGCTTGAAAAAAAGTGTCCGAAGACATGTTTTGGGTCACTGTAGAGCAATGAACTGTTTGTTGATATTGCAAACCAGTTGTATTGACATAGAATACCTTAATTTTAAACAATAAGTAAAGATGAAATAAAGAATAAAAATTAAACAGCTTACCTCTTTTTGTGATAAAAATAGGCTTCACCATCATTGGGGGGACTTGTGATAATGGTATGAGACTCCCATCAATAAACCGAATGCACCCAGGGAAGCCTTCTTCCTGCATTACTTGAGACATCTCTCTTTTTTGTTCTATTGTTGGCCACACAATCACTTTGCGCTTCAAATTCATTAATATCTGGATCACTCTTTGAGTGTACAACACAATAGCCCAATGGCTAATTCCAAATAACATTCCAATCTTTCCCAAAGCGGCCCCATTGCCATTTGATCCTAGCCTTGATAGTGCCACAGCCAATTGGATGGCAGGATTTTGATGAGTTTTGAAAGGTTTTATCATCTTGAATTTGTGCAACAAATTTTTCAAATGATTCATGTGTGGTCCTACATAGCTGTCAAAACTTTTCAGATGATAATGTTTGTGAATCATTCATTGTATACATGTAACGTGATAGATATCTTCTATGGGGATTGATGTATCTATGTGATGTTATCATATCTAATAAAATTATATCTTCCTTGAGATCAGAATAACTATCATAGCTGAGAGAATCAATGAACTGCAGTGAGTTTAAGGTCTGAAGTAAAGGTAGACTTTGCAATGCCTTTGGAATGATAAATGAAGACAAGATGTATATACAATGCAATTTGAAATCAAATAACTTAAAAAATGACCAGTATATTCAGATTTTATGCAAGATAAGGGGAGTTTTATGAAATTTACAATTCCCTTACTGAGTTGTGTGTTGTAAAAATGTCCCTTTAAGTGAAGCTAAAGGCGGGATTTTAGTATCAAAACATGGGATTTGGTACCAAAAAAGCTGGGTTTTTGTACCTCAAAATACCTCACCTCTTGAGGTGTGGGATTTGGCAAAAAAAAACTCGGGATTTTGAGTGTGGGATTTGGTAACTTTGACACCCCCAAATATGTATTTTTCTTCATAAAATCCACACACATATAACAAATTTAATATTGACAAGAAATAAAAAAAATATGGTTTCCCAATGAAACTAACTTAGGAGTTATAACTTCGTTTTACCTCCCTATATAGTATTTTTTTCAAATTTGACCTTTCAGATAGCTTTACTTAATTCATAGATGTTAACAAAAATTCCTTCATATAGAAGTATAAATTTCATTATCTTTTCTTTAACCTTAAGTGATATAATTATTAATCAATTATTTATTTATTTATTTTATTCAGGGGACTCCTATTAATTATGTTAACAAAATTCTGGAGTTGAATTTCTCTTGAATAAATAACAATTTATATATAATAATAATAAATAACTGAAAATTAATTTGAATATATTCAATATTCTAAATCAACTTTTAAAAAAATTATTTAAAATATAAATTCTTTCTCTTTTCAAAAAAAAGAGGTATTTAAATTTGAAATATGAATTCAATTATCATGAAATAATAAATTAAATAAAAAAATCATTTATGAATTAACTAATTAATAAGCTCAAATTTCTTCATATTTATATAGGGTTTTATCGGAAAAAATTGAAATATCCATTCAATTATTCTGTTTTCATGAATATATATATATATATATATATATATTCAAAAATAATTTTAAATATTCAACTACAAAATTAAAATTCCAATAAAATTAATTTTTTTCATTCATATTTTAATCATTTTTAATTAGTATTTTACAATATCAAAAATAAATAGGAATTCCTTTCTTGAAGTTTTTGATGTGCACAAATATGAATATAAAAAAAAAATAAAACTGGCAAAAGAAAATTATTATTATTCTAGGAAAGAATTTTTTTTTGAAAAAAAAGTCAGTTTAAATGTATTTATAAAATTAGAGAGAATCTCTGATGATTTTTTTTTTGAAAAGAAAGTGTATTACAAATTTGAAATTAACCGTATTATATTTCTCTCAATTATTGGAAGAAGATTAGAATTTCTTAAAATAATCCCCATGGATTAATTTAGTGAAAATAAAATAATAATTTACAATAGATCATGGTTTTGGAAGTTTACTCTCAATTGGATTCTTTTTTCTTGTTTTTTGGGGGGAAACCAATAATCATAAGTAATAAGGAAATATTTTGGTTTGTTTAAAAAGAATTATTTTGAAATTGTAATATAAAATTTTATTTCAAAAATATGTTTAATAAACAAACCAAAAAATAATAATCTTTTTTTCTTTATATTTGAGTTTTTTTTGTTGTTTTCTGTAAAAAATCAAAGAAAGATTTTAAAATTTAATTGTAATATAATTATTTTTAATTCAATATTCAAATTATTTATTTAATTATTTTGAAAAAAATTAAATTAAATAACAATTGAATTAATACATGAGCTTAAAACGTCCTACTCATTGTGATTATATATTATTTGTTTCTTTCATGATATTGAATTATTGGTAAATTAAAATTATTAAAGCTTCTATATAAATATATATACTTTGTCATTCAAATCATTCCTTCCTTGAATTTAAAAAATTATACATTTCAATCCATTAATCTTATTAAAAATCTATTTTACTTTATGTATATATATTTAACTATCTATAGAATTTCAAAATATTCTTTCTAAATAAAATCTCTTATGAAATATCAGGAAATAGATTGATATATATTTTTCTTGTATCAAGTTGAACATCTCTAAACCAATGTGGTTAAAAGATTATATATCATTGATTATAAGTTAGAAAATAAGTAAATTAAGCTTTAGCTTTTGTGATTTCTAAACCTTTTCAACAAAAAAGGAAGAAATAAAGGGCTCAAATATTGTTGAGCTGATGATGATCAACTCAATCTTATTGGTTAAACTAGATTTCGCAAATCATTTTACTTCAAAAAGAATTAAGGAGCAAACCTATCAAGCAATCAAGCCACCTTATAGTTTGATTGGGGAAAAAACTTGGTAACTGTGGGATTCGAACCCACGCAGCTCGCGCTAGAGGATCTTAAGACCGCCGCCTTAGACCAACTCGGCCAAGTTACCCTGTATGGCTCGCAATCGAAAAATTTGCAAACAATTCAATCCAAGCTTGAACTTTCACGTGCTGTACAATACTGTTTTTGAGAAAAAAAAGTCAAAATCTAACTTAAGCACTTTTTAATCCTACTGTAAATATTTCGATCGCCATTCTACTACACGCATGCCATTTGATGAAAAAGAAAACAAAAATCAAAGGCTTTTTACCTCATAATAAGCCTTTGAGATTTCACTTGAGTTGATCAGTCATTTTTCTCAGCTTCAAGACCTACCATTCTCTTTTCAGTCATTGGGGTATTTCAGAATTTTTTCCGCAAAATACCCATCAACATGACGCGATAGCCCTTTGGCAAAATCTAGTTCCACTATATCAAAGACTATTCTTGCATCTTCAAAATTTATATTTCTTCAATCAGAGTTAAAGCTTGATAGAAGTTCATTATTAGGGCATTTCTCAGATAATGTTGCGACTTTACAGTGGCGTTTTCAGTTTATTCCCAAAAATCTTCCAGTAGGCTTTGCGCTTTGAAAGGTGGCCCACTTCAAAGCCCCAAGATCTTTTCTTTGGTGGTAGAGGTAGATAGTGCTTAGTTAGTGGTCAGTTTATTTGGGCCCCAAAAACCTTTATCAACAAGATGTAATTGCACCAAAGTATCATGTTGGAAAACAAAGTGCCCAAGTAAATTTACATTTCGTAACATTTCCTACTAAGGCCCAAAGGGGACTGCAGGTTCAAGCTCTTTTTTGAAGTGCTTCTTACAGTTTGTGGCCCATAGACCCTAAAAAATTTCGATAATACAATTATTTAACCACTCGGACGTCTTGTCAATGTATCTTGTTTTTTGTTCAATTTTCCAATTTAGAATGTCAAAAATACCCAACGTCTACTGCGAGCAATCCTATAATTCTTGTAGCTCCACATAATTGGCTGGAAACAAACCCCTGTTTCCAGATTTCACTGTTCCGGTCCACCAATCTTCAGATGAGTACTCAATTTGAGTAATTTCTTCACCTTCTTGAAAACCTTGGTAGCAAATTACTTTAAACATGAGCTTGTGCAATGAAAAATGCCATGAATGATTAAGACCTACTGATTTCATTATCCTCTCCGGCTTCGTATTCGTACATAGCTACAGCATAAATCCCTTTATCAATAGGCAAGGGTTCAGACGCAGGTGGTGGTAATGGCACCGGCGGCGGGGCCGCAACTTGGGGAGTTTCATCCAGCAATTCCACATAATTGGCTAAATAGCATGAAAAGTTAATGCTGAACTCAAGTTCGGCGATATAAACCTTTCAAAAACAAACTATGCGCACTTACAAGGAAATAATCCCTGCTTCGACCCGTTAGCCCCTGTACCACTCCACCAGCCTTCATCAATCATTTCAATATTTTCTATGATTTCCCCTTCAATTAAGTCAATTTCATTGTCTTCTGCCTATGTTGCCAATTAGCCAGTAATTATTTCTCGGTAGAATAGGCAGTAATGCTCGTGAGCTCAGTATTTACCTTTTCGTATTCATACGCCACCACTGCTCGCAAGCCCTGGCTAGCTACTGCAGCATCTACCTGGTCTGAAGCTATTGCTAATGCATCCATTTTCTGTCTCAGAGCCATTTCAGCCTGAGCGGCCTGTTCGACAGCCCGATCAGCTTCTCTATCAGCTAACTGTGCGCCAAAGGCTGCGCCGGCCATAGGTGGTGGTGAGGGAGCAGGCGGGGCAGGAGGTGGTGAGGGAGGAGCCGGATTAATATGTTCTTGGCGAGTGGTGTGGGAAGGAAGTTGTGAGGCTTCTGGCGCGGGTGGAGGAGGAGGTGGTGGGGGTGGTGGGGCTGGTGGTGATGGCGCTGAGCTGGGCGCGGGCTCGTCATCTGCAAGTTTTGGCCCTCGAGAAGGTGTCTCAAACTCATCCTCAGCTTCAGCTAAGGGGCGAGATAGAGCTACAACTGGTGGGGCTGATGAGCTCAAAGGTATTCGTTTGATCGAGTGAGTACTGCGTTCAATTGCAGCTCGACTTCGGGCTTCTTCTTGAGCCATTTGATTTTTAGCCTGAGCTTGACGTTCAGCCCATGTCATTTTCTTTCCACCCCCGACAGCTGATGTAACAGGTTTTACTTCTTCCCGAGGCGCGGAGAAGGCAGATAACCTATTTCCAAGCTTACCAGGTTTGCCAAGTGATACGGGAGTATAAGTTGTGCCCTACAAAAAGCAAGTCAGCTTGAACCCAATTACTATGTATGCATAAGGTAGATATCAAGTGTACATACAACATAGCCTGGACGCCCATCGTTCTGACTGTTATCAAAAGTACTTTCATTGTTGGGTTTTATTGCGGCATGACGAATTGGGACCACAGGAGGTGGAGGAGTTGATGAGGCTTTGATGGTCGGCTCAAACTCATCTTCATACGCAGGATTAGACAAGGGAGCCCTAGCAAGGACAGGTGCAACAGAAGGTGCGGTTCTGGTCGCTCTGATTTCGGCTAATTCATTTCGCATAGGGGTGTAAGATGTTCCCACTGGTGCAGGCGGAGTAGGTTTTTGTTTAGAGGTCATCGCAGCAATGTCAGGACGTCCGATTGGGGTGTAATTGGTGCCCTAAAAGTAGGATAAGCTACATGAAGAGTATTTCATCAAAAAGGTACTGAAAGTACATACCACAGGGGCAGGCAATTCCCTTTTCACTGGCTTTTCATTGTGGATGCTGTACTTGGCACCGCTAGAATCAGCAACTTTTTTTAGAATTTGTGATGGCTCGACGTCAGTGTCACATCTAGCATTAATCTGTACATGATAACTGTCAAGAAAATGTCAACATTTTTGACTTGATGAATTTAATGACCATTAGTTTAAGGATTTGATTTACTTACCCTTTAAGAAATTGAGCAACAGTACTCGCATGGGAATGAAAAAGACCTTTTCGGACCTCCAAAACGCCGTCACCACACTATAAGCAAGGAGGTTAAGCAAATTGATGATAAGATTAGGTTAAAAAAGGGGTTGAGGGCTTACCCAACAAATTAATACAAACTTGGTTAAAGAAGAGATTGCGTCCTTGATTCTCACAAAACCGAACTGAATTCGGCCGTCATTCCAGCTTTCTTGTAGCTCTTCAAGTCCGCCGGTCCCTTGATCCTGAACCTTGAGATTGTTTGTTACGCCAACATAAGAAAGTAACATATAATCGACGTCAGGGTCAGAAGAGATGATGCGTTGATAGGTCTCACCGATCTTGGGATCTGTGAGTTGCACTTGAGCCTAAAAAGATCAAAAAGAACCTGAATCAGATAACTAACTCAGCTTATCGATGAGGGAAGCCGGAAAGATCTTACCATTGTTGGCTAACCGACCAGCCTTAGGACAATGTACTGATTGACCAATGACACAAATTAATTTAAGACTTGAAAGATTGATATGACACTAATGGTAGAGAGAAATCGTCAGAATGAAATCTAAATATCGATTTATTGATAAGTTATCAAGTTGAGAAATCTCAAAGTCTCGTAAGCACCACCAGAGCTGGATTGATTACTGGAAGGTATTGAGAATTTGAGGAAGTGAGCAAGTCAGAAGGGGGCAAATTTAAGTTTTGGTTGATCACCTTCCAAAATCCCCAAATACAGTACAGCATTCAACTAGTCAAGCAGACTAACTAAATAAAACCTGGTGCATCTACATTAATTGGCTAAGATCACCACCAAGTGGCACCAACCATAACATTAAAAATTTACAAAGCTCAATTTAAAGTTTTTTTTTTAATTTTAATTGATTTATAAAGAAATATTTTGAATTTGAAAGAAAAAAAAGGATAAATTCAATAAACATATATATGTTTAAATAAAATTTCTCATTAAAATACTTCAATTATGGACGATTTCTAAGTTATAGTTTTGATTTTGTTCATTTTAGCATCTTCTAAAAAAGAGTTGATCTTTCTTGAATGTTTTTTGATAAAAAAAACCACCTATTTTGTACTCCTTAACATAATCTTTATTTTTCATTTTTTTAATAAAAAATAGTTATTATTTTTCTTTTTCAAATAAGAATGACTTAGCTAAAAAAAATAAGTTTTTTATGGTTTCATTTTTATTATTGACAGTTTTTTTGGTTAAAATAACAATTCAACCCTTTTGGTTAGCAAGTCATTGATTCATTTTTATATAAACAGTTGTTTTGAAAATGTCCTGACTTAGGAATTAGTACTTTTTTAAGGAATTTAAAATTTAACTTCTTAAAAAGCTTTACTTTTGTCATATATTATTTGTAATAATCTTTTATCATCATTTAATTCAAGTTAAGGGTTGAAAATTGAGGATTATTTATGGTTATATTTGAAAAAATCATAAGATTTAATGGGATATTAGCTTTTTCCATAAATAAAAAACGAAAAATTGATGCCTTAAGTAGTAGAAAAAACAAATTAATATTTTATGTACTTAATAAGTCACTTCACCCTCTGATCAATGGCTAGTTCAATAACAACCGCATTAAATATAGACCTAAAATGAAATGTGTAAGGAGTTCCCTTTCTTTTTCTATAGTCTACGGATTACTTCTCAACAAAAATTAAATTATGTAATCTTTATAAAGTTAGCTTTTATATAAAAACTGTTTGATTCATATACATCAGAGGTTCTCCAAAGCCATACCCCACAAAGGCCATGGCAAAATGAGTTCACTGGCACTGTGTGCGCTGATTTTTGTCCTAAGACAATAAACCTGTGGAACACAGTAACCCATGCCATACCTGTCCACCAAAAAACAAAAAGCCTTTATTGAGCAATGTCCCCATCCTAAATTTTAATTCAATTTTTCTTTTTTCTCTACAGTATTCTACCCCACCCCACCATATCTTTTCTGATTCTCCTTCTCAGCCAGTGTGGCAATCTCATTTCTTTTACAAAAGCTTTATGTCACAGGCACTGTTGGTGAAAAAACAAGAGTGGCCTGGCACTCAGCAATCATGAAACTCACTTGGAACACCCCAAAAAATAAAGAAAATGAAAACAAAAGAATAAATTCCTCTAAGAAATATGCAAGTACAAAGATAAGATGCAATAAGAGAAATGAGAAGCCAAATGGCCAAAGAGCCAACCAAGTAAGCCGTTAATCACTGTTCCAACCTGCCAAAATGAACAATGGAATTAGTAAGGATATGATCACCAAATATCCATTGACAGGCAAAGAAAGAAAGAAAGAGGTTCTAAATGACTGACTTGATAATATCAGTATTCACTTAACATAATGAAAAGAAAATAAAGATAAAATAAAATCAAAGTATATTAATTAACTGGGGAAAAAAAACCCCAGGGTCAAAGGAGGCTGGAGTATGTGAAAAGTTGAGAGCTTGACTCCTTCAGGCTGACAGCTGATATGTATTTAATCCTTGAAGCTGTATTGACTGCTTGATGAAGTGTATACCTTGCCATATTGGGAAATGAACTGGGTTGAATGAAATTCCCAAGGTGTAAAATTAGAAATAAATGTCTTGATGAATCCAGACTGTATTGAATGAATTTGGTTGCCAATGTAGATTGATGGAGCACTGACCCTTGGAAAGTTTTTTTGAAGCTTCCTGTTGAATATCCCTTGAAAATGAACTGCCAGTATTCCTCCAAGGAAATAATGTGAATTAAAATAACCAATGATTGCTTGATGGTGTCATTGGTATATGAGATTGACACTTTTCTTTTGAGCCTTGATGAATCCTCTGGATGATGTTCCTTGATGACCTGATGAAAAGTTGAAATAACAATTTGATATTGGCACCATTGGATTTCTGGTGAAAAAGGATGCATAATGGTGTATAACACCATTTATGGCACTTTTGGTTATTGAAGGGTGAAAGTGGCAAAGGTCTTTTGGGTTGATTCCAGGGGGAGATAAGCGGAAGTTGTGTTTTGAGTGGCTTGAGAGGTTAAAGAGTGTCTTTGGGTGTTTTGGCCATTTTTAGGTTTTTGGCTAAATACAGCTTATATAGCTTAAAAAATGTTTTTGCGCAAAGTGTGCAAATCTGGTAATTGAGGCCCAAATGACCTAAAATGTAAAATACAGAAAAATGCACAAAAATTCACAAATAGGTATTTAAAGCTTAAAAAGCCAAATACAGGCTTTTGGGTTGTATTTTACCTATTGACTGAAAAGTACAAAAGACTACCTAAAAGCAAAACCTTCCCAAGAAAGGCCTGATGATGATGAAGGGGCCAGGTTGGCCCCAGATGATTAAATGACCATAAAGGCCATGAAAGAATGAAATGGCCAATTTTGGCCAATGATTATGGATATGGCATGGATATACCATATTGGGGTCCAAGAGGGTGAATTTCCATGGTTATGACAGTACCCCCCACCTTGAAATGGTGAGCTCCTGAGCACCAATACAAGGTGAATCCTTTTGAGACTATTGGAAAGAGTTTGAGAGAGGGATAAGGAGAAGTTCTTTTGAGAAATAAAAAATTGATACTGATATTAAAATGTTGGCATATGATGCAGCACTTGCTTGATCTTTGTTTGACATTTGCTTCATGATTGATGTAATTTTGGAAAATGAATGATTTAAAATGAAAATAAAATAAAAATAAAAGAAATAAAGGAAATGAATTTTGAGTAGGTTCCAATCTTGATCACTGATGTTGAAAATTGATTTGAATTGGCCAAGGACCTGGGAAAGAAGATTTAATGACAGGTGCTCACAGAGTGGCCAAGGTGATATTTTGAAAGATTGTAGACCCCTCAGGGAAGTGCACACCAGGAGAGGAACTTACTTTTGGTAATTACCACTCCTGGAAGTGCCATAAAAAGAAAATAGATTTTTTAAAAGAATGAATTGAAATTAGAAAGACTTGGAAAGAAATTAAGAAAAGGAATGGTCCATTTTCCCAAGTGAAAATGGCCATAATTTTGGAATTGATGTTGAAAGCCGGGCCCAAGATCTATGTCCAACATTGCAGTGCTCACAGAGTCGCCAAGGTGATGCTTACAATAAAAAGGGTAGAATACCGCTAAAGGTGAATACCAGGAGTGGGACTCACTTTTAGTAATTAATCTCCCCACCAAGAACCATAAAATAATCAAGCTCTTGAAGAATTTGGTCCTGGCTTGTCAGGATATGAAGAATGAAAATTGTTGATAAGTTCAGGAAATTTCTTGAGGTTTTCAGTTGGTTCCCAAGTGGATCTTTCTGGGTCTTTACTGAAGCCTTTCCATTCCACCAAATACCATAATTTCCCTCTCTTGAGATTTGAGTCCAGTATTTGAGAGACTTCCCATTCCTCTTCTTCTTTCATTATAATTGGAGGAGGAGGCTCTTGATGCCAATTTGTGATTTTTGATGTCTTTACTGGTTCTAAGAGTGAACTATGGAAGACTGGGTGAATGGACTTCCATTGAGATGGGAGCTTGAGATGGTAGGCATTAGTGCTGACTTTCTTCAAGATTGAAGAAGGACACAACCATCTTTCAGACAGTTTTTTGGTGGGTCTAGTTGAGTTGATGTTCTTGGAAGAAAGCCATACAATGTCACCAGGATTGAAGACAGGTGGACTTGTTTTACTTTCATCTGCATACCTCTTAAGCCTATTAATGGAAACTTCAAGTTCTCTCTTGACATCTTGCTGTACTGATTAAATTTTTGTTGATAACTTCCCAGCAGGATTATCTTGAGTTATGTAGACTGAGTCAAAATGAGGATCTCTTCCATAAAAAGTGAAAAACAGTGATTGTTTTGTTAAAGAGTGATAAGAATCATTGTAGGCAAATTCAGCAAGAGGGAGCCAGGTATTCCAATCATCTTGATGATAACTGAAATACATCCAAAGGTACTGTTCTAGTATCTGATTTACCCTATCTGTCTGTCCATCAGTTTCTGGATGATAAGCAGTTTACAGATCTCTTGAAATATTGAGCTTCTGAAAAAGATTGGTAAAAAATGAAGAAAAAAAAGAGAACCTCTATTACTAAAAATTCTTGAAGGAAGGCCATGCTTTGAGAAAATATTCTTGATGAATAAATGTGCTGAATCCAGTGAAGTTATTGAAGACATTATTGTAATAAAAAAATGATATTTTTGAGAATATGTCCACAATGACAAGGATTGAGTCAAAAGAATTGGACAGTGGAAATTGAGTGATGAAATACATTGAAAGACAAATCCCAGGACCATTTGGAATTGGAAAAAGTTTGAGGAATCCAAACTTCTTGTGATTAATATTCTTGTTTCTTAAGCACTGTTGACAGCATGAGACATAATCCTTGATAAATTGAGTCATGCCAGAACAGTAACAATTGCGCTTGAGAAGTTTGAGAGTCTTTCCTTGGCAAGGGTGTCCAGCTAGAGGAGAGTCATGCTGACTTTAAAGTATATTGAGTTGAATTGTGGGGTCATTTAGAACCACCACCTGATCTTTGAACAGGAGAAGTTGGGAAGAGGAATCAAGAGGATAATCTTGGGCAGATTTACCTTTACCCAAATCTTGAAGAATATTTCCATAATGCCTTCTTCATTGAATAAATCAAATTTGAAAATGAATCTATCTTGACTGCAAGAAGCTTTGAGGCTTGAACTCCATCTTTCTTGATTATTTTTTGATAATTCATTGGATTATTGCGGATCGAATCTTCCACCCTCTCTGCGTAAACATCATCCTGATGTGACAATGAATCTGGAAGGGTAGCCAAGAAGCCAAGGCGGTAAGTGATTGAGAAATGAAATTCAGATAAGAACTAAGCCCAGCGGGCTGGACAGAAAGTGAGAATCTTGATGAAATGAAATATTGAAGTGAAGAATGATCAGTGAGAAATTCAAAAGAGGAAAAGCTCTCCAGAGCTTGAGAGAACAGACTATGCCAAGGAGTTCCTTGGCATGAATCTCATAGTTTAGTTCTTCTGGAAGAAGCTTGGGACTATCAAATACAATGGGATGTTTTCCTGATCCAGTGACCTGACTAAGTACAGCACCCAAGGCATAATCAGAAGCCTCAGTAACTACAATTGTTGGTAGAGAAGGATTAAAGTGGGAAAGGATCAGAGAAGTGGTGAAAGCCTCTTTGAGTTGATTAAACTGCTTAAGAGCTTCCTCATTGAGGGGAAAATGGGAATCTTTCTTGGGGAAACTTGTGAGTGAACTAATCTTCTTTGAATAATTCTTGATGAAATGGTTGTAAAAATTTGCAAAGCCAAGTAATGATTGAAGAGCCTTGAGGTTTCTTGGAGGTGGCCAATTGAGAATTTGCTGGACTTTTTCTTGGTCCATCTTGAGGCCTTCAGAAGAAACAATATAATCTAAATACTCTAAGATAGAAACATTAAATAGGCACTTTGAGGCCTTAGCAAAGAGATTATTGGCTCTGAGTCTGGCAAGAACAGTGGAAACATAAGTGACATGTTCTTCCTCAGACTTAGAAAATACAATAATGTCATCTAAATAAGCCACAGAAAAAACATAAAGAAGATCATAAAAAATATCATTGACAACATTTTGGAAAGAGGCAGGAGCATTGGTGAGCCCAAATGGAATAACCAAATACTCATAACTTCCATATTTAGTCCTAAAACAAGTCAAATGTTTATCACCTTCCTTGATTCTGAGAAGGTTATATGCACCACACAAATCAATATTGGAGAATATAGATGAACCATTGAAAACAGTGAGAATCTTATTCATAGGAGGAACAGGATAATTGTTCTTCCTAGTAACAGCATTGAGTTTGCAGTAATCAAAACACAAACGGAGGCCATGATCCTTCTTTTTGACAAAGAGGACAGGTGCTCCTGCTAAAGAGGAGCTTGGATGGATGAAACCTTTCTCTACATTCTCTGAAATGTAGGCCCTGAGTTTATCTGACTCTTGGTTTGATAAAAAGTAGATCACCCCAGCTGGAGGAAGAGACCCCTCCAGCTTGATATGATGATCACAGGTGTGGTGAGGAGGAAGTTTGTCTGCTTTCATCTTTGCAAATACATCCAAATACTGGTGATAAGCAGAAGGAACAACCTTCATCACTGTTTATATCTCTTCTGGCTCTTCCTCTTCATCCCACAACTCCTCCAGGGAGTCATGATAAGATGAGGGAGGAAGGTTCATATTCCCAAAGAAGAGATGAAGTGAAGATACAGAATTATCACATCCAAAATCTTGAATCTCTTTGAAGACTTCATCTCTAGAGGATAGTAATGATTAATGGGAATTAAGGGAAGAAATATGGACAGAAGATGGGAATGATGGTGTTCTAGAATCACCAACCAGAGATTCACATGATTCAGAAGAAGAAAAGTCATTACCAAAAGATTAAGAAGGATCATAATAGTCCTTATGATCAGCATTAAAGGTGATTAGCCCTTGACTCCAATCAATAGATGGATTAAAATGATTAAGAAATTCAAAGCCCAATATGAGGTATTCTCCCTTGGGAGTATCAATGACTAAAAATTCCTATTCAAAGCTTGGGAAGGAAGGGAGCTCAACCATATATTTGGTATGGTGAGTCACAAATAAGGAAGGGGACTAAGAGGAGTCCAAAATGATAAGAGGAATCTTCTCTGGGAGTTCTGAAGTAGTCAAAGAATACTTGTGAACAAACTTCTTTGAAATAAATGAGTTGGTAGCACCAGAATCAATGAGAATACTGTAATAAACATCATAAAGAGAAGAAAAAACAAAGAATTTAAGAGAATTATTGACACCAGTATTTAGAATGCACAATTGTGCTCTGGATAGAAAACAGTGAAGACCATTGAACACAACATGATATTCACTCAGGCTTTTCCCTAGCTGGGAAATTTTCCTGAGAGTTGGGAAAGCTGGTTTTGAGGTATTTGAAACAAGGATCAAGACTATGCTTCCCACCACAATAGGTACATAGACTCTCCTTGATTATTGTTTCTTTTTCAGAATTCATCAACTTGAAATCTTGATTCAGCAAAGAGGAGTGGGGCTTGTCTCTCTTCTGAAAATTATTCTTCTTCTTTTGACTTGAGCTTTAAGAATTTGACTTTGAGGCTTCTGGCTTCTTGTCTTGATGATGACTCTGTTCATTTTGCCTCTTATGGTACCTGGTATCAAGCTCCAGGGTAATATCTATTAAGTCTTGAAGAGAGTCAATTCTTGAAGGATGGGAGGCCAATTGATCCAAAATCCTGGATGGCAATCCCTTTCTGAAATGATGGATGAGAGCTTTTTCACCCCAATCTCCAATTCTTGAGACCAAACTTCTGAAATCAGAAATGTATAATGATACATTCACACCTTCTTTCATGCTGAAGGAATCCAACTCTTCTTCAGCTTTTCTGACTTCATTTGGGTCCCCAAACAAAGTAAAGAGTTGTGATTCAAACAAATTCCATTAATTGAGAAGGTAATTTGAATCTTGATTGGTGCGATTTGAGAGATAAGGCTCAATCCATTTTGCAGCCCTGAAAATGAGAAACAATGTGGCATAAAGAACTTTCTTTCTGTATTGAGAGAAATTTTCTGGATCATTATGAAAAATCAATTGACAAGACTGAATGAAACTTCTGACTTTGAAGGGTTGAGTCCCATCAAAGAATTCTGGTGCCTTCATAGATTGAGTCTTGAAGGCTGGTGGTCTTTATGCTTTAGAAGATGAAGCTGCTTGAAGATTGGCCATAGTCTGAGTCATTTTCTGAATGATGGTTCAGAAGATGAGAGACAGGCTGATTAGACTGGGCTAGAGTTGGCCCTCAAGTACCTTGGGATGCCCCCACAGGAGCAGGAACACCTTCAGTACCATCAGACTCTTCCTGTTCCACAGAATTCTCCTCCTCCTCTTCACCATCTTCACCAGGGCCTTTGAAAGTCCTGGGAAACCGCCAACTACTCCTTAAAATGAACTTGATCTTCTTGGCCCTCTTCCTTCCTTCCTGGATGGTACTGCTTCTTCCAAATGGGGCCCTCAGTTGAGGAACTGCTGGGGTGCGGTCAAGGCCCGAGATCTTGTCTGTCTTGCAGGAGGTGAATGTTGAACAGGAATGATTTCAGGAATAAAATGAAATGAAATTAATAAAAATAAAAAGTTTGAAGATGAAAAGCTTTAGGAAAATCAACAAGAAACTTGAAGTCAAAATCAAAATCAAAATCAATGTCTTGAAGAAAAAATAAATGAATCAAAATGAAATCTTCAGGTAAACCAATCAATCAATATCAAAATGAAATCTTCAAGTCAATAAATCAATATTTAAAATAAATCAAAATGAAAATTGTGCAGAGAATAAGTCAATCAAATGAATCCTTGAGGCAAAATAACTTTATGTCAAAATTCTTGATGTGAAAAAATCAGCAAAATCAATGAAATCTTCAGGTCAATCAATTTTCTTGAAGTCAATATCAATTTATGTCAAATAAATAAATCAAATCAAATCAAGTGAGTTCTTCTTGAAAAGCAAAATTCTTGTAGAATGAATCAGTATGAATCTTGATGTGAAGAATATGTCTGAATGAATTTTGATGAGGAATTTGAAAATCAACTTTAAAGTTGAACCTTTGATTATGAATGAAAATATATTTGATGATTTGAACAAAGATTTAATTGGAGAAACAAAAAATAAAATTGTGTCAGTTTACAATTTTCAAAATGAAGAATGAGTGAGAGAAAATTGAGGGATGAAAATGAATCATAAAGTTCATGAACATTGAAGAGTCATGATTTTAATGAAATGAGTGAATGAAATTATAAAGAAAAAATGAACAGAATGAAAAGAAATTATGAGTTAATTAATATAATTTCACAGGGGCTCTTGGTGGAAAAGCAAAAGTGGCCTAGAACTCAGCAATCAGGGAACTCACTTGGATCACTCCAAAGAATAAAGAAAATAAAATTAAAATAATAAATTCCTCTAAGAAATATGCAGGTACAAAGATGAGATGCAATAAGAGAAATTAGAATCCAAATGGACAAAGAGCCAACCAAGTAAGCCCTTAATCACTGTTTCAACCTGCCAAAATGAACAATAGAATTGGTAAGGATATGACCACCAAATATCCATTGACAGGCAAAGAAAGAAAGAAAGAAAGAGGTTTTAAGTGACTGACTTGATAATATCAGTATTCACTTAACATAATGAAAAGAAATTAAAGATAAAATAAAATCAGAGTATATTAATTAACTGGGGAAAAACCCTTCAGGTTCAAAGGAGGCTTGTATATGTGAAAAGCTGAGAGCTGGACTCCTTCAGGCTGACAGCTGATCTGTATTGAATCCTTGAAGCTGTAGTGACTTCTTGATGAAGTTTATACCTTGCCAGATTGGGAAATGAACTGGGTTGAATGAAATTCCCTTGGTGTATGATTGGAAATACAGGTCTTGATGAATCCAGACTGTATTGAATGAATGTGGTTGCCTATGTGGATTGATGGAGCACTGACCCTTGGAAAATTGTTTTGGAGCTTCCTCTTGAATATCCCTTGATAATAAACTTCCAGTATTCCCTTGGAGGAATACTGTGAATGAAAATAACCAATGATTGCTTGATGGTGTCATTGGTATATGAGATTGACACTTTTCTTGTGGGCCTTGATGAATCCTCTGGATTATGTGCCTTGATGACCTGATGAAAAGTTGAAATAACCTCTTGATATTGGCTTCATTATATTTCTGGTGAAAAAGGATGCATAATGGTGTATAACACAATTTATGGCACTTTTGGTTATTGAAGGGTAAAAGTGGCCAAGGTCTTCTGGATTGATTTCAGGAGAAGGTAAGTGAAAGTTGGGTTTTGAGTGGCTTGAGAGGTGAAAAAGTGTTTTTTTGGTATTTTGGCCAAATACAGCTTATACAGCTTTAAAAATGTATGTATGCAAAGTGCGCAAATCTGGCAATTAAGCCCCAAATGGCCTAATATGGCCATTGGGGCCTATTTTCCATATTACATGACAAAATGGCCTAAAATAGCAAATACAGAAAAATGCACAAAAATACGCAAATCTGTATTTAAAGCTTGAAAAGCCAAATACAGGCTTTTGGGCTGTATTTAACCTATTGACTTAAAACACAAAAGGCTGCCTAAAAGCCAAACCCGGCCAAGAAAGGCCTGATTATGATGAACGGGCCAAGTTGGCCCCAGATGATGAAATGGCCAATTTTGGCCAATGATTATGGATATGCCCAAATTGCCATAAATTGGATATGGCATGGATATGGCATATTGAGGTCCAAGAGGGTGAATTTGCATGGTTGTGACAGTACCCCCACCTTGAAATGGTGAGCTCCTGAGCACCAATACAAGGTGAAGCCTGTTGAGACTATTGGAAAGATTTTGAAAGAGGGATAAGGAGGAGTTCTTTTGAGAAATAAAACATTGATACTGATACTAAAATGTTGGCATATGATTCAGGACTTTCTTGATCTTCTTTTGACATTGGCTTCATGATTGATGTAATTTTTGAAAATGAGTGATGATTTTGACATGAAATTTGATGTGATAAAAGAAAAATTTAAAATTAAAATAAATTAAAAATAAAGAAATAAAATAAATAAGAGGAATGAATTTTCAGGAGGTTTCAATCTTGATCACTGATGTTGAAAATTGATTTGAATTGGCCAAGGACCTGGAAAAGAAGATTTGATGCCAGGTGCTCACAGAGTGGCCAAGGTGATGATTACAATAAAAAGGGTAGAATACCTCTAAAGGTGCATACCAGTAATGGGACTCACTTTTGGTAATTCCTCTCCCCACCAAGCACCATAGAATAATCAAGCTCTTGAAGAATTGGGTTTTGGCTTGTCAGGATATAAAGAATGAAAATCTTTGATAAGTTCAGAAAAATTATTGAGGTTTTCAGTTGGTTCCTAAGTGGATCTTTCTGGGTCTTTAATGAAGCCTTTCCATTACACCAAATAACATAATTTCCCTCTCTTGAGCTTTGAGTCCAGTATTTGAGAGACTTCCCATTCCTCTTCTTCTTTAATTATAATTGGGGGAGGAGGCTCTTGATGCCAATTTGGGATTGTTGATGTCTTGACTGGTTCTAACAGTGAAATATGGAAGACTGGGTGGATGGACTTCCATTGAGATTGTAGGCATTAGTGCTGACTTTATTCAAGATTGAAAAAGGACACAACCATCTTTCAGACAGTTTTTTGGTGGGTCTAGTTGATTTGATGCTCTTGGAAGAAAGCCGTACCATGTCACCAGGATTGAAAACAGGTGTACTTGCTCTACTTTTATCTGCATATCTCTTAAACCTGTTCATGGAAGCTTCAAGTTCTCTCTTGAAATCTTTCTGTACTGATTGAATTTTTGTTAATAAATTTCCAGCAGGATTATCTTGAGCTATGTGAACTGAGTCAAAATGAGGATCTCTTCCATAAAAAGTGAAAAACGGTGATTGTTTTGTTAAAGAATGATCAGAATCATTGTAGGCAAATTCAGCCAGAGGGAGACAGGTGTTCCAATCATCTTGATGATAACCAACATACATCCAAAGGTACTGTTCTAGTATCTGATTTACCCTCTCTGTCTGCCCACCAGTTTCTGGATGATAAGCAGTTGACAAATCTTTTGAAATCTTGAGCTTCTGAAAAAGATTGGTACAAAATGAAGAAAAAAAGGAGAACCTCTATCACTAATAATTCTTGAAGGAAGGCCATGATTTGAGAAAATAGTATTGATGAATAAATGGGCCAAATACAGTAAAGTTATTGGAGACATTGTTGGAATAAAAACTTCAATTTTCGAGAATCTGTCCACTATGACAAGGATTGAGTCAAAAGAATTGGACAGTGGCAATTGAGTGATGAAATCAATTGAAAGAAAAATCCAAGGACCATTTGGAATTGGAAGAGGTTTGAGGAATCCACCTTAATGTGATGAATACTCTTGTTTCTTGAACACTGTTTACAGGATGAGACATAATCATTGATAAACTGAGTCATTCCAGACCAGTAAAAATCCCACTTGACAAGTTTCAGGGTCTTCTCTTGGCCAGGGTGTCCAGCTAGAAGAGCGTCATGCCATGTTTGAAGTATATTGAGTTGTATTGTGGGGTCATGTAGAACCACCACCCAATCTTTGAACAGGAGAAGTTGGGAATATGAATCAAGAGGATAATCTTGCGCAGATTTACCTTTACCCAAATCTTGAAGAATACTTCTATATTGAGAGTATTGCCATAATGCCTTCTGAATTGAATCAATCGAATTTGAAAATGAATCTACCTTGACTGAAAAGAACTTTGAGGCTTGAATTCCATCTTTCTTGATTATTTTTTTATAATTCATTGGATTCTTGCTGATGGAATCTTCCCCCCTCTCTGCGTAAACATCATCCCGATGTGACAATGCATCTGAAAGGGTAGCCAAGCGTCCAGGGCGGTAAGTGATTGAGAAATAAAATTAAGATAAGAACTCAGCCCAACGGGCTGGACGGCAAGTGAGAATCTTTGATGACATGAAATATTGAAGTGAAGAATGATCAGTGAGAACTTTGAAAGAGGAAGAAAGAGAAAGGAGAAAAGCTCTCCAGAGCTTGAGAGACCAGAATATGCCAAGGAGTTCCTTGTCATAAATCTCATAGTTGAGTTCTTCTGGAAGAAGCTTGGGACTATCAAATGAAATGGGATGTTTTCCTTATCCAGTGACCTGACTAAGTACAGCACCCAAGGCGTAATCAGAAGCATCAGTATCTACAATCATTGGTAGAGAATGATTAAAGTGGGAAAGGATTGGAGAAGTGGTGAAAGCCTCTTTGAGTTGATTAAACTTCTTAAGAGATTCCTCATTGAGGGGAAAATGGGAATATTTATTGAGGAAACTTGTGAGTGAACTAATCTTCTTTGAATAATTCTTGATGAAATGGTTGTAAAAATTGGCAAAGCCAAGGAATGATTGAAGAGCTTTGAGGTTTCTTGGAGGTGGCCAATTGAGAATTTTCTGGGATTTTTCTTGGTCCATCTTGAGGCCTTCAGAAGAAACAATATAATCCAAATACTCTAAGCTAGAAACATTAAATAGGCACTTAGAGGCCTTAGCAAAGGGGTTATTGGCTCTGAGTCTTGCAAGAACAGTGGAAACATAAGTGACATGTTCTTCCTCAGATTTGGAAAATACAATAATTTCATCTAAATAAACCAAAGCAAAAACATTAAGAAGATCATAAAAAATACCATTGACAACATTTTGGAAAGAGGCAGGAGCATTGGTGAGCCCAAATGGAATAACCAAATACTCATAACTTCCATATTTAGTCCTAAAACAAGTCAAATGTTTATCACCTTCCTTGAATCTGAGAAGGTTATATGCACCACACAAATCAATATTGGATAATATAGATGAACCATTGAGAACAGTGAGAAGCTAATTCATAGGAGGAACAGGATAATTGTTCTTCCTAGTAACAGCATTGAGTTTGCAATAATCAAAACACAAATGGAGGCCATGATCCTTCCTTTTGACAAAGAGGACAGGTGCTCCTGTTGAAGAGGAGATTGGCTGGATGAAACCTTTCTTTACATTCTCTGAAATGTGGGCCCTGAGTGTATCCGACTCTTGGTTTGATAAAGAGTAGATCACCCCAACTGGAGGAAGAGACCCCTCCAGCTTGATATGATGATCACAGGCGTGGTGAGGAGGAAGTTTATCTGCTTTCATCTTGGAAAATACATCCAAATACTGGTAATAAGCAGAAGGAACAGACATTGTTGGAATAAAAACTGCCATTTTTGAGAATCTGTCCACTATGACAAGGATTAAGTCAAAAGAATTAGACAGTGGCAATTGAGTGATGAAATACATTGAAAGACAAATCCCAGGACCATTTGGAATTGGAAGAGGTTTGAGGAATCCAAACTCCTTGTGATTGATATTCTTGTTTCTTGAACACTGTTGACAGCATGAGACATAATCCTTGATAAATTGAGTCATGCCAGACCAGTAAAAATTCCGCTAGACAAGTTTGAGAGTCTTCTCTTCGCCAGGGTGTCCAGCTAGAGGAGAGTCATGCTGCTTTTAAAGTATATTGAGTTGAACTGTGGGGTCATTTAGAACCAACACCCAATCTTTGAACAGGAGAAGTTAGGAAGGGGAATCAAGAGGATAATCTTGGGCAGAAGGATTGAGTCAAAAGAATTGGACAGTGGCAATTGAGTGATGAAATCAATTGAAAGAAAAATTCAAGGACCATTTGGAATTGGAAGAGGGTTGAGGAATACAACTTCATGTGGTTAATACTCTTGTTTCTTGAACACTGTTTACAGGATGAGACATAATCATTGATAAATTGAGTCATTCCAGACCAGTAAAAATCCCACTTGACAAGCTTCAGGGTCTTCTCTTGGCCAGGATGTCCAGCTAGAAGAGAGTCATGCCGCATTTGAAGTATATTGAGATGAATTGTGGGGTCATGTAGAGCCACCACCCAATATTTGAACAGGAGAAGTCCCCCCAAGAGGAAGGGTGGCCTGAAAATAATGGAAACTTTATTGAAGAAACTGTGATTTTCCAGCATTTTGTTGATAGAAATAATGATGGGAAGCAAACCATTGAGCTATAATGTATGAAGTTTGAGGCGATAAAGAATTTAGTTGAGAGTGGCAAGAATACTGAAAGAAGAAACTTGTCACAGGGGCTCTTGGGGATGACAGGAGTGGCCTGGAATTCAGGAATCAAGAACTCAATTGGAGGGATCCAAAAAAATAAAGAAATACTTGAATAATATATTTCTCTAAGAAAAAAAAGAGCAAGTACACAATATGCCAAAGATAAGCAAAGAAGCCCAAGGCCAAAGAGCCAACCAAATTAATCCTCAATTAACCGTTTAAACCTGCCAGAAAGAACAATGGAATATGTGGAGGATACGACCACCGATATCCACTGACAATTGAAGAAAAAGGTGCAAATGACTGACTTATTAATATCAGTATTTAAATAATGAAAAGAAAATATTAATGAAAACCAATCCAATAGATTAATTAACTCGGGAAAAATTCCCCAGGGGTGGAAAGAGTGGCCAGTATATGTGAAAAGCTTCTAGACTGATCCTTGAATGTTGAGAACCCAGCTGTATTGACCATTTTGAGAAAATACAGCTTGGCCATCTTGAGAATTAGCTGTGTGCATTGAGCTTCCACAGCGGTAAATATATTAACCCAAAAGGGTCAATGCCATACAGGTTTCTTGAATACAGTCTGTATGGATGATTTTAGTTGTCCAAGGAGTGTGGGAGCTCTTGATGCCTTGACAACGTATTTGAGAAATAACAGCCTCTTGAAATTGCCCTTAAAAGATCCTTGGCCAGTATTCCCTTGGATGAATAATTTTGAGTTGGAAATGAGCAATACCTTAAGGGCAAGGTGATTGGTGTCCTCAAATAGTCTTCTGAGTATCCTCATAAGACACAGGACTTAGTCCTTGAAAAAAGTCCTTTGAAATGATTTTATGGACTGGTGACTTCACTTCAGACCTTAGAATTGAGTAAAAATGGTGCATAATGGTATATGATACCATATATGCCACATTCATGGTTCCTCAAGCTCTTGGTCCAGGGATGGGGAAAGGGATCCCTGGTCTTGAGAGGAAATCATTTTTAAAAGTGACTTCCAGAGGCCATTCCTTGAGTCTTGAGGGACCATGGCACAAATGGCCATTCTCAAGGTTTTGTTTCATTTTGGTCCTTAGGAATTGACAGACCAAAATGGGTCCAGGTGGGACAGAGGTATGGCCTGTTGGAATTGCGCCAAAAGGGGCCTTGGAGGTCTATGGAATGCAGGCTGTAATTTATCTTCCACATAATGTAATATTCAGTGTACATTCTGTAGGGGGTTTAAATGGCCAAAGACCTCCTAATAAAAGGGGGTAGGCCAGTAGGACTGGTGGTGGTTGAAGGGGCCATAGGCCACAGGGAGGCTGAGAAGACCCCTAAGGCCAAAATTCAGTGGGATGGCCTGGGGGTAGAAATGATGGAATTGGCCGAAAACACCTTAGCATCAGAATATGGCCAGAGATAGTGGGTGTGGCCTAGAGGCCACTATGCACAATAAGGGGGTCATTTGACCATAAACTAGATTTTATGGCCAATTTTCCATAAACACCCATTGGGGGGGTATTTTCCCATGGTTGTGACACAATTCCAGCTCACAGAGGAGACCATTGGATTAAACTAAAGATAAAAGATAAAAGTCCAGAGAAAAACCAAGCCACTCACATGAGAAAAATTGTATTTCAACATTATACCAGAATCTTGAAATTATCAATTTTTATCAGCAAAACTGCAAGAAAAAATGAGTTACAGAAGAACATCCAAATGAGATTTTTTCAAAATTATGTCTCAAAAATCCATGTCTCTCTGCATGGTTAAAAGAAGAAATTAAAATTTCAAAAGAAAATCAGATTACAAATTTGAAGGACATTAAAGAGAAAAAGAGTCATACCGGTTAAACATGCCCAAGTTGAAGAAACACATGAAGAATGGGTTCAAAAAGAAATACAGAATAAAATTATAATTACTGGAGATTTCTTAAAAGGGAAATGGAAATATTTTGAAAGACCTTTGGGTGTCCCAAGTAGAAAATGTATGCCCCTATCAAATGGATGGTTGGATTGCATCAAGAATTTCAACTGCCTCAAAAAAAATGAGCAGAATGGTGAAAGTGTAACCACAAATTCATCTTATTCTTGAGGTGAAATTAAACACCTAAGCTCACTTTTTGGTGAATTTGAGCCCTAAAACATATTCAACATGAACAAAACTGGTTCTTTCTATGTGTAAGACCTTTCTTTGAATCCTGAATACTGTAGCCCATATTTTGGTGGCTTATTTTTTAACACCAATTCTCTTGGTATGCCATCTGATAAAGTCCTAGCTTACACTCAAACAAATAACAAAAGTAAATCAAGAGCTACAGCACCATTTTACTGACCTGCAATGCCACAGGTATGGGGAAGCTGCCATTACTCTATATTGGAAATTCCAAAGTCAATTTTGCTTCAACAATAAGTTTGGCTTTAAGAATGGCTCTCAGTACTGTAACAGCTTTGATTCAGGGGTGACAAAGAAATTTTTCCAAAAACGGATCATTTATTGGAAAAATCAGAAGATTCCTTTACTCTTGGATTATTTTAGGGGGCATGATCCTCCAAGAAAACACATTTTTAAGATCAAGCTAATATTTTTTCAGCCAAATCTCACCCCTCATATGCAACCCATGGGGGCTTGAATCATTCAAGCTTTCAAAGCTCAAGACTGTAAATGATTCATCTCACTGGCTATTTGGTATTACAAAATTAATGTAAAGGCAAATAAAATTTACAATGTTGACCAGATAAGTACAATGTGCTTATCCTGAATGGCTTAGAATTCAATTACCAAAGAAAAAATAAGTAATTTATAGGATCAAAAAAAGATAATATAAAAGTTCACCCCAATCCCAAATGATTTTGGAGTGGCTAAAGCAGAGACTTCACTTGAAAAAGAAGGTAATTTTTTAGAAGATTTGGGTTTAATCAGAAGCCATAACCAAATGTCAATTCTGGAGTTGTTGAGCCCAGTAAAAGAAATTCAATCCAACTGGCTCTCAACAGCTGAAATATTTGATGAAAATAAACCAATAAATAAAGATATAGAAGAAAATACCCTCAAAAAACCATTACTACCCCTTCCCTCATTATCTGAAGTTCATAAGGCTATATCTTTGGTGTTAACTAACACAGCTTTGTAATAAGACAAAGAAACAGAGGATGTGAGTTGAATTATTGATTCCTACCTTAGGTGTGTGGAATTAAAAATCTTCAAATCTTAAAAGAGACAATAATTATTAGAATACTTGAAGCAAAATTTAAGGTTTTTTATTTGATTATTGAAAAGCTTGTTTAAACCCAAGATATTGTGTACAGTGCTCAATTGTAGCTTCTTTAATTTTTGATAAGTCTAATACGCTTTAAAATGTAGATAACTGTTACAGTACAAAGTATGGTCCTAGCATATGGCTTTAAAAAAGTTCCATACATATTTATTTAAATATGAATATATGGCTCAAGAGTGGGCCTGATCTGTATAATTACCTCCCCTAAGCCATGAATGATGGTGTCCACTGAAAAATATTGATTAGGAGAAGCTCTACTGTATTTGGATTAATAAAAAAGGTGTGGAGAAACCTTTTCTAATTTAAATATCTCTACCAAAGTAGAAATATAATATCTTCACCTTGATTTCTTTGTAATGATTACTTCTTGAAGAGAATTTTGATTTGCAAATCAATATTTAAGCTTATCATAATTTTTTAATGATTCTGAAAGTTGATATAGTTTTATATTAGAGATTTATAGGTCCTTGAACATAATTGAATTAAACTTCAAAAAATATTTGTAATTACAAATAATAATAAATATGAGTAATTTCTTCATTATAGGTAAAGGAAAGTCTGAAAATTCAATTTATTTAATTTACTGTATTAGCCCAACCAGAAACCTATAATGTAGACATAGAGTTAACAAAATACACAGTTATTTCCATTATACTTAAGTAGGTTGTCTATTAAATAGAATTTTTGAGGAAATTATTTTGATATTTGGAAAGTATTTTGATTAATAATTATTCAATGTATCATACATAAACCAGAAAAACTGGTAATTTAAAACTTTATAAATTCAAACAGCCTTAACAATTAGTGTAAGTGTTAGATAATCAACCATATATAGTTTGAATTTATTTTTCATGTTTTATTTAAAGAAAATTGAATTGATTTTTTTTCTAGGAATAGAAATAATTACAAAATTTTAACATGGAAATTCGAAACTGAATCAATTTTAAATAATTTGGTTGTCAAAATTACAAATTTTTAAGAAGATGATACATATTGTCACAGGGGCTCTTACAGAAGCAAGGGGGCCTGGCACTCAGGAATCAAGAATTCACTTGGAGGGCTCCAAAAGATATAAGGAATAATAAGGATTAAATTTCTTTAAAGAAGAACAAGGGGAAAGACAAGTATGCCAAAGATAAAAGAAAAGATAAGAAGCCAACCAAGTGATTCCTCAATTCACTGTTTCAACCTTCCAGAAAAGGGAATGGAATTAGCAAAGGATATGACCACCAATATCCACTGACAGGCAAGGAACAAAATAGAAAGGGTTCTGAATAACTTACTTAATATTATCAGTATCAACTTTAATAAAGTAAGAGAAAATAAAGATAAAAATATATACAATATATTAATTAACTGGGGAAAAAGTCCCCAGGTGCTGAAAGGTGGCCAGTATATGTGAAAGGTTGAAAGACTGATCCTGGAAGGTGATTCACCAGCTGTATTGTCTGAATTGGGTCAATACAGATCTGGACATCTTGAAATTTGAGCTGTGTGATTTAATTCCCACAGTGGAATATGAGTTGGTCCAATTGGGCCAAGTACATACAAGTTGATTGATTGACGCCTGTATGGACCAATTGAGTTGTCCAAGGAGTATTGAAATACTTGATGACTTGACAACTGATTGAAATGATGTATAACCTCTGAGAATGGCCCTTGGAATAATCCTGAGTGAAATTGCCAACCCAACTCCTTCAGGGCCAGGTGGTTGGGATCCTTGAATGGTCTTCTGATTTCCGCCATGGATTGCCATACTGATGAGTTAAGAAGTCCTCCTTCAAAATGGGTGTTGGATTTTGGGACCTTGATTTGGAAATATGGAATTGGGTCCTGCAAGTGTCACCATTGAATTGCTGAGCAACAATGGTGCATAATGGTATATAATACCATATATGCACCACTCCTGCAACATTGAGTATGGGGTGCATGGAGGAATGGAAGAATTCTTCTTAAGGTGAGGGGAAAGCTTTAGCTGAGCTGATCTGGTGGTTACCAGAGGCCATGGGGGTTCTTGGCCAAAAATGGGTCCTGAGGGTCTTTATGGAATTTGGGGCCAAGATTGGCTCAGGTGGGCCCAATTGTGGTTTGGGACCAACCTGGCTGCCCCCTTTTGGCCTCATTTGATTAGGCCAAAAGGGGCCTAAATGGCCCATGGACCGCAGACCGCGGCATACGGACCATAGAAGCCGTAGGGGGCCTAAATGGCCCAAAAAGGCCATTGAGGCCCTAGACCCCCTAATGAAAAGGGGTGGCCCAGGAACAATGATGAGGGCTAGGGGAACCAGACCCCCCCAGGCCCAAAACAAAGATAGAAGCCTGGGGGTTGGGGATATGAGAATTGGCCAAGGAGGCCAATGATGGCAGGATATGTCCTGAGGCCATGGAATAGTGATATAGCCAAAATGCCATAGAGCACCAGAAGGGGTCAAATTGGCCATAAAGATATGGTGTGGCCAATTGGCCCCCAACTTGGTCCCAGGTTGGAATTGCCGCAACACCAATGGAGGAGGGTCATTCTTTGTGGTTGTGACACATATAAGCTTAAATAAATAAAACAAATAATTATGATTGCTATTACAAATTCAATGTTAAAAAATGCATAGAATCCCAGGAGAAAAATATAACTATCTCAGCTAAATTAAAATTAGTGTTAGTCATAGTGGTACTTAAATATACCCAAAATACCTTCAAAATATCAAGAAAATTGAATACTAAATCTTGAAAATTAAATATATTTTGAGAAAATTAATATTAATAATAGTTTTTCAACATTATATATGTATAAAAGAGCAACGTAAAAACTAAGAAATATGTTTTTTTACAAAATATTTCATTATGAATACTTTATTAGAAAATGATTAATAAATTAAAATAATTATTAAATAAATCAAAATATTGTTAAAATTTAAATCTCCATGGGGTTATCAATTGAATAAAATTTTCAGGGAGCTTCTTTAAATAAACTAATTTAAGCTTGAATACAGGAAAAATGATTTTTGGTAAGAAGGTATCCAATTAAATGTTTTATATTCAAGTTTAATTTTTTTGAATATCATTTTCCTTTTTGTAAAAAAAGGTGTTTATCATAGCTTAAAAGATATTAGGAAGTAAATTATAATTAATCAAATTGTGAAATCTTGATTGAAGCACATGGAGCCTTTAGCTAGATCTATGTAAGTGTCAATTTGGAGTTAATTCCATATTAAAGCTTTAGATTTATTGGGAATCTATTGATTAAAATAAAAAAAATTGTAAACATAGTTTTTTTGAGGTGGATAAGGGATATTAGATAAAAGGGTGATAGAATCCCCAAAAAATTCCTGACTCTATTCTGGAAGTGTCAAAATTCACAAAATATGTTATGTAACTATTTCTTGCGGTAATATTAACCCTTTTACTCACAGCCAGAGCACAGTAATTACACCCAAAATGCCATAAATTATGGTAGTTTAGCCAAAATATTTGAAAATACCTCTTTTACTTTCATTAATCCAAGCAAAGTGCCAATAAGATCATAACCACCAAAGGAGGACTAAGCCATTACAGAAATTTTAGGTTACTATCTTGAATAGACAAAAAAAATGTTATATAAGACATCATTATTATTCCTATGAAATAAACAATTTCATAATCATAGGGGTTTGAAGCTATTTGTAATAATGTAGCTTATATTTACCCTCTTATATAATATCCTTAGTATTTCTCAGAGCCCCATAATGTTATATCTCTTATTGAGCACTCTAAAAGGACTAAATAATAGTTCTATCTTTAAGATTTCTGGAATCAGCATAAAAAACCCACAACAGTAAAACCTCTCAAGATAGTAAATAGAAAAGGATTACATTTCCACCTCTCATTTAACCTCTAAAATTCTTATTACAGAGAAATGGAATAACATATTTTAGGGAAGCTATTCAGATGGCCTGTCTAATGATACCAATGAAATCCCTTCTTAAAACATAGGAAAAAAGTTATTACATTTATTCTCTTAAAAGAAGTAAAACACTACTTCAAAAAAGGTATAAAAGCCTTTTCCATACTTAATTCAAAGTGGGAAATAAGTTTATAGATATTTTGAAGCTCCCTAAGGCTTAAAATATGAGCCCATTCTAAGCTGTTTATATTCAAAACTTTCAAATTTCTCAATGCTCTAAGGCTAATTTTCAGTATGGTTGAATTATGAGGTGTAAATATTCCTTCCCCCTGATAAAATAGTGTAAGCTTTCCCCCTCAATAATTGTATCAAATTCTTGGTTTCAGGAAGTTATTTTACTTGAAAAAATTTCTGATATCAAAAGGGTTTGGTAAAAGGGAAAACTCAATATTTCAAACAGGGTTTCTGGTACTCAACTCATTATCTTTATTAATTAAGTCCTAAACTAAGAAATATAAAAAAATGAGGAACAAAATGAAGCATCCAGAAATTATTCCTCACAATATAGTTTTCCAAAAGTATAAGGCAAGTCTGTGACACATGATAACTGCTAAAGAGGGAAAATTCAGATTGAAAATAATTTATAAGTAACATTTTTCCTCTCCACTGAGAGAGACTTAACTTATGGGGAGCATTTGGCTTGAATGGTAAAGTAATTGGAAGTCATCACTCCTAGAGCATGGAGGATCATAGCTCTTACCTCCAAAAAATTCAAAATGTTGGTTTCTTTTGGCTCAGAAAGCGCCAAAAAATACCTTGAGTTTGATATTGAGTTTTTTTGCTTCCGGTAAGGTTGAGGTGTACATCCACTCATATAATACAGGTGCCCTTTCATTTATAGGTGATGGCTGGGGTGTGCTGTCTACTTCAGAATGTCTTTGTGCATATTTATCCAATATCTTTGAAATTTAAGCTAAAAAGGTCTCAAAATATTCCAGGGTTTTGTAATTTATTGAAAAAAGATTCAAATTTTAGCACCGATACATTATGGAAGCTAATTATCGGAGTTTGAAAAAGAAATTTCTTCATTTATGTCAACTAATTGGATATAATTGAAAGGGGAGGAGGCTTTATTGGAGAAAAATTGCACTAATTGATAGCTTTCAAAGATTACAATGAAATATCATATGAATTGAGTAAAGGAAATCCACCAAAAATTTCTTATAACTCCAATTTTTTAATTAATAGTATTTATAGGAGAGCATCGCGATTAATAATTTGGTATTTTATGTAAAATATGATTATGGTAGCCTCAGTAAGCTTAATATCACTCATATATTCCTCCATTAAAGGCCATTAAATAAATAAATATGCGTTTATTCAGGGAGGAACAGCTTTTTGTAAACTAATTTTATAGATAAAGCCTTTTTGAGAATCTCATAGGTGAAATTCTACCTTTCGCACACATGAGGTTAAAGTTTGGTTTGATTTTTTTTGTTATTCTATTATTTCAAACGAGCTTTATATATTTAGAAAGTTCATAATTCCTCTTGAGGCCTTTTATTATATGAGCGGCCAAATTTCCAATGCAAGAAATTATTTAATACTACATTTAGCCGAGGCTTTTAGGGTGGGCCCACCATATTTTTGATGTAAATAGGGCCATTTTAATTTTTTGTGGTATTTTCGGTGATATCAAGGGTTGGGAAAGGGTCTTGATCCCATTTTGGGATTACTTATGTATTTCATGATAAATGCACAGAATTTTTTGGGTTTGTGCAAGAAATATGTCACAAATTTATTCAAGGCTTTGTTCCATGTGGATTTTTTCAGAGTGATTGTAAATTGTACTGAATATTATTTTATTTTGGAATTTTCATTAGCTTATTCCATTTAATAAGCTATCTTAGAAAACTATAATATTGGTAACCTGAGACAAAAACAGATGTGAGTAGCAGAATAAAAGAACAATTTATAATCCATGAAGAAACAAAAAAAGGTTCAAAAATGAGGCATAAGAGCTTCCATTTCATTAATAATCATTAGAGTTGAAAAGAGGCCCCAATGATGATTAAACAAATACTCCTGAAAGCTTCCATATATTCATTGGCATTTAGGAGAATAAAGGAATATGCTGTGAAGGAAACATGCTTATAATTTTCTAGGAGACGTCGTGTATGGTCTTATGATGAAAAAGCAATATTTTTGAAAGTGGGTTTTAAGGAATTGTGGAAAATCAAAATATTCCAAATCTCAGGAGGGAAATTCTCCAAGAGGAATTGACAATATGCTAATTTGGTGAGTTCTAATGGTAGGCAAAAGTCACATATGAAGTATAAAAGAGCAATTTTGAGTGGTTCAGTAGAGATCTATGAGTAAAAAGATCAATTAATTTCTCAAAAAAAATATCCTGGAAGCCATCACTAAGCCAAATCATATTTTGGGAGTGTGGTACAGGGTTTTTTTAGAAAAACCATGGTTTGGAACATTTAAGGTAATGGGATTGATAAAAGTGTCTCTTATAATATTGGGGACATCTGAGGTGTAAACTATCTCCAAAGGTTATTTATAGTTAAATTACTCATAGCTCAAGATATAAGAAGCCCCCATATTCATCATTTACAGTTTGATACTTCTGGAGAGTCTGTGGAGGATAGCATTAGAATTTTATGGTGTAAAAAACCAACTTGTGGTTCAAAAACTTTATTTTACCTGAGAAAAGGCCCTTATTAGTCCTGTGAGACCACAGGTAAGACACAGTAGTACAAACTTTCACTCTTTGGACATTTGAAACTGTTAAAAACCTCCTACTACCCCAGAGTAAGATGAGAACAGCTTCTTTAATTACTAATATTATAATTAATTCTATAATTCAACAGAATTCCTACTTAGTAAAGCTTTCAACATAAGTATTACTATCAGAACTAACCAGATATAATAATAGCTTTAACTATTGTAGTCATAATTATAGAATTCTGATTGACTTCAATTTAAATAAGGGCTCTTAAAAGATTGGTAACCACTATATCATTGTAGTAGATTTCTTCGAAACTTATTGTAACTACTAATCTCATGTAGAACTCAGATTCATAGTTTTTTATAGCTATTTCATAAAGTCATCTTTAAATTCAATCAACGGGTGTGTGACTTAAACTTAAATTATAATGGCTTCAATGGGGAAAAAATTCCCGTGAGGCTGAAAAAAAAATCAAAAATAGAAAAAAGTAAGCCTCTCTGAAATAAAAAATCTTGTAATGATAACATAATTGGAGTTAATAATTTTCATATTATCCTAAAACACTTTTGAGACTTTCTCTCTACTTTTTACTAAAAAAAAAAGTTAAAGCTATGAAAGAATGTTCCCTTTTAGCATATTTTATTCAAATTTTATAATGCTTTCAGATTTATGAATAGTGAAATTGAATCCAAAAACATTAATTAAAATAAAAATAAAAATTTTAGAACAAGTTCAACTATCCCAGCCACATGAAAAAGTATTGTGAGCAATTTTTTTGCTAAAGATACTAAGTTATTAGCCCCTGCACCAATGAAAAGGTGAATTCAAGAATCTTGCATAACTATGATGTCTGCTACTTGGTTTATAAATTTAATCTTCTCATTTGGGGTTTGTTTTCTCTAGAAGCATCATCATTAACTATGTTTTAATCTGAATTTTCTAATAGACATTTCTCAATTAATACAAAAGAATCAGTTTTCTGAAAATTCTTTTTTCAGACTTGAACATCTACTCTACAGTAATATTTGATAAGAGTTTCTAGCTTTTGAAAATTATAAACTTCAATTAAAGTTAAAAGATAATTTTGAAATAATATTTTTGATTAATCCTACTTTGAAAAATATTCAAGCTTAAGAAGTTTGTTCAATTTTCAATTTAAATTTTATATAAAACACTTAGAGTAAATAACTAATCTGATTTTATTCTTTATAAAGTATCTTTAAATTGAATAAAAAGGTATTTTCTTATTGGAAATACAATTTAAAACCTTTTTTAAAATTGATTTCTCTTAATTATATTTGATTTCTTTAATAATTAACCATGAATATTATATATTTAGATTAAAAAAAATGAATTTTGAAACATAATTACAGGCTCATTGTATTAAATCTGATTTCATCTATATGGAGCTGATTGAGGTCACCTAGAACAGTACTTTTCATCCAATGAAAAGAATTTTCAAAAATTCCATTGAATATCATAAACTTACTTCAATGGCACATTAAACATTTGGAAAAAAATTCAATAAAATTCCTCAGAATACAAGAATTAAATGAGTGTTTTGAATTAACTAAGACACTCTTGATCAAGTAGCTTCCATTTAAGTTACTTTCAAAGTAAATATCTAATTAAAAATATAATTTTTGAATCTCAAAGAATATGGGAAAAGTTGAATATATCCTCATGAAAAGAATGATATATATTTTATTTTATGAATTCTGAAAAATGATATAGCTCAAAGGGTCATTAATGGTTTTGAAAATAACGTTTTTCCAGTGTTCAAAAAAGAAAAAAATTCCAGGATTTAGAATCTCGATATGAATTACCTTTAGAAGAGTTTAATTCAATATCTAGAAGAAATTTCATGATTTTCCTCAATATAATTACTATCTATGATCTGAGTCATCATTCCTTTGAATTCCCATGAACAAAATTCCAGATAAACTAATTTTTGAGTAATATGATTCATTCAATTATTTTTTTTGATTTTTTGATAATTATTTCAATGTGTAATGGGCATTGGTAGAAAAATGCAAGCTTTTTCCTGGGCCTATTTTCCATTGAAAATAGATAAAAAACCAGACAAAAACCTGAAAAAAGTGCCCCTCCACCCTGCCCCAAAAACCTTTTTCATATATTTGTTGTGAGCCTTGAGGTATATTTTACATACCAAAATAGGCCACAATTATCTTAAAAAGAAATTTTGAATTATGCATAACTCATAAGTCATGCATATATCCAAAATTCATCATTTTTGATTTCAGAAAAGATGAATAACTTTTTATTGAGTAAGTAAATCCATGGATTTAAGGCCAGATTTGGATTCTACACAAAAATTCACCTAGGGTAGCTCCATAGAGTGAATAAGCTCAAATAAACTCTTTGAGGTGGTAATATGGAAAATAATTCAATACCACGTATAAGATCCGTGAAAATTTTTGTTTTTCTTAATTTCACGCCAAAATAATGGGAATGTGAGAAATCCCATGTTACATATACACTAATAATAGTGTTATGCATGTTTTGAGCACTTAATATCATGTTATTCTTACATGAACTTTTTGTACACCCATAGTGGATATCTTACTTTAAGCTTAAATTTCTATTTTGATGTAAAAAATAAGCAAGGGGGACAAAAGGCATCAAAGAGAGCCAGGGTACCCAACTTCTGAGGCCTCAGAGGCGTGGAAAGCTCCAAAGCTTGGATCCATGGCTGATCTTGGCCTAATTGGTAAACTAGAACCTTTTGGGAACTTGGTTACCATGTCACAACTACTGTAAATCTTAAGAAAATAGCAAATAACCTGCTATTTTGACATGCCAAGGAGGTAAAAAGCTACTTAGACTCCTGTAACCATGTCAATTCTTAATGATTTTCCATGGATAAACCCCATAAGAGTAATTAAAACCCTTTTTGGACTTGTATCCATTGATTTACCTCATAGCAACCAGTCAAACACTGATGTTTGCGATTCTACGTAGAAATGAGGTAAAAACTTCAAAAATTTATTAAAAATACAATTCTTAATTAATCTTTCTTAAACTTTCAGGACCAATGGAGAACGGTATTTTCTATGATACAACCAGAAAGAATTACAGTTTTACCAGTAAAATTAAAAGTTTTACTTACAGTCCATTTTTGACTATTCTATGTGAAACACTGAATCTTCAAAAATTTACAGTAATTACAACCTGTGATGAAATTGGCAATGACATTGATAACTTTGACAAATCAAGGATTATTTTGGAATAAAAGAAGATTTACAGATTTTACTCCTTTTATTCTTAACCATATTGGGGTTGGTAGTCACGTCAAAGCATCAATTAGGTAATTATGATAATCTTATGTGACAACAGATGATGCAATCAATAATCCAAAAGGGTTTATTGTTTTCTCACTCACTTGTTTTTCAGTTTGCTCCATGGAACGCCTCTGTGATTTGTTGTTGACTTAAAAGAGGCCTCCTCTTGCTGTTTTTTCCACATAATCATCTTATTATCATTTAAAATCATTATTACCAACAAGTAGGTATTGGTTATAGCTATTCTTAAGTGTTTTAAATCTTTCAGAATCAATCAGAAAGGCGTGAAATCATAGAATCCAACTATATATTGTTGTAATACTGTTATAAATTCATTTTGATCCTTAAAATACACAATTCTATGTCAAATCTCTCTATCTTATCTTTCAATAAGTTCTTTGGAATATTAGTGAGTGATTTATTTTTAATTCTTAAAGTTTTTTTTCTAAAATTAGTTTTCTTCAAGAATTACCATTATAATTATTCTTGCAAAAGATAATTATATATTAAAATAATTTTATTATTTTAATAAAAGAAGTTTTATTATTGAAATATTCTTGTCATTGATTCTTGTAGACAATTACTTTCTCACCGTTAAAATCACTAGTAGTGTTTAACACGTGAAAGAAATAATTCTTTAATTATTTAATTGTGGTCATAATAGCATTTTGTTATTATATTTCATAAGAACAGTCATAGTGCTGCTGATTAATAGTAATATTATCATCAGTATAATAGACAAATATTACATTTGGGGGCCTGGCCGTGTTTTTTGAACCTTGTACCCTTAATTGATATATTTTTAAGTTCTAAAATATATTAATTTAACAATTTTTTCTTTCATTTTAAAGTTAAAATAATTCTTCTTTTTGAAATTGTTTTGGAAATATTTTCATTGAGGAATTTGGTATAATTTTATACTGGTTTTACACGTGGCTTTTTCACATCCAAAAACTTATAAAATTATTTTTTGAGTTACTCTGAATTAATTTTCATTCAAAATCTTAAATTTAAATATTTCTTTTTTAAAAAGAATAATTTTATAATATTAAAAAATATAAAACTTATAAAAAATCTTTGAAAATATTTTAAAAAGTATAAAAAATAATTTTTTTTCTCTTTTATAATTTTTTCTAGTGTCTTTAATCAAATACTGTGCAGCTGGAAAAAGACTCAGTAAAAGATATATCACTAGTCCAGAATTTTCAGAAGCAGAATCTGAAGACAGTATTGAGGTGCAAATTGCTAAAAGAGGCACCTTATTTAACTCAGAACAGACTAAATTACCACCAAAAGGTGTGTCTTTAATCTTATATTTTCACCTTTTATCTTCAAGTTTATGTGAAAATGGTGCATACCAGAAATGGAAGAAACTATTCAGTCCAACCAGATGGATGTGGACAAAGAGGAGGCAAGACCAAATCCAGAAGTTCCAAGTCTTCCACAAGAAAACACATTTGGAGGATGCCAGAGTTGCCCCCCATTCCCCAAGGTCTGTACCCACAGATTTTGACGTGAATTCTGAGCCTGAACTAATTCATGACAATATTTCCAGGGCTGAACCATTTTCAAGTGGAAGCAATAGAAATATATCAATGCCAGTACAAAAACTGGTTCAGAGCAGCCAAAGAAGAGTAGTGGGAAATATGCCCAAGCCTTTGGCAGGGGGCCATGAACTCCTACTTACACATCAAGAGCTTTCTGGGTCAGGAGAAGACCATAGAACTCTTAGGAGGATGGAGCCCCCTGTCTAGCAAAGACAAGGTCAAAAAGATAAAGAATTGGTTGAAGAACCAAAGTCTTTTATCCATAGACCAGAAGAAGGAACTGGAAATGACTCCAGCTTTGGAGAAAGAAGCCCCAGTGGCGTCTACCAGCTCCAAACCAGCTCCAGAAATGTCCAAAGACAAACCCAGAGGACCTCAGAAGAAGCAGAGAGATCCCAAGAACCATCAAGGCAAGGGCAAAGGCAAATCCAATTGGCACAGACCTTACCCACCGGGGTACAGGATCCCCAAATTGGAGCCTTCAGCTGTGGACAGTGTGTTCAACATGGCCACAACTCTCATGGAATTCACAGCCAAGGAGCAGGAAAGGATGAACAGAACCTTTCCACGCAAATAGATCATGTACAAAGAAGTATTAATGTAGAAATTGGTAAACTTAATTCAAAGTTAACTAAAATAACATTGGATATTAATGATTTGAAAAAACATGACAAGAAATATACTGAATGGTATGAATTAACAAATGCCAAATTTGATTCAATTATCAATGCTTGTAACAGAATTGAGAGTACATGTCAGATTCAGAATGATAAAATGGAAGATCTTTCTATTTTTAAAATGAATGATCAACTTAAAGCTCTACAAGATCATGTCTTGAGGATAGTTGAAAATACCAACAGTTTGCTACACATCTAGCAAAAAGTGACAGTGAAAGGCAGAAGTTAAGAAATGAAATCATTGCAAATGTAGAACAAATTCACAAGAATTATGAACCACATATGCCAAGACATTCTACACCTTTTACTTAAGAAAAACTTTCTGTTAAAGGAATTTTTACACCACTTTTAGGAGAAAATATTGTCTCTGTTAAAGATATTCCCAAATTGGAAGAATGGCCAACATTCTCTGGTGAAGGAGAATATAACCACATTGAGTTCATCAGGACTATTGATATGTTTCAGGAAGACTTTAATATACCTGATGAAATCATAGTGGGTAAATTACACTGTCTGTTTACCAAGACTGCAAAGAAATGGTATTACAAGATGAGGATAGATCATGGGAAGCATGATTGGTCTTGGTGGAAATCTGAAGTGATTACCAAATGGGCCAATAACTCTTGGAGGTTTAAAATGGAGAATTCTTTTGAAAGTGCCATTTTGAACTCAGAGAAAGATAAACCACTTACTTGGTTCTTCAAGCAAAAGGACATATTATCTGCTTTACACCCAGATATGTCTGACACTATGATTGATATGAGAATATTAAGAAAGTGTGGAGGAGAACTGGAACATGCTATCAAAAGCAGATGTGTAGAAACCTGTTCAACAGAGGACTACATTAATGCAATGGAAGATATTATTACCAGAACAAGAATTGGTAAAACTTGGACTAAAATCCCTATGGAATCCAAGATGGTCCCAAAGATTCCCAGAGAAGATAAAAGACCAGAAAGACCTGTATTGAAGTGTCATAAATGTGGAAGTACTTCACATTTAGCAAACACTTGCACCAAAAAGACAAAAATAAATGAAGTTCAAGTCATTGAAGAGATTCAGTGTACTGAAGAGAAAGAAGAATCTGATCAAGATTATGCAGTCTCTGAAGATACACCAGTGGAGGACTATTCCATTGAAAACATTACAGATTTCTTTGAAGTCACAGAAGTCCATACCCACTTGCCACAGTACAGTGAGGATTTCTGAAACCTGATCAATATCCAAGATGCCAGATTGTGTAAAACAAAACCTGCTTGAGGAAAAGGTTACACTGCTGGAGAATCCTGTATCACATCAGTTTTGATGAGTGATATTGAAGCCAAAGTAAAGTTGGATACAGGGGAATTTTGCACATGTGTGGGCAAAGATTATCTCCAAGTTACACTTCCTGAATGGAAAAACCATGTATTACCAATAGAAGGTGTGCAATTTAGTAGTGCCAGTAACAATATGTACCCTTTGGGTATATTAGACACTAATCTTGTGTTTCCACACCCAACAGGAAGTGTAAGGATGAAAACTGAGATTGTGGTAATGGATAATTGCACATCTCAGCACATCATTCTTGGATATGATTACTTAAATATTTATGGTATTGACATCAATAACCACAAAGACAGATATTTCACAATTGGGGATAACAAAAGACAAAAATTTGCTTTTTCCAATATGCCAAAACAAATATCTGTAGTATCTTCTGTCAAGGATACTTATAAAGATGAATTTGTGTCTAATCAACTTGTTGAAGCACAAATTAATCCATCATTATCACCAAAAATGAGGAATGAACTTATTAATGTGTTATACACATACAGTAATGCATTTGCCTTTGATAATGAACCATTAGGTGCTATAAGGGGCCATGAAGTTGATATTACTCTTAATAGTGACAGACCATATCCTCCAGTACTTAAAAGACCAGCTTATCCAGCCAGTCCCAGAGCTAGAGAAGCCTTGGAAAAACATATCCAAGAGTTAATCCAACTTGGTGTACTAAGGAAAGTAGGCCATAATGAGGAAGTTGAAGTAACAACACCTGTTATTATTGCCTGGCATAATGATAAGTCAAGAATGGCTGGAGATTTCAGAGAATTGAATACCTACACAGTTCCAGATAGGTATCCAATCCCTAGAATTCAAGAAACCTTGACTCAATTGTCTAAAGGCAAGTATATAACATCAATGGATGCATTGAAAGGCTTTCATCAAAATGTTTTGCTGCCTAAAGCTAAGGAATTACTTAGAATTATCACTCACTGTGGTATTTATGAGTATCTTAGAATGCCATTTGGCATTAAAAATGCTCCATACCATTATCAAAAGAATGATGAATATCAACTTTCCCACAGAACTGTCTGAATGATGGCTTATCATTCATATTGATGATATTATCATATGTTCTGATTCTTGGTCCTTACACCTTGAAAGACTTGCAAGGGTACTTCACAAGGTTGCAGAAGTTAACATGAAAATTTCACTTAAGAAATGAAATTTTGGTTTTGAAGAACTCAAAGGATTAGGACATATTGTTTCTGGTTTAAGCTTGGGTATTGACAAAAACAAAGTAGCATAAGTGTTACTTAAGCCAATACCCCAGAATAAAAAAGAAATGATGTCTTTTCTTGGGTTTGCCAGTTATTATAGGCAACAGTTGAAAGACTTTGCAATTCTAGCCAAGTCACTTTATAGAATCTGTGATCAACACACTGTATTTGAGATGACACAGGAGAGAATTAAAGCTTATGAGAACATAAGGAGAGCTCTTACAGAAGCACCTTTACTCCTCATACCTTACTGGAATATTCCTTTTAAATTGTACATTGATGCATGTGGAGATGGATTAGGGGCTGCCCTACATCAAGTCCAAATTATTGATGACAAACCTACAGAAGGACCAGTTTGTTTTATCTCAAGACAAATCAAACCAATAGAGGCCAGATATGGTGCAAGCCAAATGGAGTGCTTATTCTTGGTATGGGAACTTGAGAAAGTACACTATTATCTTGATGGCAGTGGTTTTGAAGTGATAACTGACTGTAATGAAGTAAAATCACTTCTTAAAATGAAAACTCACAACAGACATATGTTGAGATGGCAAATAGCCATTCAGGAATATAGAGGAAACATGACTATAGTCCACAAAGCAGGAAGCATTTACAAGAATTCTGATGGACTTAGCAGGTGGGCATTAGCCAAAACTCCTGTCAACCCAGCTTATGTACCTTTGGAAGCTGAACCACAGATTCCAATTGAAGGGATTAACATAACTGATATTGGGACTGAATTCTTTGAAGAGGTCAGAGAATCTTATAAGCAAGACAAGAATTGCCATATCTTGACTTCTTTATTAGATAAAGACTGCAAAGATACATCTTTGGTCAATGCACTAGATAAAGTTTGGAGAAATTCCTATTCTGAAGGAAGATTTCACTTGTTTTATGGGATTATTTACCACAGAACAGAACATTCTTGTGTTATGACATTGTGCAGTAGATTACTTATCAATACCATTCTTCATGAATGCCATGATAGTATCTACTCTGGACACCTGTCAGAAGACAGAACACTTGAAAAAGTAAAGAACTGTGCATGGTGGCCATCTTGGAGAAAAGAAACCATTGAATATTGCCATACCTGTGACAGATGTCAAAAAGCAAACAGGAGTACAGGCAAGAAATTTGGACTTATGATCCATATTCAAGAACCAGAATCCCCTTGGGAAGTTGTTCACATGGATAGGGTCACAGCACTTCCTCCAAGTGGTGACAAAAGTTATGATGCTTGTTTAGTCATTGTAGACAGATATAGCAAGACTCCTATATTCTTACCATGTCATAAAGATGACACTGCTATGGATACAGCTCTTCTTCTGTGGAGTAGAGTTATTTCCCATACAGGATTATTTAAGAATATAATAATTGACAGAGATCCCAAGTTCACATCTGCACTTTGGATCAATCTTCATAGAGTGTTTTGGACTAAGTTATCATTCTCTACAGCATATCACCCTCAAACAGATGGGCTAGCAGAGAGGATGATTCAAACTTTAGAAGACATGATAAGGAGATTTTGTGGTTATGGGTTAGAATTTAAAGACTAAGATGGCTTTACCCATGACTGGTGCACTCTGATACCTGCACTAGAACTGGCATACAAGACATCAGTCCATTCTTCCACAGGACAAACTCCTGCTATGTTAGAAAAAGGATGGAATCCAAGACTCCCAGCAGACACACTGAGGAAAGACTTTATTGACATTCATCCTACAGCTTCCAGCTTCAAGATAATGCTTGATAAAGTAAAACATCATGCAAAACAAAGTATTAATGATGCTTTTGATTATGCAAAACAGAAGTGGGACAAGAGTCATAAAGTACCAGACTTCAAATTAGGGTACTTAGTTCTAATTCAACCTTGAATTTTAATAATATCAAGGGCCCAAAGAAACTCAAAGATTCTTATGTAGGACCTTTTTTTATTGTTGCCTTACATGGAACCAATGCAGTTCAAGTGGAATTGAGTGGTGAATTGTAAAATAAACACCCCACTTTTCCAGTCAGCTTGATAAAGCCTTATCAACCAGCTGATAAAGAATTGTTTCCTTTAAGGAACCCAACTCCTTCAACTGTTCCACCAGTGGAACAGAATGAAGAAAAAAAGATAAAAAAAGTCATTAAAGAAAGGAGACTTAGGGGTAAAAATCAGAGAGAATATCTTGTCAGATATAGAAATCCAGTACATGAAGATAAATGGCTGGCAGAATCAGAAATACCTGACTCAGATAAACTCTTAAGAAGATTTAGACATGAAAGAAGGCCACAAGCCTGGATATGTCTATGAGTTTGCTTTAAATTACTTGATCTGAGTGATGTAAAGAGGTTGGACAGTGGACATTAACCCCCCTTGGGGGCCTTTTTACTCTTTATACCATTGATAAAATTGTAGTACAATTTTTTTTTGGTGGGAGGGAATGTGAGCCTTGAGGTATATTTTACATACCCAAATAGGCCACAATTATCTTAAGAAGAAATTTTGAATTATGCATAACTCATAAGTCATGCATATATCCAAAATTCATCGTTTTTGATTTCAAAAAAGATGAATAACTTTTTATTGAGCAAGTAAGTCCATGGATTTAAGGCCAGATTTGGATTCTAAACAAAATTTCACCTAGGGTAGCTCCATAGAGTGAATAAGCTCAAATTAACTCTTTGAGGTGGTAAAATGGAAAATACTTCAATACCAAATAAAAGATCCCTGAAAATATTTGTTTTTCTTAATTTCACGCCAAAATAATGGGAATGTGAGAAATACCATGTTACATATACACTAAGAATAGTGTTATACATGTTTTGAGCACTTAATATCATGGTATTTTTACATGGACTTTTTGTACACCCATAGTGGATATCTCACTGAAAGCTTAAATTTCTATTTTGACGTAAAAAATAAGCAAGGGGGACAAAAGACATCAAAGAAAGCCAGGGTACCCAGCTTCTGAGGCCTCAGAGGCATGGACAGCTCCAAAGCTTGGATCCATGGCTGATCTTGACCTAATTGGTAAACTAGAACCTTTTGGGAACTTGGTTACCATGTCACAACTACTGTAAATCTTAAGAAAATAGCAAATAACCTGCTATTTTGACATGCCAAGGAGGTAAAAAGCTACTTAGACTCCTGTAACCATGTCAATTCTTAATGATTTTCCATGGATAAACCCCATAAGAGTAATTAAAACCCTTTTCGGACTTGTATCCATTGATTTACCTCATAACAACCAGTTAAACACTGATATTTGCAATTCTATGTAGAAATGAGGTAAAAACGTCAAAAGTTCATTAAAAATACAATTCTTAATTAATCTTTCTTAAGCTTTTAGGACCAATGTAGAGCTGTATTATCTATCGTGAAACCAAAAAATAATTACAGCTTTACTAGTAAAATCAAAAGTTTTACTTACAGTCCACTTTTGACTATTCTACGTGAAACACTGAATCTTCAAAAATTTACAGTAATTACAACCTGTGATTAAATTGGCAATAACATTGATAACTTTGACAAATCAAGGATTATTTTGGAATAAAAGAAGATTTACAGATGTTACTCCTTTTATTCTTAACCATATTGGGGTTGGTAGTCACGTAAAAGCATCAATTAAGTAATTATGATAATCTTACGAGACAACAGATGATGCAATCAATAATCCAAAAGGGTTTATTGTTTTCTCACTCACTGGTTTTTCAGTTTGCTCCATGGAACGCCTCTGTGAGTTGTTGTTGACTTAAAAGAGGCCTCCTCTTGCTGTTTTTTCCACATCATCATCTTATTATCATTTAAAATCATTATTACCAACAAGTAAGTATTAGTTATAGCTATTCTTAAGTGTTTTAAATCTTTCAGAATCAATCAGAAAGACGTGAAATCATAGAATCCAACTATATATTGTTGTAATACTGTTATAAATTCATTTTGATCCTTAAAATACACAATTCTACGTCAAATCTCTCTATCTTATCTTTCAATAAGTTCTTTGGAATATTAGTGAGTGATTTATTTTTAATTCTTAAAGTTTTTTTTCTAAAATTAGTTTTCTTCAAGAATTACCATTTAAAAAGATAATTATATATTAAAATAATTTTATTATTCTAATAAAAGAAGTTTTATTATTAAAATCTTCTTGTCATTGATTCTTGTAGACAATTACTTGCTCACTGTTAAAATCACTAGTAGTGCTTAACACGTGAAAGAAATAATTCTTTAATTATTCAATTGTGGTTATAATAACATTTTGTTATTATATTTCATAAGAACAGTCATAGTACTGCTGATTAATAGTAATATTATCATCAGTTTCATAGACAAATCTTACATTTGTCGACCACCCTCAAGCTGTAATCAAATCTCCTTCTACTTCTGTTTAATTTTAAAATGAAACATCCCTTTTTTACCATTTACTCTATAAATCATCAAATTCACCCTCAAATCATCCTCTTTTTTCACATTTTCATCCATATATCATTTCATTTTTTGTTATTTTTACTCCCCAAGCTTTTCCATCCCATTTTCTTTGAGGCTTTTCTCCGTTATTTTACAAAGTATTTTTCCTTTTTCCATTTTTCTTAAATAATTATTTTCTACCAGCTTAAATTTACTTTTCCCACACATCCTACTCTTATTACATCCAATTTTTCTAACCTAAAATTTTGAGTCCTCCCACTTCTTGTGAATACCAGATTATTGAGGACCTCTGGAATAACTTTCATGCTTTTTACAGAACAGACAGATATTCTATTACCACCTTGAGATAAAATAATACCCCAAAACAAATTGAGATAGGGTGTGACAGGTCTGATATTCCAAATCCTCAGATTTTGATACCTGAACCATAAAATCAAGGGAACTGGATTGCCCTTTTAGGCTTTATGCAAGACAGTACTATATGAGTACCACTTGGAAAATTGATGCCAAAAATTCAGAGAACAACCATGATCTCACTGAGAATATCATGGCTCACCCTTTGTTGAGGAAGATCAATATGGAAGAAACATCCCAAATTGCTCAAATTTCTCAATAAATGCTTAGTGAAAGGAAAATTAAGGCTCAATCATTCCACAAAACGAAGTTAATAGACCTTTAGTATTGCAATATATATGAAATAAAAGAAAGAAAATTAAAAAAGAAACACTCTGAGGAAGAATATCAATTGATTAATTGATTGATACCTTCAAGGAAGAAAATTTTGTGTGGCAGCCTCAAAAGGATGAAGAAAATCATATTACTTAAGTATGCTTCACTTACCCACTTTATATTAGACTTCTCCAAGCCTTCTCCCATGTACTTACAATGGATTGTACTTATAAAACAAATATATACACAACTCCCCTATTTCATATTGCTGGTTTCACCTCAACCAACAAGGCCTTTTCTGGGGATTTTTGCTTAATGAAAGATGAAAAAGAATCCTCCTACATATTGAACTTCCCCAATCCAATCCATTTAATTTTTCCCTCATTTCTTTACCAATAATTATAACCCACCAATATTTATCTGCTTCTTGAACAGACTTTTTTATTTTGTACCCTTTAACATTATTATTTATAGAGCTTTTCCTGTCCCACCCATTAGTTTCAACTGGGAGTTTTATGCTAAGACCCAAGCCATGGAGTGGAAAGGAAAATTCCACAAGCTCATAATATTCCATTTTTCCAGCCTTAAACCTCCTCATAGAAACCCAATGTATCAGATATTGATTCAGACTAAGCTTAATGCAATGTGTCATCCCCATTCACAGTATTTCTTTTCATAAAGTACCCACTTCTCATTGATGTTGTTTATTTTTACATAAAATACCCACTCAATAAGCTTCTTGGTTTATTGCAATTAATTAAAAAACAAGATTTTTGTCGTTAAATATGTAAAAATTTCATATTTTAGAAGAATTAGTAGGCCACATTTTTTTGGGATCTTCATTTGAAGACCCCTACTTGTACACCCCATTTGCCCCCCCCCCCAAAAAAAAAATCACAAATGAAGTCCCTTTGAAAAGTCCCTTTCAATATGATGACCTTTATTTTGAAGAAATAATCAGGGGAATCCATAATCTGGGAGTTTTTTTTAATTAATTTTTCAAAAAATGCAAATTTGGCCAAAATAATTTATGGAAAAAAATAAAAATATTTTTTGCCTTTGTGAGAGAACCAAATAAGCAAAACATAAAAACAAATTAGCCAAGTGGCTAAATTTTATCCCTGGGTTTAATTTCTCAAATATTTGGGGCTTCTTACATGTTTGGGCCATAATTTGGTAAAAAAACATAAGAAATCAAATTTTTTAACAAAAAATTACATTTTTTTACCAAAACCCCATTTAAACAGCTTTGGGAAATTCTTCAAATTTTAAAATAACCTGATTATTTCAAAAATTATTAACTTTCATTGAATATATTAACAGCACAAAAATGAAAATGAAAATACAAGAAGCTAAATTTCAATTTATTTACACCAATGATACTCTTAAGATACTAAGCTTATTTAATTAATGAAAATTTAATTCTTAATTATAATTAATACCAATTTTGAATAAAATTCATATTATTAATTTATTTTTACAACTAAATCTCTAATAAAGAATTCAATTTTAATCAATATCTTTATTTTTCAAAAATATTATTTAAATGGGTCTATAATTGAATTAAATCTTATGAATCAACTTTAGCTTAAATAATTTTTAACCAAAAATAAATAAATTCAGTTTTTTTTGTTGATTTTCTCTTTACTAAAATTAATTCTTTGATTACATACCAATTTCAATGATTTTCTTTTTTCCCAAATTTTAAAGATTACATTATTAGTTATTTAATTTAATATATTATGTATCTCCTGAGGTAAATCTCTTGATTAATTTGATCAATTTGATACTAAGATTAATAAGCTAAGCTAATAATAATAAAAAATCCTAAAACTTAATCAATAAAAGATTGAACTTTTCTGAAAATTTATATCTCATTTAAAATTTATCTTGGGGATGTACCTAAAATTTTGAATATCTTAATTGAATTTTCTATTATCGATGGTGTTTCGTTTGAGGAGAAAGTTATTTTTTTACCTTGATTTGGAGAGATATCTTATTTCTATTCCCTAACAATTTTAATTGAGTTTACATAGGATTAGTCAGCTAAAAGAGATTGTTTGTAAAACAAGATTTCTTTCAGAAATCTCAAAAATAAACCTGTGTTAATATAAAGGTTATTCATTTACAAATAATTCAAAAAAGTGGAGCTCCAATCAACAATTAAATACAAATAGTACCAAAATTAAGTAAATAAACAAAAATACAATAAATATCCTGAATATAAAATTTTATTTGAATAACTAAATTTTTTTATCAAACTTGTGATGAAGCTAAAATTAAGAGCTAAATTTCTCATAATATTAATAAATTCAAAAATCATCAAGCTGAATTCAAGAGAATAAAACAATATTATAATCCATAAAATCAATTCAAAAAGGGAAGAATTAAGCTTAAATAACTCATTATATTGATGTAATGTCTTTCACATTTGGCCATAATGTATATATGTCCTTCCAACTTTCCAATAATTTATTGAACCTAAATTTATAGAATGAATTCAAAATTTACAATACCAAAAGAATTCTCTGATACTATTAGTTAATGTACCATTTCTACTGAAAACAAGCCTAAAAGTTGAAACATTCATCTGAATTATGCTGAAAATATCTTAAACGGTCAAAGATAAATAAAATGAAAATATTTGAATATTATTTAGATTGAGCTGGAAAGACATTCAAGATATAAAAAGAGGGAGAGAAAATGAATTATCCAATTTACATATTCTTATATATCTCATTACATAATAATATCTTATCTTGAAAACATTAGTCAGTTTCAATTTACATGTGATAAAGACATTTTGATACTAAAATTTTGCATTTAAGGGAGAGATATAGATCGTTTATTTGAGAATTTTCAATTTTTGAGATTGGATTTTTATTTTATTTATTTTTCTTTTGAAAATTTGGAAGTAAATAGAATTTAGAAACCTAATAAATGTTTATGCAAAATTTAATATTTTAAGATTTTTTTTAAATTAATAAGAATTTCAAAGGGAAAATATATAATTCAGTTTTTTAGTAATAGAAATATAAATTTCATAATAAATAAAAATACCTTGTTAATTTTTTTTCAGAAATATCCAAAAAAAATTGAAATTAGTTTTTTAAATAATCAAAACTCAATATTTGTAAGCTTAAGATCAAGAAGATTCAAAACCATGTTTGTTTTTTTAATTTTGAAACATATTTATTAAAAAATAAAAAAAGAATGGAGAAAGAAAGACTTAAAATTTACTTGAGCTTTCTTATTTTCAAGAATAAACAACTAAATTTAAAAAATATATAAAAGCCTTATTAGAAATAATTTTTTAAAAATAAAATTCAGGTAGTAATAAGTTTCTTATTCAAAAATAGTATTTTTGAAATTATCTTGAGATTTACTATTCACTGATGCAGTTATTGTCAGGCTGATTCCATGATGAAGGTGTAATAAGGCTATTTACAACTTTAACTATGACTGTGACACGGTAAAATTAATTTAAAAGAGGTTTTTAATGGATGATAAAAGTTTTAAGATTCAATAATGAGGGCTTTACTATTGTGAAATTGTGGTGGTGAGTGCTGTTGAAAGCCCTGGGTTCAGCTTTACCTGTTGGGTTACAGTAATAAAGTCTACAATACTAAAGTTTATAGTATAACCTGGTTATTTTCCAAGAGTATAGCTGTTTTTGACAGTTTTACTATGTAGGAATTCAAGATCAGGATGAGGAAACCTTTTCTGGTGGAGAAAAGGCCTCCTGTTATCCTAAAATGGGGTGGAATGGCCCTCTAGACCATCCACGTAGAGGAAGTGAAGAGTTTTTCACTTCAGAGTACTTTCTTGTGGTTTTAATAGTGCCTGTATGCTCTGTATTGGGCTCGGATGTGGCTTTGAAACCACATTCGGGCAGTTTTCACCAATACAGGGTGAAAATTTTCATCTGGGGACCACATAGCCCTCTTCTGACGTGTATGACGCGTAGAATGCTGTACAGAACCTGTATGGGACCCCAGTATCGGATGAATTATGAGGTATTGAAGTATAAACATGCTTCTTTGTCTATTTGACACCTCATAATTGTTGTATCTTCACAATACAAATTGAAATATGCTTATATCGGAACAAACCTAATAAGACTATACAAACAAACCAACATAACATATTCTTTGTATAAAACATCTAACCCCAAATTAATAACAAGTCTTCTCAGGGGAGATCTTTTTATTAATTCCTTCACATATTTTACTAATATAAAATTTTGAAATTTTCTTTTAAACTTCAGGTACGGACTCCAAAGGGGAGATCAAAACAAATAAAGCTTACTTATAAAAAAGTTGTACTTGTAATTAGAATATATCAGTAATATAGACCTTTTGATAATAAAAATAATAACAATAATTATACTTATGGGAGAATATCCCACAGTAAGACTGTATATGTCTAATTGTGGGATTTTGAGCTTAAAGCTGCCATAACTCTGTCCATTTTTGAGATATCAAGCTCAAAGTTGGTTCATTGTGAATCCCTGGATGTGTTCTACACAATGGTACCTCATTTGATATGGTTATAATTAAGTATGGCAAAGTTATACCATGTACAAGATTTTTTGTACATATATACGTTTTGCTTCAAAACTGTACACAGCTTGTTTTCCCCATACCTTTTGTTCAAGATGAGATATGGGGAAATGGATGGCACCATCAGATAGCCCTGATTTTGCTATTTTCAAAAAGACCCCACTTTAGGTATTTCACACTAAAACTGTGAAAGTTAGATGAGAGGTGAATATTTTAATCACCCTTATTTGACCTTATTTTGGTCATAACTTCTGTAATTCTAGTGCTAGCTCAGTTTGGCTAGTACCATTGGATAGCCCTGACTTAGAGCTCAATTTTTAATACCCATTTGATAGGGTTAAGTCTCTTCCTCGGTATTTTAGATGAGAGGTGAGAATTAAGGTTTATGCTCAGAAACAACTTTGAGCAGGAATAACTTTGTTATTCTTTGTCCTATGATAATGGTACTTGTATATTTGGAAAGGGGTTAGTTACCTCTTTCTTTTGATACCTTTTGAGCTGATTTGGCTCAGATCCATTTTTTGGTGGTATCTTGGCTATACCATTGATTTATAGTATTTTTCTGTCATGCTTGTGCTCTGGTTTTGAGTCACAGGCTGACAGTTATATTACTGTAATATCCTTCTCATGGCTTAATCTTCTAAATTTCAATGTTTTAAAGGTTAGTTTAGTATTCTGGTTAATTTCGAGAATTTTGTATTTCATTTTTATTTTGAATCATAATTAAATATGAAATAAATTACAGTATGATTTGGGAATTGGTTTTTGAAATGTGGAATAACCTTGGAAGGAGTTTTTGGATCTCAGTGCCACACCGTTATGAGAGGGAAGCAGAGGCACACCCTTTCTCACACAGAACCTGGAGGGTTCCAGCTTTTATGGATGAAAGAGAAAAGAAAAATTTATTCCTTCAAAGTCAATATTTCAATTTCTATAATAAGTCAAAAAAATTAAAACAATTTTGCAAAAATTGAAAGGAACCCAAGGGGTTTAAAAAGAAAACTCAAAAAGAGACAACTGAATAAACATGTTGTAGGGGTCCCATACAAATATTTTCAGTAAAATATTCATTCTAGAAAAACCCAGATTATGTTGAAGAGGTTTATTAATTTTTTCCCAAAAAGATAAATCAAATAATTAAATCATGAAGGAATCAAAATGTGAGGTAAAAACAAGCCCCTTCTTTGAATTGTTCAACTCAAGTGGGGAATGGAGAAAATCAAAAGAAGTCATTTAGTAAAATTCTGTTGTTTGTTTGTACCTTGGTCATTTCAGATTATTTGGGTGTTAAAGAATAGAATATTTCTAAATTAAATTAGATTTAATCTAAGAGATAATTTCAAGCTTTAATGGTTGAATTTTATTTTGAAATTTTGTCTTTACTTCTAAATTATTGAAAATTCCCTTTTCTGCCACAAGAATAAGGCACTATTTCCAATATTTTGGTTTATTATTTATTAAAAATACTGACTTTTTAGAAGCTAGTACTAATAATGAAAAATAAACTATTTTTAGCTGTAATTCAAAGTTTCAAATTGCAGTGGCAGGTAAAGAAATATATCAAATATTCAACACACCTTGTTGATCCAGCTTATAGGTTTAATTGTGATTATAGTACTTATCTTTATTACTTAATATGACTTCAGAATCCTCCTATTAGTAATCCTATGGTTTTTATTGTGATTTCTGTCAGCCTGTGACTCAAAACCAGAGCACAAGAATGAAGCCCAAAAGTACAATAAACATGGAACTCAAGAAAGGAGTGAAATAAACAACTTCAAGCTTCATTAAACCAAAGGAATGTAAAAAAAGGTGAAAAACCAAGAAAAATTAATCAACTAGATTAGCCTGTATATGTGACCATCTGGAAGAAAAAAATTCTTCTTTCAGAAAATATCATTCTTATTACCAAAAAATAATAATTGAACAAGCTATTGAGGTTGTAAAATCTTTCTGAGAATAAAACTAAATTCTTACCTCTCATCTAGAATTTTTATTTTGAATTGTAGACCCATCAATTTAGGCCTTCCATCAAAGCTTTCAAAGAGGACTATGAAATTGTACAAGCTTAAACACTGTAGCACCTCTGTATCAACAGCTACCATATAATTAGTCTTTGAATAATAAGAGAAAATTATACCATTTTCTCACCCTTGAGCTATCTTTAACAGCTTTTATTAGTTATCAATCAAGAAAAATATCTTATTAAAGAGATATTGTAAGGCTACATGTAAATATAGTCTTTATCCCTGTATCTTAAACAGATGAAAATCTATTAGAATTCTTCCCTTAAAAAAAGAAAAAGACTATTTTGAAAAAAAGTGAAAGATTTTTGAGCTTGTACACCTCTGGTATTACTAAATGAAAGTGGGTAAGAATTTCAAAAATCCTTCATATCTCACTTGTGGATAAAATTTGAGACACTTTTGACCCCTGAATCTTAAAAAATGATAAAGAGATCAAGTATTCAAGGTTATAATTCCACACCAACTGGTATTATGAGGTATTATCCCAGATAATTTAATTATGAGGTTTCAAATCCATCAAAAGCCTTCTTATTCATTTATTAATTATAAGCTATATTAATAATTCCCACACCTGGTTGTACAGGGTGTTACTGTGGGATATTCCCTCATATAATCAAATTATGAGGCATCAAACAAATTGAAGTGGTATTTATACTTTTATTACTCATAATGTGAGCCTTTTGGATATGACCAAATATCCAAAGAGGTCAAAAAATAGCTTTAAAATGATTATTCTAATAATAAGAATTAAAAATATTATCTTAAAATAAGTGAAAATCCCATAAATAAGCATAAATTCTTCATTATCTAGAATTCTAACAAATAAGAATTTGATATAAACTGTGAAATTATATTACCCATTGTAAAATAAATATATAACATTTTTATGTCATATCTGTAAAGACAATACTTACTGTGTAATAGATAAAAATGCCATAAAAAGCCATAAATTCTTGTTTATCTCAGACACCAATAAAACAACATGTGAAATTAATTTCCAAATTAGATTCCCCATGAAAACCTACACATATAAAAGTTTTATTTCATATTTGTAAGGATAATCCTTAAGGAAATAACCTGAATATATGCACTTTTATGATCAACACATAAATTCATGATTTTTAGTTCATATCTTTCAAAATATACATGATAGAGATTTTAACCAAAAATGAAGTTACCATGTAATTTCTGTAGAAATACAGATATAAATGTCATTTTAAAAGTTATAAACAAGGTTATAACTTGTAAGGGTTTATTGAACAAAATTGTTATAGCTGTTGATCACTTTGTTGTGAAAGTGGTCCAAACTTAAAGAAAAGTAGATATTCAGATTATACCAGTTTATATGTGAGTAATGATTCAATTTTTATGATTATATTCAAATTATGACTCCTTAAAATAATGGATTGAATTTTAAAATAGTAAATTTTAACAGAAAAGAGGATTTACAAGAAAAATCATCAAAAAATACAGTTTTTATTATTTAATATAGTTCTCTTTGAATTTTAATAATTAAATGACAAGCTATCACAATTAGCTCTCTGAATGGCTTTAGTATATATAGCTCAAAAGTTATCAATGATCAGAGCTTAAGCTTAAAACTGATCATTTATGATCACTCACTGCAATCTTAATTTAAGTCCCATGGTCATATAAGTAATAAGAGTGGTTAATACTAGTTGATTATGATTAAAAAGAATAAAATCCACAAATTTGAGTCTTCTGCAAAGCCTATTCTGTCAGAAAGCTTAGATTTACAGTGATAACTCTAAATAATGGTGTAATAATGAGATAAGATGGTTTAATTATGATGTAATCATCACTGAACCTTGGAATAATGATCAATTCCAGTGGATACCATTGTTAAATGTTTACTAGAAGCCTAATGGACTCTAGGAGGGAGGACTTTACTATATATAGAGCTCTTTTTACCTCTATTTCTCCATAAGATGCAACAAAAACATTAAATCATAAAATCAAAGGTAAAAACTTTATTATTTTTATATAAAAATATTCCATATTTCAAAGAATATATTTAATATTTACTTTATTAAGCCAATTTTTATTTTATTTTGTTAAATTTCTCCCTAAAATATCTAAATACACATAAAAATTAGAATATTTGTAATTTCTTCTATTTTTTATTGTAAATACAATTCAAATAAGTTTTATTTACATTTTTAGGTGTAAATATTTATTGTTAAAAGTAGGTTGTTTTCATCTTTTATAATAATTTTCCTTTTATTTTTATTTTAATAACTCTTTTATTAATAAATAACTTTAATATTTTTAATATTATTCTTATAAATTGTTTTTTATTATTAAAATAACAATTCTTTTTATGCCTTTCTTATTTTTTTTAATAATGATAAAGTTTCATAAATATATTAATTATCATATAATAATATATTCATTTCTCATTATACTAATTTTTCTAATATATCTTCTATTATTATATTTATTTAATAATATAAATATTTTTAAGCCATGATTATAATAATTATTTATTATTATAATTATTGTTTCATTTTATTCTTTAATTTAATAAGAAAATTTATAATACAATAAGTAAAATATTGGTAATATTCACTTATTGTTTTATAGTCAAACTTTACACACAGCTTTACCAATTAGAGTACCCAAAACTGTTTCTCAAATTCTCTGACATTTTTTGATCTTTAGAAAATTTACAATCATTCAATTAGTGAAATTTGTTAGCTTATATGGGCATAAGAGGTTTAGATTTGGTTTCAAAACCACCTCTGGGGACCAATACAGGTGGTTTTGGTTGTTTTTAATCACAATCCAACCAGTTTAGTGTAAATTTTAACCTTACCAACATAGAAAGGGGTTATCCACCTCCTTCAATCCTGATTTGAGATTAAATTAGGCTTTCCCCACTAAGAGAAAATCCCAATAATCTCATCAAATTTTGTAAAGGGTATGCTTCCAGACTAGATTCTTGGTATATTTGCTGATTAAATGATACTTGGTGAATAGAAGAGCTAATTACAGGTGGGAAGTAGCATAAAGAAGAAGCATTGGATCCATTATCGATGGTGGAAAGCATGGAAAAAACGATTTCAGAATCCTCAGAAGCCTTGATTGCCTCAGAGACTGTCTCAAGCTCTGGATTAGTGTCTAAATGATTAAGACCTTGGTGAGGGAGTAGTTCAAATGTGTTATGGATTAACTCTCCTGGTATTTTAAGGTCAGCTTGTTCCAAAAGGCCAAATAATTCAGAAAAAAAAATATCTTCTAATTAATACATTTAACCTAGATATCTTTCAAAGAAGTAAATTAGTAAGCTGTGTTGTGAATATCAGTTATTTTTGATTATTGTAAAAATTTTGGTTTATGTTCCAATATTGTGGAGCTGTCCAGATATGTTGCATTGTTGTTAAAGGTAATTGAAAAGATCAAATGAGCTTTTTTGTGCTTTAAGTAGCAATCATGTTGAGTTAGCAATTTTTTTAAATATTATTCAGAGAAAACTTTATTAATCATCAAGATAAAGGTTTTGCAAGAAATTTAGTATAACATGATATTACATTTGCTAAAAATGGGAGATATTATTAGCAATTTTTTCTTTCCAACATGAGAACTTTCTTCCATAAAAGGATAGTTGTATTTTCTTCAAATGGAGGGAATAATGAAAAAAATGGATCTTTCCAGAACTTGAATTGTATAATATTGTCTTCATTGATAAGAGATTTATTGATATCTTTTTGAGAAGCTACATCTAATTTTAGTGATTTCATTTGGTCAGAAAGAATCCAAACAAGTTCTATATTATTTAAAAAGTCTTCTTCTTTGACACTACGTATTGGTAGTTTCATCTTCAGATATTTATCTTCTTGGAAGGATTGTCTCAAGATTATTAGAAAAGAAATAAAAATAAGGCCAAAAAAAATTCTATTCTCATATTGTTCTTAATTGATAAAGCTATATTTTATCCTTCCAATTTCTATGGTAGGAAAGTATAAAGCTTCAGAATCTCTTCATTATTTTAGTAATCCAAATGGGTTATAGAATAGGAAGACACATTGTGCATAAAAATAAAAATATATAAAAAAATGTCTCAACAGAAGTAAATTCTGTGTATTAATCTTTGTGTACTTAACTTCCCAAATATTTATCCTTATATAGTAATTAAGACTTAACAATTATTATTTTTTTATAGATTATTACACAGAACTAAACCTTAGAGTAAATTAGATATAATTATAATTTCAATTATTATTGTAACCCAGGAGATAATTGGGTAAACCAGGGCTTTCAATATACTCATCACCACTATCATTAAATAGTATAGCCCTTTTAATTAATCATTATACCATTCTTATGCGTACAAGTCATAACTATAGGTTTTTATTACTATCTTGTAGCAAATAATAGAATCATCCTGAAAATGTACTTGAGTGAGTCTTTCAAGGAAATTACTATGTTTCAATTCAATAGATTAAAAACATTTATTTCATAAACTTTGTACTGAAATAAAGAAGATCTACTATGTAAAACCTTGGTACAGTGATCATAAAAAGGCTGGTATATTTATTAAGTTTTCACTTTAAAGATATATTGAAACAACTTTCCCAGTTCCTTTCAAATTTTGAAAAGAAAATTTTTCTGTTGGTCTGAACAGGAAGTTATGTAAACTACGAGATTTCATATATTGAGTAAGACCAGCTTTTTTGTAAGATTATCACAATTCTAATCCAAATTGACTTTAGCCTTTGAGATGATTGGGGTATCAAAATTCATATTATTGATAATTGAAGATTCTTTTGAGCTCTTATTAATGAACTTGAACCCCAAGAAATAGATTTAAAAATGGATACCATTGCTTTTTACAAATTTAAGTTTTCAAAGTCCATTTTTGAAGCTGTATTCTTGTTCCCATTTTTCATATAGGTTCCAACAAAAAAGAAGACAAGTTAAGATAATAAAACAGAATCTTATTACCTTTGATAATCTAAACCATTGATTGGAAATTGATAAAGTGCCTTGATGTAAGATTAAGAATCAAGGACAGAGTGGGCTTTCATTATAATTTGATAATATAGACTTAGAATAATATGTTAAAGAATTATTGCTTCAATATTGGTTTTTTTTCAAAAAAAGGCGCTTACTTGAAATTTGACCCTCACCAAAGGTCCATCAAGAACAACTGAACATATAGCTGAGGGGTCAATAGATATTTTTGGAATTATTTTTGAGAGCCTGAATTTTTTTTTCTGCTGTCTTCCGTCTTTTATTAAATTCTAAAACATCAAAGAACAGTTGTACATAAGCCCCTTGCAATAAGACCATGGCTTAATATAAAGCTCCGCAATAATTGTGCCATCTTTTTAATGATAGTTCAAGTCCTTTAAAAGGAGAAAGTTATTTCAAAATATCTATCTTATCCTTGGCATTAATGGATGGTAGGAGTGAAACAGAAAACTCATACTGTGATGAAATTTTATAAAGTGATCAAAAATACTGCTTCCTGATAAGCCTTGAAGAGTGGGCTATCTAAAAATTGAAAGGGAATGTCTGTAATGATAAATATCTATGAAAGAATTTTGTGTAACTCTTGAGTATCTTCTTTGAAGATTTCTTGAAAGTAACCATAAATGGATAGTATATTACTGAAACAAGGTCACTTCTATCGAATGTTCAAGACTAGTGGGGGTCTTGCATTGCTACTAAGGATGGAGCTGGATGTAGTGGTCTATTCATAAGACCCAGAAGTGGAGTGTGGCTTCTTGAGTGATAATTGAATGTATTCACTTTTTTCCTCCAGTGGAATTTTGGTGCAATTATCCTTGATGTGAGAAAATAATCAATGGGGTCAGGTATCATTGAAACCCAAATTGCAATATGTGTATTTGGCTTTTCGGAGATGAAATGTTAAGCAGCTAGAATATGATATGACAAAGTGCCTCCAATGGGGACCTTGGGTCTTTGATAGAACTTGACATTGACCACCATCTAGATCAGACATGATTTGGATAAAAAAATTATTTGGAGAATGAATGTCATTTTAAATCTTTAACATGAAGAAAAAAGAGAAAAAAAAGAGAAATTAGAAGTGGAGGAAATTAAAATAAAAGGGGGAAAAGGTACAGTACAAATATACTCGTCAAGGTGTAATTTGAAAGAAACAAAAGAAATACCTCGAAATTTCTATTCTTATATGGGTTTAGCATAATGGCACGCCCACCTCTGTTCAAAAGGTGCGCGATATGAGGGCACGCCTTTCATCTCTTGCCAACCACCCTAAAGTAGAGGTTTGATGGGTTGGCATATTCAGCTTACCTCTAAATTTTGGTGAGAATAACATTTCTGAATCAATTAATCAGCAAAGCTCTTTTTTTGGTTTATAGTCCAGTCAGCATTGTACTAATGATTGATTGCATCATTAATTGAACAATTTACGTGCTTGATAGGTATATTTTTTTAATTTACGAGTTAAATAGTCGCACACGACAAACATCATGTCTAGTTTGAATAATCTCCCAGAATGGACAAGTAGACGCTGGTCCGCCTTCAGTTTCATCATGAGCATCATCCTCTGGAGTTAGGCCACATTCTATCTGATCGGCTCGACTAAGTCTTGTATCTTTCAGCTCAAGTATGATTTGATCGAGTATGCCTTTTGCATTGGTGAAGAGTAATCTTTGCGAAAGATAAGGACCAATAATGTTAAGCCGCACCGCCGAAGATAAAATTGATCGAATGTGTAAGAATAGATGAAGATGAATAGCCCGGTCTAAGTAAAGCAAGAAAGCAATTTGAGACTCGATCCACACCTGTCTCACTGGTCCAAGCTTAATCGAAGCGAAAATTATACTTACCAAACGAAAGACCTAATATTGCCGTAACCAGAGCAAAGCTAATCGGAAAATGGATGGGCCATTTCTGTGTACGACTCTGCGATTTGACTGCCTCGATTATGTTTCGCTTGAGACCATCGACTGACTGACTTGTATCACTGGGTGGGCTGAACGACTTGGCGTAAAGCATCAAAAAAGCAGCACCCTGTGCATAGCTATTCCGACGATTGACGTGGGAGAGACACATAGCATCATAAAGCCCATTGAGACGATGAATGATTGATACGATACCATCGCAAAAGCTTCCTGAAGAACTCTCGTCACGCTTCTCTCGATGGGGCAGCTGCTTAAGATCTAGAAGGTCAGATTGAGACCTCAAAGAATTTGCGACCAGGCTGTTAAGATGGTAAAAGAAGGGAGCACAAATACTAGCATAATTATGTGAATTCGAGAATAAGAAATCTAAAAGGACCTGCGATTTGTCCAAGTCACTGTGACACTGATTGAAATAAGCATGATTGACAAATGACTCAAGCCCTGATGACGAAACAAAACCACCGACGGGCAAATTTGAGTCAGCTAGTATGAGCAAGGATAAGTCCTCCTCTGAGATAGGTTGGTCTTGAGACATTATTGAGAGAGTTGAGTGCAAAAGGCTTGAAGATAAATTTATAACCAAGTCAAAATTTATTAAGATGATGTGCCTTAAAAGTTAATTATCAAGATATCACATATTTAGTTGTAATGATGAATCAAAGAAATTAGTTTCATTGATTTTTTTACATATTTTTGACAACTCATCACAAAATAAACTACTCTCATTTTTAATTTTTCAAATAAGCTGAGTTTCTTATGAAAATTGGATTAAGGCCTGGTTCATGGTTGGGTTTTGAAGAAAATTTTGAGAAATTTTTTAAATAATTTTGAATTTAATTTAATTTTTTCAAAACTTAGTGATCATTCATGATTTTGTTTTCAAAACTCTCTCAAATTAATTTTTGCTTTAACCATGGATGACCCCAAACTGATGTATACCATTTTTAGATTGTATTGTTTCTTTTACTATCATTTTATATTGGTATGAATACAGAAGGCTTCAACATTCTCAAGCCATTTGACGTGGATGTCAATTCAATCCATGGCAAGACACTCAATTATATAATGAAAGTTGTTTCATTGGCTTGTTCAGTATGGGGTGCCAAGAATTTTTCATGTTGATACATTCCATATCAGGAAGTGTGGCCAATGCCAATCACAAGGACATTCACGGCTTAACAATGGAAGAGAAAGTTAGAGTAACTCTTTATCCATTGGGACATGGCAGCTCTTATGATACAGTTGGCCAGTTATTCAACATTAGCAAGTCAACAGCTTTCAACATGTCACAAGCTGTGGTTCAGGCAATTTTATTATCGCTACATAATACAACAACAAGGTAAGTGAATTTGTTTATTTAATTATTGTCAGCCTGTTTATATGTGTGATTGCTTTAGTTCTCCAGATGTTAATGATATGCATGCATGGAATTCAATTAAAGAATCCTTTAGGAAGTGGGAAGGGCTAAGCAATATAGCTGGAGCCATTGATGGCACCCACATACCTATGATTCCACCACCTAACAATGAGTGGAAGTCTTATGTGAATTGCAAAGGATGGCGTTCCATTGCCTTTCAATGTATTGTCAGTGGCCATGGTAATTTTCAAAATGTATGTCATTTGGCAATTTGGTTGATTTATGATGTATTTCCCTTACAAAAGCACCTCAGGTATTTGGAGTTTTTTTCTGGTTCTGTACATGACAGCCACATGTTTTGCAAATCTCAGATTGGTCAGGACTTGATTAATGGGACACAATGATTACCTCTAAATGCTTTTCTTATTGGAGATTTGGGTTATTCAGAAAAAGTCCCCATCCTTACACCAACTAGAAATAGTTGCAATGAACAACATATCAGATTTAACACCATGCATTTATCAACAAGGTGAGTTACAAGAGTTGATAGCTATCTAATATCCAATTAACTACATTAAAAGGATTTATACTTCTAGGATGATTGTAGAACAAAGGTTTGGAAGATTTAAAAAGCACTTCAGATGTTTGCTAACACCACAAGCCATATTGCCATTGGATACAGGTTAGGTTACAGTAGTGCGTATGATATTACACAGTATCTTGAATCAAAATGAAAGCCAATATTTGGAAAATTGGAATAAGAGGATTGACAGTGAATGGAATTGACATTGTGTTAGAATAAACCGGACCTATAATATGAATGGTTATGATATGATAAATGATTTTGTAATACTATATATGCAAAAATGTTATACACAATTTTTTGACATTATGACTTTGTAAAAGGATGTTTCCAGATGAAAAACTCTCCAATTTTTTTGTAGAGAGAAATAGCAAATCATCAAAACACCATAAAGAAATTGGTGTCACTCAAAAGATAAAACTGGTTACAAATTTGTGCAAGTAAATTATTATATTATTTCAGAAATACTATTTTTGAGAAGGCCTTCTAGGGCATCTTACAATTGTTCTAATTCATGGTAATGTTGGGCCACTAGTTGCATAATTTGAACATCTTGACTTCTCAAATGCTCATGGATCTTGTTGATCTCTTTGTCCTGTGACTTGCATTTATCTTGTAATAAGTATATCTCTAATTTACTTTGGGCATGATTTTTTTCCCATTCAACATTGGGTTCTTGGGAAGGATCCATTTTTTGTACAAATAGTATAATGGTGCTTAATTATATTAGGCTCAACAGGAAAAATAAAAATAAATTTTTGACAAGATCATGAAAGTGAAAAGTTTTTGAGTTAATAAATATTATCTTAATTTCCTTTGAAATAATCTGATTTATTATATAGCCTTACCTTTTGCAGGTATTAAATAATTTCATGTGAAATATCTGTCATTTCCAGCACACACTTTTTTTTGGATGACAACTCACATTTTGTGGTTATAAAAACTCTTAAAAAAGCTATCTGTTTGAGAAAATGAAAATGAAAATATATATTTGGAATCCCTTTACATTACAATAATATATTTTAAGACATGATTAGTGACAACATGATGTTTGTGTATGATAATTTTTTGGGTGTATTGTAGATACACCCATGAAATTATACAGAAGAATGAAAAAATAATACCTAATATAATTTAGAATTTTAAAATCAAATAACCAAGCCATTTTAAGAAAATCCTTACTACAAACCGCATAAGAGGTAAAATTTTCATTATCCAACAAAGCCTACAATCTGTGTATTTCAAAGACCTGGAAAATCTTTGGGGTCCAATCCATTACTCCTGGCCAAAATACTCAATATAGCTATGTTGAAACAATTGTTGTGTGATTGATCTTCTCAAATTAATTTTTCTTCTTCAATTCTTATCACCTCTTCTCTCTTCATTCTCTGTTGATCTCTTTCTTCAGCCCTCTCTTGACTATTCTGAATTATCAGCATTAGGGGCCCTTTGAGATGTATCTATGAAACTGTTGATAATATTACTATTAATCAACAGTACTATGACCATTATAATGAAATATAATAATAAAATATTATTAGAACAACAATTAAATAATTAAAGAATTATTTCTTTTATGTGTTATACACTACTAGTGATTATAACAGTAAGTAGTAATTGTCTACAAGAAGAATTTAATAATAAAAACTTCTTTATTAAAATAATAAAATTATTTTAATATATAATTATCTTTTACAAGAATAATTATAAAGATAACTCTTGGAGAAAACTATTACTAGAAAAAAACTTTAAGGATTAAGATAAATCACTCACTATTGATCAAATGAACCTTTTTAGAAGATAATAGTAGAGAGATTTGACATAGAATTGTGGATTTAATGGATCAAAATTGATTTGTAACAAGATTACAACAATAGGGGGTGTCAAACCTAGGAAATACCACATTAAAAAAAGCGTGATTTGAGACCAAAATCAGTGATTTTGTCTCCCAAAAACCACTTTTTCTAACTCAGTCCCCCTGGGATCTTGCAAAATACCACATTCTTTCCTATAATTATTTAAACCTAACCACTGCCTTTATCCAAAAGTCAATTTTAACCCAACTCCCTGGTGTAACCAATTAACCAATCCATTTACAATTCCATTCAATATCCGCCTTTCTTAAATTACTCAATTACTGTCTTATCACCCACCACCACCATCCTTGCAATGCCACGTCACCCAATGAAGACAAATAAATTCACTCCCAAGATTTCATCTGGTCTGCCCCATCCTTCAGGTCACTTAACTCGGATGGATTCTTTATGTATTATCAATTGGTTGACGCATGTTTTGGAACTGGTGGCTCCACATCAGTCAGAAGGCCACCCTCAAGTAAAAAGAATGGATTTCATCTTATGGCAATTGAGGTCAATAAAAAATCACGACACTGGTTGAATCTCAGTGCAACAAGCATTTGTGACCAATGGTGTACATATGAGAAAAAATACACAACAGCAAAGAACTTTGAGAATTTAACTGGGGCAGGTATAACAGAAGAGGATGAGAAAAAAGGGCTGCATACTATGGCTGATAAGCTTGAAAGTATGTGTCCATGTTTTGCAGAAATGGATTCACTCTTTGGCCATAAGCCAAATGTGACTCCACTAGCAACATATGATTCTCAAGAGGCTGGATTGATTTCAAATGAGGATGAAGAAGAACCAATGGAACATGAAGTAAGATATGATACAATATTTCATTATTTGTGCTAAATTCTGATGTGTTGTTTCTTTTCAGGTTTCAGCAATAACAGAGGAGGGAACAATCACTATTCAAACAAATATTGATATTGCTGAAGATAAAGAGAATGACCATGTGGAAGAGCCCAAAGTAAGATTTCTTTCATCAAAGCAATATGAAACAAATTGACTCTGAAATATTTTTTCTATAGTTACAGGATAAGATAAATGGTTCATCCCAAAATAGAAAACATAGTTCCAGCTTCAATCTTAATAATACCAGTGGCTCACAGAGGAAGTTGTCTGATGTGTTGTCTCCAAGTTACTCACAAATAATGATTGATTGGCAAAAAGGTCTGTAGGAGATGGTTTCATTCTGATGTTCATGCAGACTAATAATAGTTCTTTCAGGGAGGGAAGCTCATGATGAGGCCCGGTTAGAGTGGGATAAACAAAAATGGAATGAAGAAAGTAGTGCTCAGATTATGCAAACTGAACAACAGAGATTAATGAAGGAGATGGAAATTGCATTTGAATGGGAAAAAAATGCTGAGTGTAGAAGTCTGGAACACTCCAAAATACAATTACAACTTGATTTTGATATGGCCAAAGAGCCAAAAAAACTTGATTTTGAGAAAGAAAAATGGAAAAAAGAAGTGGAGATGCATGAAAAACAACAGAAAATGGACTTGACTATAGCGGCATTGAATTCCTCCCATCCAATTTCAGATTTAGAGGGTATCCTAAATTTGATTATCAAAAAGAGTTGAAGTAAGTGTTCTTCATTAAATATTATGCATGTAATATGAGCAGTGCCATTTGTTGACCAGATTAGTTTTTCGAACTAGGCTCATTTGGTATTTGATGGGTAAATGACGGTTTAATTTGAAATTTTGTGGTTGATTAATGCAACGCTGGAGGTGTCTTCTCACATAAGATTAGTGTAGATGCCCATTCAAATGATCAATCTCAAAGGATGTTCTTGTATTTTATGGCACGTTTGCCCTTTGAAATTATTGTTGTGGCAATTAATCAAGTTTAATATGTCCAGTGAGGAAGCAGAGGCAGTGGAAATATTGCCTTTTAACAAATGCAAGTCGTACTTTTAAATTCTGCAAATGCAATGCTAGTAAGAAAAATGATTGCCTATTTTTCCAAGGTTGAAAATAATTTATCCCTTGATTAAAAATTAACCACATGTCTTTTTGAAAAGTCCAATATTAAGTTCCTCATTTTAGTATTCTTGTTCATCACTTTTTCTTTTCAATAAATTCCTCCATCTTTAATTGATCTATTCTTTTCAAACAATCTGATCAACACCTTTTTTTGATCAAGGCTTTTAGGTCTGCCATTGGCACAGGACTTGTAAGTGAATACACTGTGACTGATATTCATTTTATTGCACTGATGTGTTCTTTCAATCTTCCCAGATATCAGCACATATTTTAATTGATCAAAAAGGGTTGTTTGAGGGCCTTTGGTGACTGTATTGTTGCCTAAAGTCAGGAGACCTTTTGATAAACAATGGTATGTACTTATTTTTTTTAAATTAATGTAACAGATTACAAATAACAGTATACTTACTATTACTGTTATTTGTACTACCACATCCTCTTTCAATCCACCACCACCACCACTACCACTTCCAATCAACCACCACCACCACTACTGCTGACTGGCCACCACCACCACCACCACTACTGCTGACTGGCCACCACCACCACCACCACTGCTGACTGGCCACCTCCACCCTCACTGCCAATTGGCCACCTCCACCCCCACTGCCAATTGGCCCCTACCATGACTGCCGACAGGCTACCTCCACCCTCACGGCCATTTGGCCACCACCACCACTACCACTACCGCCAACCACCTCCACCATAACCTCCCCCCCCCTGTTACCACTGATGCCACACCACCACCTCCTCCACCGCTGCAACAACATAAAACAATGATCTTCCACCGCCACCGCCTCCTCCATTCATTCACCACACATCCCTTCTATGCCATACTGATGGACCTTTTTTTAATTTAGGGGAGGAATAATTAATTTTTGGAATATATTTAATCTGCAATCATGATATCACCACCAAACAACCAACTCCCCCTTTCTTTAGCCATTTCTCATCAATCATCTGATCATTTGATTGTTGGGACTCAACCAAATGACCAGATGATTGTCAATGAGCTGAATGTGCCCAAACTCTCTTTAATTCTTCATGATGTGAAGCCTGTTGGGACTCAACCTCACAATCATGATTATTTAACAGATGAGAATTCTCTTAATCATAATAAACCCAAGTCCAGACAACAAAGAAGAATGCTTCTATATACGAAACAAACAGAAGGCCAGCTTGGCCTTTATAATCCAAGCTTTTCCATACTTACACTAGAAAAGAAGAAGAATGAGAATGCCTCCTGGGTGAAGCTTCCTTCACACAAAAAACTACCCAGACCCTATGTACTTATCAATAGACATAACAAGCCCTATTTGACTATTTTCATGTATCAAATTCACCCATTCAGCAGTCCAACACCCGTCTTCCATAGACTTCAAAACTTGATCATAACATTAAATAAGCATGCAAAAAACCGTCAAAATATCACCACTAACTCTGATATGCTTGATGGCATTATGAAAGGAATAGGATTTTGTCAGGGTTCTTATTCAGGTAAATCCGCTGGGGTTTATGCAAGGAAGGCAGGCTTGACCAAAAAAACAATTGATGAAGATAATGAGCAATGGTCAGCACTTCAAGAATTTGGTGATTTCATTCACTCCCGCATTCAAGGATTTTCAAATAATGCACTTAAAGACAATCAAGAAATCATGAATGCAGCCAACTTGAATGGCATTCCAACAAATCACCCAATTTCAGAACTTATTCAAATGTTATAGTCACATTAAATGGCTTCCACAATAAACCACATACTGATAATAATGACATCAATTCATGGACTTATGGTATATTCTCTTTTATAAATAAAAACAATTTCATTCCAATTCCGACAGTTTTCACACCCTCTGGGCATGGATTATCATTTCCAAACCACAAATTCATTTTTGATTTTTCCAAAAAAGAAGGCATTGTTGAAATACTCTGGAAAACGTCTGAAATTCTTCATCAAACAACCAAGCCAGAAAAAGAATTGCTTGAAAATGAATCCATCACACACTTTGGCCGTTCTTTTCAGATCAACAAGAAATTACTTCTTACAGGACAAAAATTGAAACAACTCAGCTCTGAAGAAATTAAAACAAAAGTAAATGGTCAAATTATGTGAAATGAACAGGATAACAAAAGATTACGTAAAAATAAAAACTTGTAAATATTATATATTATATATATTTACACATTGGATAATTATGATCCAATTCCAGTATTAACATTTACCATTCCATGGCTATAGATTGAAAATGTATTACAAATATTAGTCTTCACACAATCCTCTTTGAAAATAAACATGTTTCATAAATCTTAAAACATGGTCAGCAGTTGTAATTCATCTATTCATTTATTCCTGAACCAATCTAAAGTGTAGGGCTTGACTCTTTCATGCATATTCAAATGGCCATTTTCATCATCTTGTTGTGTGATATTTTGGAGCTCAGGGGGGTCATTATCCTCATATAAATCACTCCACTCGTCACCTACTTGTGCTAATAGATTATGCAATATAACACAGGTTACCACCCACTGTACAAATAATTGTACCTCTTGCACATTACGCATTTGATTTTGCATCTCATGCAAAGATGACCACCGCCCTTTCAACACACCAATGGAATGTTAAATCCATACTCTTGATCTTGCCAAACATAGATTGAATTTTTGTTTATCTTCTGAGTGGTATGTTACACCTTTGTATACTGGCACAATCCAATGGGAGCTTTCATAAGCTGAATCTGCAAGTCGATATTGATCTTTCCCATAATATTCATGTGGATTTTTGCAGATTTTCATATGTTGGTACACATTTGAATCGTGAAGAGAGCCTGCACAGCCAACATGTAGTGAAATAAACACTCTGTTGACATCACAAACCAATTGAATTGACATTGAATACCTACATCACATGTATTATCAGCTCAAAAATGGTTAAATAAATAAGATATGAATAGCATAAATACCTCTTCTTGCAATCAAAGTATGCCTCACCATATCTGGGTGGCCTTTGAAACAAAGGTATAAGACTACCATCTATAAATCCCACACATCCAGGAGAACCTTCAGCTTGCATTACTTGGCAAGTCTCCAATTGCTTTTGTGAATTCGGCCACATGATATATTCCTTTTCATACTTGATTAATACTTTTATTATATGCCGTGTATATAATACAATAGCCCCATGACTAACTCCAAATAGCATTACTAGTTTTCCTAAAGAGGCCCCATTCCCATTGGATCCTAATTGTGCTAATTCTACAGCCAATTGTATGGCTGGATCTCTCTGTTTAAATCTTGATGAATTGTGGAAAATTGTATCATCTTGAATCAAGGTAACTAACCGCTCGAAAGATTCATGAGTAGTATGGCAGAGTTGTTTGAATTTATGACTTGATAACTGGACCAAATTGCTGGAGTTGTATATATATGCAGAGGGATTTTTTTGGCAGGGTGTAATATACCTTTGGGTGCTGAGATGGTGTAACAGTGATACATCTTCTTCCAGGTCTGAATAAATATTGGATTCCATGACAAGGATATTCTGCATGATATTTAGTTGATGAAGTAATGGGATTCTTGCTGATTTTGTTGGCATTTTTTAATACTTATATACTTCAATTCTATTGAAAAGAATTTGGTCTAAAGAAATTTATTCAAAGCTGAACTCCCTGGGTGAGGTTTTTGCGCATCATTTTCAAAAATTCAGCCATGATAGGTTGGGATTTCAAGGGTTGTAATTTGGGATTTGAACCCAAAAAAATAGGTTTTTACATGTTCAAAATACCACTGGTCAGGGGGTGTGTTATTTGGGAAATCCCAGAAATTAAATTCCTCATTTCAAGAAAAAAATTCAAGATTTGAAATGTGGGATTTCATAGGTTTGACACCCCCTGATATATAGTTTATTTCTATGATTTCACATCTTTCTGATTGATTTCTTAAAGAATAAAACACTTAAGAAATAGTTTTCACTAATACTTACCCGTTGGTAATAAAGGTATAATTGAATAATGTGATGATTTGGAAAAAACAGCAAGAGGAAGTCTCTTTTAAGTCTAAGACAGCTCACAGATGCATGCCATAGAGAAAAATGAAAAACTAGTGAGTGAGAAAACAATGAACCTTTTTGTATTATTGATTGCATCATCTGTTGTCACGTAAGATTATCATCATTACTTAATTGAGGCTTTTACATGGCTACCAACCCATTTGTCGTTAAGAATAAAAAGAGTAAAAACTGTAAGTCTTATTTTATTCCAAAATGATAATTGATTTCTCAAAGTTATCAATGTTATTGGAACTTTCATCACAGAATGTATTTTCTGTAAATTTTTAAAGATTCTGTGTTTCAAGTGCACTCATCAAAAATGGACTGTAAGGAAAACTTTTAATCTTACAAATAAAAGTACAATTATTTTTAGTTTTTATACGAATTATACAGCTTCCAATTTTTCCTGAAAGTTTAAGAAATATTCATCAAGAATTGTATTTTTAATGAATTTTTGAAGTTTTTACCTCATTTCTAGGTAGAATTGCAAATAGCAGTATATGGCTGGTTGCTATGAGGTAAATCAATGGATACTAGGCCAAAAAGGGTTTTAATTACTCTTTTAGGGTTTATCCATGGAAAGGAATTAAGAATTGACATGGTTACAGGATTCTAAGTTGCTCTTTCCCTCTTTGGCACGTCAAAATAGCAGGTTATTTGCTATTTTCTTATGATTTACTGAAGTTGTGACATGGTAACCAAGTTCCCAAGAGGTTTTAGTTTACTAATTAGGCAAAGATCAGCCATGGATCCAAGCTTTGGAGCTGTCCATGCCTAAGAGGCCTCAGAAGTTGGGTACCCTGGCTCTCTTTGATGTCTTTTGTCCCCCTTGACTATTTTTCACATCAAAATAGAAATTCACGCTTAAAGTGAGATATCAACTATGGGTGTACCAAACGTGCATGTAGAAATACCATAATATTAATTACCACAAGCATGCATAACACTATTCTTAGTGTATATGTAACATGGGATTTCTCACATCCCCATTATTTTGGCGTGGAATTGAGAAAAACAAAAATTTTCATGGATCTTTTATGTGGTATTGAAGTATTTTCCATATTACCACCTCAAAGAGTTGATTTGAGCTTATTCACTCTATGGAGATACCCTAGGTGAAACTTTGTGTAGAATCCAAATCTGGCCTTAAATCCATGGATTTACTTACTCAATAAAAAGTTATTTATCTTTTCTGAAATAAAAAATGATGAATTTTGAATATATGCATGACCTACGAGTTATGAATAGTGAGGAGTTTGTTTTTAAGATAATTGTGACCTATTTGGGTATGTAAAATATACCTTAAGGCTCACATTCCCTTCCACCAAAAAATAAAATTGTACTACAATTTTATCAATGGTATAAAGAAGAAAAAGGCCCCAAAGGGGGTTAATGTCCACTGTCAAACCTCTTTACATTACTTAGATAAAGTACTTTAAAGCACATCTATAGACATATTCAGGCTTGTGGCCCTCTTTCATGCCTAAATATTCTTAAGAGTTTCTCTGAGTCAGGTATTTCTGATTCTGCCAGCCATTCATCTTCATGTACTGGATTTCTATATCTGACAAGATATTCTCTTTGATTTTTACCCTTAAGTCTCCTTTCTTTAATTGATTTCTTGATCTTTCTGTCTTCACTCTGTTCCACTGGTGGTACATTCAAAGGAGTTGGGTTCCTTAAAGGAAACAATTCTTTGTCAGTTGGTTAATAAGGTTTTATCAAGCTGATTGGAAAGGTGGGGTGTTTATTTGCCAATTCACCACTCAATTACACTTGAACTGCATTGGTTCCATGTAAGGCAACAATGAAAAAAGGTCCTACATAATAATCCTTAAGTTTCTTTGGGTGTTTGATATTATTAAAATTCAAGGTTGAAACTATAACTAAGTCCCCTACTTTGAAGTCTGGTACTTTGTGACTCTTCTCCCACTTCTGTTTTTCATAGTTAAAAACGTCATTCATACTCTGTTTTGCATGATTTTTCACTTTATCAAGCATTATATTGAATCTGGAAGCTGTAGGATGAATGTTAATCAAGTCTTTCTTCAGTGTGTCTGCTGGGAGTCTTGGATTCCATCCGTTTTCTAACATAGCAGGTGTTTGGCCTGTAGAAGAATGGACTGATGTCTTATATGCCAATTCTAATGCAGGTATTAGAGTGCACCAGTCATGGGTAAAGAAATCTGAGTCTTTGAATTCTAACCCATAAGCACAAAATCTCCTGATCGTTTCCTCTAAAGTTTGAATCATTCTTTCTTCCAATCCATCTTTTTGAGGGTGATATGCTGTTGAGAATGATAACTTGGTCCCAAAAAATCTGTGAAGGTTGGACCAAAGTGCAGATGTGAATTTGGGATCTCTGTCACTTATAATATTCTTAAATAACCCTGTATGAGGAATAACTCTACTCCATAAAAGAAGATCTGTATCCATAGCAGTGTCATCTTTATGACATGGTAAGAATATGGGAGTTTTTCTATATATGTCTACAATGACTAAAAAAGCATTATAGCTTTTGTCACCACTTGGAGGAAGTGCTTTGACCCAATCCATGTGAACAACTTCCCAAGGGGATTTTGGTTCTTGAATATGGATCATAAGTCCAAATTTCTTGCCTGTACTCCTGTTTGCTTATTGGAATCTGTCACAGGTATGGAAATATTCAATGGTCTCTTTTCTCCAAGAGGGCCACCATGCACAGTTCTTCACTTTTTCAAGTGTTCTGTCCTCTGGAAGGTGTCCAGAGTAGATGCTATCATGGCATTCATGACGAATGGTATTGATAAGCAGTCTGCTACTTAATGTCTATACACAATAATGTTTGGTTCTGTGGTAAATTATTCTATCAAACAAGTGAAATCTTCCTTCATAATAGGAATTCTTCCAAACTTCATCCAGTGCATTGACTAAAGATGTATCTTTGCAGTGTTTATCTAATAAGGAAGTCAAGATATGGCAATTCTTGTCTTTCTTATAAGATTCTCTGACTTCTTCAAAAAAATTGAGTCCCAATATCAGTTATGTTAATTCCTTCAATTGGAATCTGTGGTTCTGCTTCCAAGGGTACATAAGCTGGGTTATCAGGAGTATTGGCTAATTCCCACATGCTAAGTCCATCAGCATTTTTGTGAATGTTTCCTGATTTATGAGCTATAGTTATGTTGCCTCTATATTCTTGAATGGCTATTTGCCATCTCAACATATGTCTGTTGGGAGTTTTCATGTTAAGAAGTGATTTCATGGCCTTGAATTCAGTTATCACTTCAGAAACACTGCCATAAAGGTAATAGTGCAATTTCTCAAGTGCCCATACCAAACATAAACACTCCATCTGGCTTCTGTTGGTTTGATTTGTCTTGAGATGTAACAAACTGGTCCTTCTGTAGGTTTATCATCAATAATTTTGACTTGATGTAGGGCTGCCCCTAATCCATATCCACATGCATGAATGTACAATTTAAAAGGTATAGTCCAGTCAGGCATGTTGAGTAAAGGTGCTTCTGTGGGCTTTCCTTATCTTCTCATAAGCTTTAATTCTCTCCTGTGTCATCTCAAATACTGTTTTCTGATCAAAGATTCTATAGAGTGACTTGGCTAGAATTTAAAAGTCTTTCAAGTTTTGCCTATAATAACTGGCAAATCCCAGAAAAGACATCATTTCTTTCTTATTCTGGGGTATTGGCTTAAGTAACACTGCTGCTGCTTTATTTTTGTCAATACCCAATCTTAAACCAGAAACAATATGTCCTAATGCTTTGAGTTCTTCAAAACCAAAATTGCATTTCTTGAGTGAAATTTTCATATTCACTTCTGCAACTTTGTGAAGCACTCTTGCAAGTCTTTCAAGGTGCAAAGACCATGAATCAGAACATATGATTATATCATAAATATAAATGATAAGCCATCCTTCAGAGAATTCTATGGGGAAGATGGTATTCATCATTCTTTGATAATGAGATGGTGCATTTTTAATACCAAATGGCATTTTAAGATACTAATAAATACCACAGTGAGTGATAATTCTAATTAATTTGTTGTATTTAGGCATAAAAACATTTTGGTGAAAGCCTTTCAATGCATCCATTGATGTTATATAATTGGCTTTAGACAATTGGGTCAAGGTTTCTTGAATTCTAGGAATCAGATACTTATCTGGAACTGTGTAGGTATTCAATGCTCCAAAATCTCCAACCATCTGTGATTTATCATTATGCCAAGAAATAATAACAAGTTCTGTCACTTCAACTTCTTCATTATGGCCTACTTTCCTTAGTACACCAAGTTGGATCAACTATTGGATATGTTTTTCCAAGGATTCTCTAGCTCTGGGACTGGCTGGATAAGCTGGTCTTCTAATTACCGGAGGATATTGTCTGTCAATATTAAGAGTAATACCAACTTCATGCCCTTTTATAGCGCCTAATGGTTCATTATCACAGGCAAATGAATTATTATATGTTTATAACACATCAATAACTTAATGTCTCATCTTTTGTGACAATGATGGATTAATTTGTGCTTCAACAAGTTGATTAGCCACAAATTCTTCCTTATAAGTATATTTTTTAGAAGATACTATTGAAATTTGTTTTGGAATATTGGATAAAGCAAATTTTTGTCTTTTGTTTTCTTCAATTGTGAAATATCTGTCTTTATGGTTATTGATGTAAATACCATAAATATTCAAGTAATCATTTCCAAGAATGTTGTGCTGAGATGTGCAATTGTCCATTACTACAATCTCAGTCTTCATTCTTACACTTCCTGCTGGGTGTGGAAATACAAGATTAGTGTCTAATATACCCAAAGGGTACATATTATTACTGGAACTACTAAATTGTACACCCTCTATTGGTAATAGATGATTATTCCATCCAGGGAGTATGGCTTGAGGATAGTCTTTGCCTAAACAAGTACAAAATGCCCCTGTATCCAAATTTACTTTGGCTTCAATATCATTCACCAGGATTGATGTGTTACAAGATTCTCCAGCAGTGTATCATTTACCTCCAGCAGGTTTGGTTTTACACATTCTGTCATCCTGTATATTGATCAGGTTATGACAATCCTCACTGTATTGTGGCAAGTGAGTATGGACTTCTGTGACCTCAAAGAAAGCTGTAATGTTTTCAATGGGAGAGTCCTCTACTGGTGTGTCTTCAGAGACTTTAGAATCTAGGTCAGATTCTTTTCTTTCTTCAGTACACTGAACTTCTTCAATGACTTTAACTTCATTAATCTTTTTATTTTTGGTGCAAGTGTTGGCTAAATCTGAAGTACTTCCAAATTTATGACACTTCAAGACAGGTTTCTCAGGTCTTCTGTCCTCTCTGGAAATCTTTGGGATCATTTTTGACTCCATAGGGATTTTAGTCCAAGTTTTACCAATTATTGTTCTAGTAATGATATCTTCAATTGCAGTAATGTAGTCCTCTGTTGAACAGGGTTCTACACATTTGCACTTGATAGCATGTTCCAGTTCTCCTCCACATTTTCTTAATATTTTCATATCAATCATAGTGTCAGACATAACTGGGTGTAAAGCAGATAATTTTTCTTTCTGTTTGAGGAACCAAGTAAGTGGTTTATCCTTTTATGAGTTAAAAATGGCACTTTAAAAAGCATTCTTCATTTTAAACCTCCAATAATTATTGGCCCATTTGGTAATCAATTCAGATTTCCACCAAGAACAATCATGTTTTCCATGATCTTGTCTCATCTTGTAATACCATTTCTTTGCAGTTCTGGTAAACAGAGAGTGTAATTTTCCCACTATAATTTCATCAGGTATATAAAAATATTCTTGAAACATATCAATAGCTCTGATGAACTCAATATGATTGTATTCTCCTTCACCAGAGAATGCTGGCCATTCTTCTATTTTTGGAATATCTTTTGCACAGATAGGATTTTAACCTAAGAATGGGGTCAAACTTCTTTTAACAGAAGTTTTTTCTTCTGTCAAAGGTGTAGAATGTCTTGGCATATGTAGTTCATAATTCCTATGAATTTTCTCTACATTTGTAATGATTTCATTCTTTAACTTCTGCCTTTCACTGTCACTTTTTGCCAAATGTGTGGCAAACTGATTGGTATTTTTAGTTATTTCCAAGACATGATCTTTCAGAATTCTAAGTTGATCATTAATGTTCAAGATGGAAACATCTTCCATTTTATCATTTTGAACTTGACATTTAGTCTCAAATTTGTCACATGTATTGGTAATTCAATCAAGTCTGAAATTTGTCAACTGATACCATTCAGTATACTTCGGGTCATTTCTTTTCAATTAACTCATGTCCAATATTATTTTATTTAACTTTGCATCAATTTCCCCAAGTTCTACATCAATACTAGACTTAACAAAGTGTATTTCATCTATTATTTTCATGGAAAAGTCCTTTTCATCCTTTCCTGCTCTTTGGCTGTGAATTCCCTAAGAGTCCTGGCCATATTGAAGACATTGTCCATGGCTGAAGGCTCCAATTTGGGGGTCCTGTACCCTTGTGGGTAAGGTCTGTGCCAATTGGCTTTGCCTTTGCCTTTTCCCTAATGATTCTTGGGACCTTTCTGCTTCTTCTGAGGTCCTTTGGGCTTGTCTTTGGACACTTCTGGAGCTGGTAGACACCACTGGGCCTTCTGTCTCCAAATCTGGAGTCATTTCCAACTCCTTCTTCTGGTCTATGGATAAAAGACTTTGGTTATTAAACCAATTCTTTATCTATTTGACTTTGTCTTTGAAAGAAAATGGGCTCCAACCTCCTAAGAGTTCTCTTGTCTTCTCCTGACCCAGAAAGCTCTTGATGTGTAAGTAGGAGTTCATGACCCCCTGCCAAAGGCTTGGTCATATTTCCCACTCCGCTTCTTTGGCTTCTGTGAGCCTTGAGGTATATTTTACATACCCAAATAGGCCACAATTATCTTAAAAAGAAATTTTGAATTATGCATAACTCATAAGTCATGCATATATCCAAAATTAATCATTTTCAATTTCAGAAAAGATGAATAACTTTTCATTGTGTAAGTAAATCCATGGATTTAAGACCAGATTTGGATTCTACACAAAAATTCACCTAGGGTAGCCCCATAGAGTGAATAAGCTCAATTTAAGTATTTGAGGTGGTAAAATGGAAAATACTTCAATACCACATCATTAATACCACATAAAAGATCCGTGAAAATTTTTGTTTTTCTTGATTTTAAGCCAAAATAATGGGAAAGTGAGAAATCCCATGTTACATATACACTAAGAATAGTGTTATGCATGTTTTGAGCACTTAATATCATGGTATTCTTACGTGGACTTTTGGTACACCCATAGTGGATATCTCACTTTAAGCTTAAATTTCTATTTTGACATGAAAAATAAGCAAGGGGGACAAAAGACATCAAAGAGAGCCAGGGTACCCAACTTCTGACGCCTCAGAGGCATGGATAGCTCCAGAGCATGGATCCATGGCTCATCTTGGCCCAATTGGTAAACTAAAACTCTTTGGGAACTTGGTTACCAAGTTACACCTACTGTAATCTTAAGAAAATAGCAAATAACCTGCTATTTTGACGTGCCAAGGAGGTAAAGAGCTACTTAGACTCCTGTAACCACGTCAATTCTTAATGACTTTCCATGGATAAACCCCAAAAGAGTAATTAAAACCCTTTTTGGACTTGTATCCATTGATTTACCTCATAGCAACCAGTGAAACACTGATATTTGCAATTCTACGTAGAAATGAGGTAAAAACTTCAAAACTTCATTAAAAATACAATTCTTAATGAATCTTTATGAACCTTTCAGGACCAATAGAGAACTGTATTATCTATGGTACAACCAAAAAGAATTACAGTTTTACTAGTAAAATTTAAAGTTTTACTTATAGTCCATTTTTGACCATTCTACGTGAAACACTGAATCTTCAAAAATTCACAGTAATTAAAACCTGTGATGAATTTGGCAATAACATTGATACCTTTGAGAAATCAATGATTATTTTGGAATAAAAGAAGATTTACAGATGTTACTCCTTTTATTCTTAACCATATTGGGGTTGGTAGTCACGTAAAAGCATCAATTAAGTAATTATGATAATCTTACGTGACAACAGATGATGCAATCATTAATCCAAAAAGGTTTATTGTTTTCTCACTCACTGGTTTTTCAGTTTGCTCCATGGCACGCCTCTGTGAGCTGTTGTTGACTTAAAAGAAGCCTCTTCTTGCTGTTTTTTTCCGTATCATCATCTTATCAATTTATTAAATCATTATTACCAACAAGTAAGTATTAGTTACCAGCTATTCTTAAGTGTTTTAAATCTTTCAGAATCAACCAGAAAGACGTGAAATCATAGAATCCAACTATATATTGTTGTAATACTGTTATAAATCCTTTTGATCTCTTAAATCCACAATTCCACGTCAAATTTCTCTACTTTTATCTATCAATAAGTTCTTTGGAGTATTAGTGAGTCATTTATCTTTAAATTCTTAAAGTTTTTCTGTAGTAATAGTTTTCTTCAAGAATTATCTTTATAATTATTCTTGTAACAGATAATTATATATTAAAATAATTTTATTATTTTAATAAAAGAAGTTTTTATTATTAAATTCTTCTTGTAATTGATTCTTGTAGACAATTACTGCTCACTGTTATAATCACTAGTAGTGTATAACACGTGAAAGAAATAATTTTATAATTATTTAATTGTGGTTATAATAATTTTTTTATTATTATATTTCATAAGAACAGACATAGTACTGTTGATTAATAGTAATATTATCATCAGTTTCATAGTCACATCTTACATTTGGGAGCCTGGCCATGATTTTATCCATAGACTTGGCTTTAATCATATTCTAGACTTCATTTTTGTGTTCTAAAAAACCACCATACCTACCACATCTTACATTTGGGGGCCTGGCCGTGTTTTTTGAACCTTGTACCCTTAATTAATATATTTTTAAGCTCTAAAATATATTAATTTAATATTTTTTTCTTTTCATTTTAAAGTTAAAATAATTCTTATTTTTGAAATTGTCTTGGAAATCTTTTTCATTGAGGAATTTGGTTTAATCTTATACTGTTTTACATGTGGCTTTTTCACATCCAGAAACTTATAAAATTATTCTTTGAGTTACTCTGAATTAATTTTCATTCAAAATCTTAAATTTCAATTTTTTTTTCTTTAAAAAGAATAATTTCTTTAATATTAAAAAATATAAAACTTATAAAAAATCTTTAAAAAATATTTTAAATAGTATAAAAAAATAATTTTTTCTCTTTTATAATTTTTCTAGTGTCTTTAATCAAATACTGTGCAGCTGGCAACAGACTCAGTAAAAGATATATTACTAGCCCAGAATCTTCAGAAGCAGAATCTGAGGAAAGTATTGAGGTGCAAATTGCTAAAAGAGGCACCTTTTTTAATTCTGAAAAGAATAAATTACCACCAAAAGGTGTGTTTTTTATCTTTATTTTTACTCTTTATCCTTAAATTGACGTAAAAATGGTGCATACCAGAAATGGAAGCAACTATTCAGTCCAACCAGATGGATGTGGACAAGGAAGAGGCAAGACCAAATCCAGAAGTGCCAAGTCTTCCACAAGAAAGACACATTTGGAGGATGCCAGAGTTGCCCCCCATTCCCCAAGGTCTGTACCAACAGATTTTGACGTGAATTCAGAGCCTGAACTGATTTATGGTAATATTTCCAGGGCTGAACCACTTTCAGGTGGCAGCAATAGAAATATATTAATGCAAGTACAAAAACTGGTTCAGAGCAGCCAAGGAAGAGGAGTGGGAAATCTGCCCAAGCCTTTGGCAGGGGGCCATGAACTCCTACTTACACATCAAGAGCTTTCTGGGTCAGGAGAAGACCATAGACCTCTTAGGAGGATGGAGCCCCCTTTCTTGCAAAGACAAGGTAAAAAAGATAAAGAATTGGTTGAAGAACCAAAGTCTTTTATTCATAGACCAGAAGAAAGAGTTGGAAATGACTCCAGCTTTGGAGACAGAGGCACCAGTGGCGTCTACCAGCTCCAAACCAGCTCCAGAAGTGTCCAAAGGCAAGCCCAAGGGACCTCAGAGGAAACAGAAGGGTCCCAAGAACCATCAAGGAAAGGGCAAAGGAAAAGCCAATTGGCACAGACCTTACCCACAAGGGTACAGGATCCCCAAATTGGAACCTTCAGCAGTGGACAGTGTGTTCAATATGGCCAGAACTCTGATGGAATTCACAGCCAAAGAGCAGGAAAGGATGAACAGAAACTTTCCACGGAAATAATTGGTGTACAGACTAGTATTAATGTAGAAATTGGAAAACTTGATGGAAAGTTAACTAAACTTACATCAGATATACTTGAATTAAAGAAAAATGACAAGAAATACCTTGAATTACACCAAGTGACAAATGCCAAACTTTACTCAATTACCAATTCTTGCAAAAGAATTGAAAATATGTGCCAAATTCAGCATGATGAAATGGAAGATCTTTCCATTTTTAAGGTGAATGATCAACTTACAATTTTGCAAGACCAAGTCTTAAAAATAGTTGAGAATACCAATCAATTTGCCATACACTTAGCAAAAAGTGACAGTGAAAGGCAGAAGTTGAAGAATGAAATAATTGCAAGTGTGGAACAAATTCATAAGAATCATGAACCACATATGCCAAGACATTCTACACCTTTAACTGAAGAGAAACTTTCTGTTAAAGAAAGTCTCACCCCATTCTTAGGAGAAAATTCCTACTCTACAAGGGATATTCCCAAAATAGAAGAATGGCCAACATTCTCTGGTGAAGGAGAATACAAACATATTGAATTCATCAGGACTATTGATATGTTTCAAGAAGACTTCAATATACCTGATGAAATCATAGTGGGAAAATTACACTGTTTATTTACCAGGACTGCAAAGAAATGGTATTACAAAATGAGGATTGATCATGGTAAACATGACTGGTCTTGGTGGAAATCTGAAGTGATTACCAAATGGGCCAATAATTCTTGGAGGTTTAAAATGGAAAATGCTTTTGAAAGTGCCATTTTTAACTCAGAAAAAGACAAACCACTTACTTGGTTCTTCAAACAAAAAGACAGATTATCTGCTTTACACCCAGATATGTCTGACACTATGATTAATATGAAAATATTAAGAAAGTGTGGAGGAGAACTGGAACATGCTATCAAAAGCAGATGTGTGGAACCTTGTTCAACAGAGGACTACATTAATTCTATGGAAGATATCATTACCAGAACAAGAATTGGTAAGACTTGGATTAAAAACCCAATAGAGTCCAAAATAGTCTCAAAGATTCCTAGAGAGGAAAGGAGAGCAGAAAGACCTGTCTTGAAGTGTCATAAATGTGGAAGTACTTCACATTTAGCCAACACTTGTCCTAAGAAGACAAAGATCAATGAAGTTCAAGTCATTGAAGTAATTCAGTGTACTGAAGAGAAAGAGGAGTCTGATCATGATTCTGCAGTCTCTGAAGATACACCAGTGGAGGACTATCCCATTGAGAACATTTCAGCTTTCTTTGAGGTCACAGAAGTCCATACCCACTTGCCACAGTACAGTGAGGATTTCTGCAACCTGATCAATATCCAAGATGCCAGAATGTGTAAAACAAAACCTGCTAGAGGAAAGGGTTATACTGCTGGGGCATCCTGTATCACATCAGTTCTGATGAGTGATATTGAAGCTAAAGTAAATTTGGATACAGGGGCATTTTGCACTTGTGTGGGCAAAGATTATCTCCAAATTATACTTCCTGAATGGAAAAACCATCTATTACCAATAGAAGGTGTACAATTCAGTAGTGCCAGTAACAATATGTACCCCCTGGGCATATTGGACACTAATATTGTATTCCCACATCCAGCAGGAAGTGTAAGAATGAAAACTGAGATTGTAGTAATGGATAATTGCCAATATCAGCACATCATTCTTGGAAATGATTACTTAAATATTTATGGTATTGATATAAATAACCATAAGGACAGATATTTCACAATTGGAGATAACAAGAGACAAAAATTTGCTTGCTCCAATATGCCAAAACAGATATCTGTAGTATCTTCTGTCAAGGATACTTACAAAGATGAATTTGTGACTAATCAACTTGTTGAAGCACAAATTAATCAATCATTGTCACCAAAGATGAGGAATGAACTTATTAATGTGTTATACACATATAAAAATGCATTTGCCTCTGATAATGAACCATTAGGCGCTATAAGAGGACATGAAGTTGATATTACTCTTGATATTGACAGACCATATCCTCCAGTACTTAGAAGACCAGCTTATCCAGCCAGTCCCAGAGCTAGAGAAGCCTTGGAAAAACATATCCAAGAGTTGATCCAACTTGGTGTGCTAAGGAAAGTAGGCCATAATGAGGAAGTTGAAGTGACAACACCTGTTATTATTTCATGGCATAATGATAAGTCAAGAATGGTTGGAGACTTCAGAGCATTGAATACCTACACAGTTCCAGATAGGTATCCAATCCCTAGAATTCAAGAAACCTTGACTCAATTGTCTAAAGCCAAGTATATAACATCAATGGATGCATTGAAAGGCTTCCATCAAAATGGTTTGACGCCTAAAGCTAAGAAATTACTTAGAATTATCACTCACTGTGGTATTTTTGAGTATCTTAGAATGCCATTTGGCATTAAAAATGCTCCATCCCATTATCAAAGGATGATGAACACCAACTTTCCTACAGAATTGTCTGAAGGATGGCTTATCATTTATATTGATGATATTATCATATGTTCTGATTCATGGTCTTTGCACCTTGAAAGACTTGCAAGAGTACTTCATAAAGTTGCAGAAGTGAACATAAAAATTTCACTTAAGAAATGCAATTTTGGTTTTGAAGAACTCAAAGCATTAGGACATATTGTTTCTGGTTTAAGCTTTGGTATTGACAAAAACAAAGTAACAGCAGTGTTACTTAAACCAATACCCCAGAATAAAAAAGAAATGATGTCTTTTCTTGGGTTTTCCAGTTACTATAGGCAACACCTGAAAGACTTTGCAATTCTAGCCAAGTCACTTTATAGAATCTGTGATCAACAGACTGTATTTGAGATGACACAAGAGAGAATTAAAGCTTATGAGAAGATAAGGAAAGCCCTTACAGAAGCACCTTTACTCCTCATGCCTGACTGGAATATTCCTTTTAAGTTGTACATTGATGCATGTGGAGATGGATTAGGGGCAGCCCTACATCAAGTCCAAATTATTGATGACAAACCTACAGAAGGACCAGTTTGTTATATCTCAAGAAAAATCAAACCAACAGAAGCCTGATATGGTGCAAGCCAAATGGAGTGCTTATGTTTGGTATGGGCACTTGAGAAACTACACTATTATCTTGATGGCAGTGTTTTTGAAGTGATAACTGACTGTAATGCCATGAAATCACTTCTTAACATGAAAACTCCCAACAGACATATGTTGAGATGGCAAATAGCCATTCAAGAATATAGAGGAAACATGACTATAGCTCATAAAGCAGGAAACATTCACAAGAATGCTGATGGACTTAGTAGATGGGCTTTAGCCAACACTCCTGATAACCCAGCTTATGTACCTTTGGAAGCTGAACCACAGATTCCAATTGAAGGAATTAACATAACTGATATTGGGACTGAATTCTTTGAAGAGGTCAGAGAATCTTATAAACAAGACAAGAATTGCCATATCTTGACTTCTTTATTAGATAAAGACTGCAACGATACATCTTTAGTTAATGCACTTGATGAAGTTTGGAAAAATTCCTATTCTGAAGGAAGATTTCACTTGTTTGATGGTATTATATACCATAGAACAAAACATTCTTGTGTGATGACACTGTGTAGTAGATTACTTATCAATACCATTCTTCATGAATGTCATGATAGTATCTACTCTGGACACCTGTCAGAAGACAGAACACTTGAAAAAGTGAAGAACTGTGCATGGTGGCCATCTTGGAGGAAAGAAACCATTGAATATTGCCATACCTGTGACAGATGCCAGAAAGCAAACAGGAGCACAGGCAAGAAATTTGGATTAATGATCCATATTCAAGAACCAAAATCCCCTTGGGAAGTTGTCCACATGGATTGGGTCACAGCACTTCCCCCAAGTGGTGACAAAAGTTATAATGCTTGTTTAGTCATTGTAGACAGATATAGCAAAACTCCCATATTGTTACCATGTCATAAAGATGACACTGCTATGGATACAGCTCTTCTTTTATGGAGTAGAGTTATTTCTCATACAGGATTTTTTAAGAATATCATAAGTGACAGAGATCCCAAGTTCACATCTGCACTTTGGACCAATCTTCATAGATTGTTTGGGACTAAGTTATCATTCTCTACAGCATATCACCCTCAAACAGATGGGCTAGCAGAGAGGATGATTCAAACTTTAGAAGACATGATCAGGAGATTTTGTGCTTATGGATTAGAATTAAAAGACTCAGATGGCTTTACCCATGACTGGTGCACCCTGATACCTGCACTAGAATTGGCATACAAGACATCAGTCCATTCTTCCACAGGACAAACTCCTGCTATGTTAGAAAAAGGATGGAATCCAAGACTCCCAGCAGACACACTGAGGAAAGACTTGATTGACATTCATCCTACAGCTTCCATCTTCAAGATAATGCTTGATAAAGTGAAACATCATGCAAAACAAAGTATGGATGATGCTTTTGATTATGCAAAACAGAAGTGGGAAAAGAGTCATAAAGTACCAGACTTCAAAGTAGGGGACTTAGTTTTAGTTTCAACCTTTAATTTTAATAATATCAAAGGCCCAAAGAAACTTAAAGATTCTTATGTAGGACCTTTTGTTATTGTTGCTTTACATGGAACCAATGCAGTTCAAGTGGAATTGAGTGGTGAATTGGAAAATAAACACCCCACCTTTCCAGTCAGCTTGATAAAGCCTTATAAACCGGCTGATTAAGAATTGTTTCCTTTAAGAAACCCAACTCCTTTAACTGTACCACCTGTGGAACAGAATGAAACAAAAAGATAAAGAAAGTCATCAAAGAAAGGAGAATTAGGGGTAAAAATCAAAGAGAATATCTTGTCAGATATAGAAATCCAGTCCATGAAGATGAATGGATGGCAGAATCAGAAATACCTGACTCAGATAAACTCTTAAGAAGATTTAGACATTAAAGAAGGCCACAAGCCTGAATATGTCTATAAATGTGCTTTAAATTACTTGATCTGAGTGATGTGAAGAGGTTGGACAGTGGACATTACCCCCCTTTGGGGCCTTATTCTTTTATCACTAATAAAATGGTAGTACAATTTTATTTTTTATTGGGAGGGAATGTGAGCCTTGAGGTATATTTTACATACCCAAATAGGCCAAGATTATCTTAAAAAGAAATTTTGAATTATGCATAACTCATAAGTCATGCATATATCCAAAATTCATCATTTTCAATTTCAGAAAAGATGAATAACTTTTTATTGAGTAAGTAAATCCATGGATTTAAGACCAGATTTGGATTCTACACAAAAATTCACCTAGGGTAGCCCCATAGAGTGAATAAGCTCAATTTAAGTATTTGAGGTGGTAAAATGGAAAATACTTCAATACCACATCATTAATACCACATAAAGGATCCATGAAAATTTTTGTTTTTCTTGATTTTAAGCCAAAATAATGGGAAAGTGAGAAATCCCATGTTACATATACACTAAGAATAGTGTTATGCATGTTTTGAGCACTTAATATCATGGTATTCTTACATGGACGTTTGGTACACCCATAGTGGATATCTCACTTTAAGCTTAAATTTCTATTTTGACATGAAAAATAAGCAAGGGGGACAAAAGACATCAAAGAGAGCCAGGGTACCCAACTTCTGACGCCTCAGAGGCATGGATAGCTCCAGAGCATGGATCAATGGCTCATCTTGGCCCAATTGGTAAACTAAAACTCTTTGGGAACTTGGTTACCAAGTTACACCTACTGTAATCTTAAGAAAATAGCAAATAACCTGCTATTTTGACGTGCCAAGGAGGTAAAGAGCTACTTGGACTCCTGTAACCACGTCAATTCTTAATGACTTTCCATGGATAAACCCCAAAAGAGTAATTAAAACCCTTTTTGGACTTGTATCCATTGATTTACCTCATAGCAACCAGTGAAACACTGATATTTGCAATTCTACGTAGAAATGAGGTAAAAACTTCAAAAATTCATTAAAAATACAATTCTTAATTAATCTTTATGAAGCTTTCAGGACCAATAGAGAACTGTATTATCTATGGTACATACAAAAAGAATTACAGTTTTACTAGTAAAAGTTAAAGTTTTACTTATAGTCCATTTTTGACCATTCTACGTGAAACACTGAATCTTCAAAAATTCACAGTAATTAAAACCTGTGATGAATTTGGCAATAACATTGATAACTTTGAGAAATCAATGATTATTTTGGAATAAAAGAAGATTTACAGATGTTACTCTTTTTATTCTTAACCATATTGGGGTTGGTAGTCACGTAAAAGCATCAATTAAGTAATTATGATAATCTTACGTGACAACAGATGATGCAATCATTAATCCAAAAAGGTTTATTGTTTTCTCACTCACTGGTTTTTCAGTTTGCTCCATGGCACGCCTCTGTGAGCTGTTGTTGACTTAAAAGAAGCCTCTTCTTGCTGTTTTTTTCCGTATCATCATCTTATCCATTTATTAAATCATTATTACCAACAAGTAAGTATTAGTTACCAGCTATTCTTAAGTGTTTTAAATCTTTCAGAATCAACCAGAAAGACGTGAAATCATAGAATCCAACTATATATTGTTGTAATACTGTTATAAATCCTTTTGATCTCTTAAATCCACAATTCCACGTCAAATTTCTCTACTTTTATCTATCAATAAGCTCTTTGGAGTATTAGTGAGTCATTTATCTTTAAATTCTTAAAGTTTTTCTCTAGTAATAGTTTTCTTCAAGAATTATCTTTATAATTATTCTTGTAACAGATAATTATATATTAAAATAATTTTATTATTTTAATAAAAGAAGTTTTTATTATTAAATTCTTCTTGTAATTGATTCTTGTAGATAATTACTGCTCACTGTTATAATCACTAGTAGTGTATAACATGTGAAAGAAATAATTTTATAATTATTTAATTGTGGTTATAATAATTTTTTTATTATTATATTTCATAAGAACAGACATAGTACTGTTGATTAATAGTAATATTATCATCAGTTTCATAGTCACATCTTACAGCTGCTCTGAGCCAATTTTTATATTTCCATTGATAAATTTCTATTGCTGCCACTTGAAAGTGGTTCAGCCCTTAATATATTATCATTAATCAGTCCAGATTAAGAATTCAAATCAAAGTTTGTGGGTACAGACCTTGGGGAATGGGGGCAACTCTGGCATCCTCTATATGTGTCTTTCTTCAGGAAGATTTGACACTTCTGGATTTTGTCTTGCCTCTTCCTTGTCCACATCCATGTGGTTGGACTGAATAGTTGCTTCCATTTCTGGTATGCACCATTTTCACGTCAATTCAAGAGAAAAAGTGAAATAAAAGGAAAGAACTACACACCTCTTGGTGGTAATTTAGCTTGTTCTGTTCTTAATAAAGTGCCTCTGTTAGCAATTTTCACTTCAATTCTCTCTTCTGATTTTGGACTAGTCATATATCTCTTACTGAGCTTATTACCAGCTGCACTCTATTTTATCAAAGACACTAGAGAAAAAATTATTTTTATGCTTTTTTAAAATATTTTTAAAGATTTTTATAGGTTTTATTATTTTCTTTTTTAATATTAAAAAAAATATTTTTTTCAAAGAAAAAAAATTAAAATTCAAGATTTCAATTTAAAATTAATTCAGAGTAACTCAAAGAATAATTTTATAAGTTGTTGGATGTGAAAAAGCCACGCGTAAAACAATAAAACATTTAACCAAATTCCTCAATGAAAAAGATTTTGAAAAAAATTTCAAAAAGAAAAATTATTTTAACTTCAAATTTGAAGAAAAAAATATTAAATTAATATATTTAAGAACTTAAAAATATATTAATTAACGGTACAAGGTTCAAAAAACATGGCCAGGCCCCCAAATGTAAGAGGTGTCTATGAAACTGTTGATAATATTACTATTAATCAACAGTACTCTGACTGTTCTTATGAAAGATAATAATAAAAAACTATTATAACCACAATTAAATAATAAAAAGAATTATTCTTTTTGGGTGTTATACACTACTAGTGACTATAACAGTAAGTAGTAAATGTCTACAAGAATCAATTACAAAAAGAATTTAATAATAAAAACTTCTTTATTAAAATAGTAAAATTATTTGAATATATAATTATCTTTTACAAGAATAATTATAAAGATAACTCTTGAAGAAAACTGTTACTAGAGAGAAACTTTTATAATTAAGATAAATCACTCACTATTAGTGCAATGAAGCTTTTTAAAAGATAATAGTAGAGAGATTTGACATAGAATTGTGGATTTAATGGATCAAAATTGATTGATGAAAAAATTACAAAAATATATAGTTTATTTCTATTATTTCACTTCTTTTTGATTGATTTCTGAAAGAATAAAACACCTAAGAAATAGTTTTAACTAATACTTACTTGTTGGCAATAAAGGTATAATTGAATAATGTGATGATTTGGAAAAAACAGCAAGAGGAAGCCTCTTTTAAGTCTAAGAAATCTCACAAAGGCATGCCATGGAGCAAGCTAAAAAACCAGTGAGTGAGAAAACAATGAACCTTTTTGGATTATTGATTTCATCATCCGTTGTCACATAACATTATCATAATTACTTAATTGAGGCTTTGATGTGACTACCAACCCATTTATGGTTAAGAATAAAAGTAGTAACAACTGTAAATATTCTTTTATTCCAAAGTAATTATCAATTTCTCAAAGCTATCAATTTTATTGGAAATTTCATCACAGAATGTATTTTATGTAAATTTTGAAAGATTCTGTGTTTCATGTGGAATCATCAAAAATGGACTGTAAGTAAGACTTTTAATTTTACATATAAAAGTATAATTATTTTTTATTTTGATATGAGATATAAAGTTCTCAACTGGTCCTGAAAGGTTCAGAAAGATTAATCAAGAATTGTATTTTTAATGAATTTTTGAAGTTTTTACCTCATTTCCACATAGAATTGCAAATAGCAGTATATGGCTGATTGCTATGAGGTAAATCAATGGATACTAGTCCAAGAATGATTTTATTTACTCTTTTGGGGTTTATCCAGGGAAAGTCATTAAGAATTTACATGGTTACAGGAGTCTAAGTTGCTCTTTCCCTCCTTGGCATGTCAAAATAGCAGGTTATTTGCTATTTTCTTATGATTTACTGAAGTTGTGACATGGTAACCAAGTTCCCAAAAGGTTTTAGTTTACTAATTTTTCCAAGATCAGCCATGGATCAAAGCTTTAGAGCTGTCCACCCCTCAGATTCCTCATAAGCTGGGTACCCTGGCTCTCTTTGACGTCTTTTGTCCCCATTGACTATTTTTCATGTCAAAATAGAAATTTAAGCTCCAAGTGAGATATCCACTATGGGTGTACCAAACGTGCATGTAGAAATACCATAATATTAAGTACTACAAGCATGCATAACACCACTCTTAGTGTAGATGTAACATGAGATTTCTCACATTCCCATTATTTTGGCGTGAAATTGAGAAAACCAAAAATTTTCATGGATCTTTTATGTGGTATTGAAGTATTTTCCATATTACCACCTCAAAGTGTTGAGTTCAGCTTATTCACTCCATGGAGCTACCCTATGTGAAATCCTGTGTAAAATCTAAATCTGGCCTTAAATCCATAGATTTACTTACTCAATAAAAAGTTATTCATCTTTTCTGAAATAAAAAAAGATGAATTTTGAATATATGCATGACTTATGAGTTATGAATAGTTGATAATTTATTTTTAAGATTGTTCTGGCCTTTTTGGGTATGTAAGATATATCTCAAGGCTCACAGGCCCCATAATGCACTGCATACTGTTATTCATGCTAGTCAATAATTTCAAATCACAACGTGTTGATCCCAAGTGAAAGGAGTAATCTTGGTTGATTTAATCCCATTTATTCACTTGCGGTGTCCAAAGGTTATTCACATTCAATTTTTAAGCCTTCTTCCCAGCACTTTCTTGAGTATCTTTCTTTTCATCCGCATTCCTATTATTTGCATTTTGAAAGGATGAAACATAATCCTCATTACTACCAGGTCCTTTATGCTTTAAAGTCAAAGCCTTTGGACCGTCCTCATTTCCTTTCTGTGGATAAGTAAGTTTTCCCAATTCCATTCCACTCACATTTAATTTCTCAAGCTATAATACTCCAATTGAAAATGCTTGTTATTTTTGAACAATCTTGACCAAGGAATGAAACCAAACTGACATAATTGCTTCTCAGGTCCATAATAAATTATAAAGAAACCTTGGTAATGTTCTCAGTCCAAAAAATGTGTCTTGCAAGGTCCTGTTCTTTGATTATTTGACATATTCCTTTTGAATTAATTGAGGAATTGAGGTTCAGAATTTACTCTGTCATTTATTTTCCTCTTCCACTTCAGGTGTTGCTCTATTTCCATTTGGTTACAATGCTCTTGTGCCTCTTAATGAGTACAATTTTTCCATCTTTGCATGGATCCCTGAATTTGAGTTGTGTTCAGCTTTTTTATTGTTGTATATTGTGAATCATGGTCATTATGAATATAGAGCTTATAAGAAATAACAGATTGCAAATCAGACGTCTCTTTCTGATTTCCAATCAGAAATTCCATATGTTAAAATGCAGACAATTGAAATTCTGGAGTGGCATTGGGCATTGCAAATAAAACTTCAAATATTTTGAAGAAAAAAAAATCAAATTTTCCCCAATAATTTTTGATTTTTTTTTTTGAAAAAATTCAGAAAAAAAGATAATATCAAATTAAATTGATTCAAATTTAAAACTATCCAAAAAAAATTCTCATTTTTTTTTTCAAAGCCCAACCATGAACCAGGTTTAAAGCTTTTTTTTGAAATTTAATTTTGATATCAGTTAGCACCCTTTGGAATTTTAAATTGAAAATATCAAGTTTTTCTTGAAGAAAAAATAATCACAAAATAAAAATTAAATTCAATTTTAATCTTGATATTTCTTCCTTCGATCAGTTAAAGATGAACAATAAATACTTTTGTTAATTATTTCCTATTCTGATAGCTTTTGGCTTATAATATGTGAAAAGTACATTCTGTAATCGCTCAAAAGTTATTTTAAAAATATTGATTATTATTATTTTTACACATTAAAAATAAATATATAAAAAATAAAAAATTGAAAAGAGTTAAAAATAGAATTAATACTCAAAAAATTTGAATGAAATTTTATATTAAAATGAAATCTTTATTTGGAGATAATTTTCTTCAAAAATATCAAATTTTCAGTAAAAATATCAGAAATATAAAGAAACTTTATCAAATAAAGTAACAAAATTTTGAATTTAAAATAGTATTATTTAATAAAATTCAAAATAAATATGTCTTTTATTTAATTAAAAAATGAAAAAAATATGTTTTACAAAAAAATGCAATTAAATAATTCTTGATCTATGAATGAGGAAATATGATTCCAGTGGAAGGTATTTTTGATATCTGGTGAAGCTGCATCTTTTACAAATAAGAATTAAGCTTACTTTAAAAAAGTAACTTTTGATGAACAGAATTCTTATATTTTTGATGGTCCCAGGACACAGGCCTGGGCGCAATAATAGTTTTTTTTGAGAACCTATGGGACTTAACCACAGGTCAAAAAAAATTTTAAAGCCCTAGTTCTATTCAAAAAAAATCTAAATTCTTGATATACTAAATGAGGTTTGGAAGCTAGAAAATCCTCCTATGAATTAATCCAAGATTTTGAACAAAATCCTAACTTGAAAAAATGTCCTATTTTTTTTCAATTCAGGTCACCCACCTGGAATTTATAAAATTTAAACAATTCTTTATTAAAAAAAGGAACAAAATTTAATATTTACCTTCCTTAAACCTCGCTTAACCAAGTTTCATTACTCAATTAATTTTTTTATTTTCCCCCTAAAAAGATGTTTTTTTTTCACCTTTGCTCATCTAATTATTCATTTATTAATATTATTCTCCATTCAAAAAATATGATAGGTATTATTTGCTTATTTGAAATCTAAATTCATGTAATTATAGCTTTCATATCCAATTTTTTCAATTAATAATTCTTTTTACACCAACTTATCATTAAAAAATTAAACAATTGTATGTTCATTTTGTTTAGATCATTCATCCCTCATGGGTCCAACATCTTAATATGCTCTATGAACTATTCTTTATTTTTTAATTTAAATATTTTTGAGTAGTAAATTTCATTTTTATTTCTTATAATTATCAATATTCATTTCTTTGATTTCCTGGTTAGCTTTAATATTTGGAAACAATTTTTATAATTTTATGTATTATCATTCAAAGAAATAGAATTAAAATCAGTATTTAATTTGAAATATATTAATTATTCTTTATTAAATCAATTCCCCTAAAAATATTTTTTTTGTGATTATTATTTCTAAAAAATTGATGTTTATTATAAATAAATGAATCAATTTTCATTGATTTTAATTTCTTAAAAAAACCTTTTTTTCACTTCTATTTATTTTATTTTTTCCAAAATTCAAACAAGGATAAATAATATTAATTTATGAAATTCAAAAGATAATAATTTTGAATAATTTGTATTTTATTTAGACTTTTAAGTCTATTTAATCAAGAAAACATCCTTTATGTATCTCAAAGATATGATCTTTTCGTAAGTTAGTTCAAGAGACACACTGTTACTCATTAATATTCTAGCTTCAAATTGAATTTAAATCTTATGAGCTTCAGAAACTCAACCAATCTCTCATAAAAATTTACTCCAGGAGGTCCTATACTTTCAAAATTATCCAAATCGAATGTGGTATTCAAGGGGAATGACTTTTAATTCCATATTTGTAATTTTTGAAACCCAAATATATATATATAATAAATTATATAATTGATTTGATTGAACGTGAGGATTTCTTTATTGATCTAAAAAGAGAAAAACGGAATTAAATTGAGTTGATTACAATTTTTCATCACTTTATCAATTATTAATCAAAATTGGAATCCCCTACTTTGGAAAAGTATAAAAATAAATAATTTAGAAATCTACTATAAGTTTAAACTATTACTTTCAATTATTATTCAATATATATATACAAATAAATACATAATTATTCATATATAATAAATTCTTTCATTTTGATATATATTCAAAAATTGAAATCTTTAAATATTCTAATAAATCTTATATTTGTAAAATATTTTCCTTTTATTATTATTCAAAAAGCTTAATCTACCAAAAAAAAGGTTTTCAGGACTTCTAAAAGGAAAAAATTCTCAATGATTGACAGATTTATAAATAGAAAAAATCTATTTCCTAGCTGACTAAATTATATTATATAATTACCAAAATTTTAAATTTATAAAAAATAGATCTCATTTGATATAATATAATTCTCAATTTTGTATTATTATGCTAATTTTATCCTATTTTTATTGAATAGATTCAAAAAATATTCTTTTTCTTTGAGATTTCTTTAATTTGTGAATTTATGAAAATTTATTCACTTTTGTTTTTTGATAGTTTTCCAAAAGAAAAACATAATTTATGTTAGTTTTTTTCTTAATAATTTAATATTTTTTTGTTTTTCTACTTTTTGTTTTTAAGGCTTTAAAATAACTTATCATAAAAATTAAAAGTTTGAAATATTTTTTTTTCTAAATTTAACCGAATATTCTATTCATTAAAATTGATAGATATTAATTTTAATCCTTTAATACCAAAAAAAACACAAGAAGAATATCCAAATAAACTGAGAAATTATCAAAAAGAAAATATCAATCAATCAAAAACTTAATCAGAAGTTAAATATCATAACTTTTTGAACAATAAACCCCTTTCTGAAAATCTTTTATATTAACTAAGAAAGCTATAAAAAAAATTCATTTTCAAATGAAAAGAAAAATGGAGCTCATAAAGATATAAATCCCCATATTAAATTTGAAGTTCTTATCATGAATATATTTTTGGGGGTTTCTAATTGAGCCTCTAATTGAGATATATTAAAAATCTTTGAGAACCTAAATTTAGGGCCTCTATATTGAAGTTTATGTGTTTTTTTGGGAAATAAATATGAAAAATATAAAATTAGAGGCCCTATATCTTTTTAATAAGCTTACCAATAAAGGTCCAAAGAAAACTTGAACTTGAATTCTATTCAATCTGTTAATTAATACGCCGATACCAAATTTATATCACCAAGAATGACGGAGATGTCATTCTTTAAGATTCAATACTAAGATAAAGGAATTTAAAAAATTGAGAGCCCCATGAAGCTTTCATAATTAATAAATTAAAAGTATTAAATCGTATAAACTTTAAAACTTCGTACGGTAAACTCATTTTAATATTTTTGATTTTAATTTTCATCTATTCAAAATCAAATGAGCTATTTAGTTAGGAGATAATTAAAGATAAAATATTGAGAACTTATGGTCCGTCTACTATTTACATTGGAGTAGAATATAAAAAAATACAGAAATGAATCTCTCTTAAAGAAATTATATTGATTCCTAATTTTCATCTATAAAGAAGCTTATCTTAGATATCTGGGATGATGTAATTTAAAGAACCAATAATTTAGATCAAAATTTATGAAATTTATTTATTGAAATTAGCCCTTTTCCACCTTATTTAAAATTTAATATTTATATTTAAATTTTTGACCCAGAATATAATGAAAATTTTCGCCTTTTGGGCTCACAGAAAATATATAGAGAGCTTTTTAAAGTTTTTGAACCAAAATATAGCTTCAAAAATGGCTTAAATGGGTATTTGGAAGCAATAATTGGGATTTGTATCTCATAAACTTGGGCTTGATATATTTGATTTGGATAAGAATTCTTACATAATGGATTTAGTATATTAAAAGAGCCCTTTACTCACTTAAAATATTCCCATCACCTTTTAATCCATTTTTCATATTCCATAGATCTCATAAAAATTGGTACTATAAAATTAAAGTTATCATTATTATTACTACCAATTTATTCAATTGATATAATATTTTAATACTGAAGAAGCCAAAAAATGTATTACCAAGGACCTTTATTATATTATCAAAAGCTATTTACCAATATCAACTTATTTAACATTGAATGTTATTTATTCTTTGAATTTCAAGATTGAATTGATGTTCTTTTGATTTATAATAAATAGACATTTAGATTAATGACAAAATATTTATTTCGTTAAATACTTGAAGGATTCTATTGAAATGAAGAAATTTAGGAATATTGTTTATAAAATAGCTTTTTAACTAAAACTGTCAGAACTGAGCCATTTATATATAGAAATTTATCTTATATAATTGAATCATCCTTCCATTTTTGGTGATGCCTACTCTAAAGATTTAATGAGAACAATAAAACCAATATTTTTCAAATAATTATGATTTTTTGAAATGAAAATATTTTTAATTTTTTCTTTTTTTTTAAAAAAAAATAGGTTTATTACTAGAATTTTTATCAAACCTATGAAGAAATAAACCTTTTTTTTCTAAAAAAAACTCCTATCTAATTTACAAATTGTATTTCATCCCCACTTCCTTAATCTTATTTCAAAACACATTCAAATATTTATGTATTTTAATTTAAAATATTCAACAGGATTCTGGATAAATTAGAGTAATAGTTCAAAAGGACTTTATTCCATCGAAGACAAGGTAGAATATTTTTTTGATTTTATTATGATATTAATGCCATTTTTGGGAAAAGTAAAAGCAAAAATACTCTGAATTAATTTTATTTACAAGATATTAGGAAGAATTCTTGGATCCTATTGTGTTTCATGACAAATTTTGAACAATTCCAAGTCCTTATGAAAATTATGAAATCTATCTTAACCAATATTATGATTTTCATTCTAGTGGTATAAGTATAGTGATAAAGAAAATCCTTTTTCTATTTAGAATATTTCTGGAAAAGGTGATGAACTAATCATACCCAAAAATGTTTAAATATCTATGATAAAAAGGAAAATTAACTTTCACTTCAGGGCCTCATTTACTTTAGGAAAATTTTATTTCTCAGAAAAATGAAGGAGTTTAAATTTTCTCTATAAAAAATGCATAAAATAATAAAAATCTGACTCCAAACCTCACAGAAGTAAGAAATATACCACTTCTTTGGTCAATATGATACATTGCCCAATTCTTAAGGAGTATTTATCAAAGTACTCAAAATTCAATAATTGGAGAAAAACTAAAGTTTTTCATTTTTCAACATAAAGGGTACCAGATATGCACATATATCATGCAAGAGGTACAAAGGTAGATTGAAATTAAAGCAATATGAAGGATGAGAATCATATAAAATTACTTTTAGAAGCTTTGAGAACCTTCATACAGGTGAAGAATTCGGTATTGAGGTTTCACCTAATATCGAACCAAGTAAGATTTGAGCTCAATTTATTTGAAGGAAAGGTATATAATATTGAAAAAAGATCATTTTAATTTAGTATAATATGAAACTTTTTTATTTTTAAGATCTATGAGATATTCCAAGAAATTGGATCATTCAAGATATCATGGAAAAAGCTCAAAATAAGAATAAGCTTTGGTACCCCACTTGAAGGTCTTTGAGTAATTGAAATTTATGATTCTTTGGCTGATTTTCTTAGCTAAATTTGATAGTATATCCAATAATTCTTAGAAAAAATACAAAGTAATTCTTTAAATATATCAAAATATTTCTTCCTTAATACTATAGTAAGCTCTTTAATAATATCAGTTTATGCAATGAGTATTATTTTTTGAAAAATAAAGCTCATATTATTCCACAATATCTATATATCTAACATTATTTTTATAATTAGAGGTCTCTTTTGGAGTTGAATTTGAATTTCACCCTATAATATACTCTTGTAATTCCATTCAAAAATAATTGAGGAAAATTTCTTAATGTCACAGGGTATCTTGGGAGCTAAGAGTGGACTGAACCTCAGTGAATAAGAGTTTACTTAAAGTGGCTAAAACTAGTTGAAAAAATAATAATAATATATTTTTTAACAGAGATTGAGTAAAAATGATACTAAAGAAGAAAAAAGCCAACGGAAAATAGACAATTAAGTAGATCAAGAAATAAATTTTTAAACCTGGTCGGAAGCAATTAAGTAATTAATGTTTAAATGACCACCAATATAAACTTAAAAGGTAAGTAAAGGGTGAGAAAAGCTTTTTTGAGAATATAAAATAAGATTAAGAATCAAAATAAATCCAATAGAGTTATTGAGGGGGGAAACCCCCAGAGGTTGAAAGAGTTACCAGTAGAAGTGGAAAGATTAGATATTGATACTTAAAAGTTGAAATCCCAGATTTATGAGCTTGGAAGTCTATATTGTAATCCTGGGAAAAACTTAATTGTTTGTATTGAGAAACTGATTGAGTGCATTAAACTACACAAAGTATGAATTTAAATAAACAAAAAGGGTAAATTAAATGTGAGTTTCTTTGGATGAAGAATTTATTTACTTTATTGGTTTGATGAGTTTTGAAGCCTTGATAAATTTTCTTTAAGCTCTTTTTCATAAGCTCTTGTAAATAACTGGACAGTATTCCCTTGAGGGAATACTTTATGGTTTAAGTAACAGACTTCTGGAAGGAAGAGAAATATTTTTAAAGTGAAAAGCTGTTGGAAGCCTCAAAAATTTCCCCTTCAATGGCCTTCCTTGAAGATAAAAGCCCAAAAGGAAATGAAGGCGCATAATTGGGATTGAGGGGTGATGGCTTCCAGAAATGAAATAACAAGGGAAAATGATGAATTTTGAGATTATTATAATATTTGGCGATTTTATTTTAAGGACCAAAACAACAGATGAAAATGATCCATTTTTTATTATAGTCATATTTAGAATTTTGGTCACAATATCACTGGGGTATAGCTTGGTGTTTTGAGGAACCATGACAAAATTGGGTTTTTGGAGGGTTTTGAAAGAATTATGAGAGATAATTTCCAAATGAAAGTGTGTTCTAAGGGGAAAGGTCTTTGAGAGCGTCGCTCAATATCACACATTCCCCAGCACAGATTTAGAAAAGTAACACTTATCATCCTAGTCTCCATAATTATGACCTTCAGTTCAATTAAAAAAAGGCATAATTCTTATTTACACATATCTATTGGCGACTTAAATAATGTTACTTGATGAAAGAAGATAAAAATTTCATACAGGATATATTCGTGGTCACGAATATGTACAACAATTTTTAGATCCCCCACCATAGAGGTTTCAACAATTCCTTTGCATTCCCAAGGATTTTTTTTACAGATTTTACAGGAATTGAAACATGGAGACTTCATTAAAGCGCACAAGTACATCTCTGCTCAGGAGAAGGAAATTCACTTTCTCTAAATCATATCTCATGGCTATTCAACACAAAAAACTGGTGAAAGATTACAGCAAGGACAATATAATGTTCACCATGCATTTCATGCCACTCTCAAATCAATGTGTAACTTGTACCCCACCTATGTCAGTCAACCTTATGGGTCCAATGTTCCGCAAGAGACCCTCAAAAATACAAATTATTCATAATTTCAACGCTGCTTTGGCGATATTGATGGTACATTTATACAGGCAAAGGTCCCTCTCAATGAGCAAGGCCCTTTGAGGAACCACAAGGGAATAATTTCACAAAGAATTATTTTAGGGGTAAATTTTGACATGTCTATTTCATACATGTGTGTAGGGTGGGAAGGGATCACTCATAACTCAAAGTTTCTAGCCCATCCTTTGGCTAGTAAACTTCATGTACCATGTAATTGCTATTACTTGGTGGATTCCGGGTATCCCCTCACTAAGGGATTATTGACCTTGTTTTGGGAAACAAGATATCATTTATGCAAGCAAGCTCGCATAGGAGTGAGGTTTGCCTGTTTGTTAGTACCTTAATTCTTATAAGCACCAGTACTGACTTGATTTGCACAATGAGACCCAGCGAAAAATAAGAATTGTTCAATTTTCAGCACTATTCTCTACAAGATGTTTTTGAGAGGGTTATTGGGATGCTGAAAATTAAATACCAAATCCTTAGTAGACCCTCAGAGTATTCTGTCCCTGTTAAAAACCAAATAGTTTTTAGTATGAATTTTTTTCAAAGTTCTAAAATGAGGAAGCAAAGTGGTGAGGCAATAGGTCAAGTTGAAGTTAAAAGCTGTAATCATGCTGTAGTAGAGTTTTTGGAGGCATACAATAAAGAGGAGTGTAATACTGGAGAAAATAATCAAATGAAATCCCAGCGTAATTGCATGGCACAGTGAATGCGGAATCAGTATCAGCACCTTCTTCAAGGGGAAGTTGAGATTTCTTTGTGATTTTGACTACTGAAATCAAAAGAGAACTACAGTGTATCTACATAACTGACTCAGAGATTAGTAAAGGAATTTTTTCATATTATTCCACATACAAAGAAATGTGTGGTCCTCATTCTCACAAAGGGATAAGGAGATGGTTATTTTTCTTTCATTCTCCAGAAAGCTGATGCAGTCCCTCATTTATTTCTTGCTAAAGAATGAAACATAATGATATTTGAAAATACTTGGGGATTCTAGGAGGGCTTCCTGGATTTTTTTGGGGGCTCTTATGTTGGAACCACTTTCTACTGGGTTATATAACAATTGCTGCAGAGATTGGCCTACTTCAGCTAGAACACTTAATTCTGAGATTTTTTCAGCTTATTGATTTATAGTACACTTGTTGGTGTTTTTTTGAAGGTGTTTTTTTTGCTGTGGAGCAGGGTGATGGTGTTGCATTGCTCTTCTTCTCCAAGTTCTAAAATTGTGTTTCATGATCTGAATATAGGGTGGGGGTGGGCCCTCCTTACCAGTGGCATGCACTTGGCAGAATTTTGAGCTCTTGTGGCACGCCAATGGCTGGTGGAGGCTGAGGCATTCCACCTATAAATTTATTTACTAAGAAAAACCGCTACTTGTGTTTATTTCTTTGGAATTTACAATAATAAAACTCAACAACAAATGCAACAATGGGTAGAAGCTTAAGTTCCTATTGAAATTCAGAAAAACAAAATGCAAAAAAACCCAAAAGGAAAAAGAAAATATAAAATCTTAAATATCCATAGTATAGGGATCCCATATGGCTGTTCATTGCTAAATTCTGTCATCTGATGCATACAAATTTGTAACACCTACACAAACCTGTTGATTTTCTCGCTCCCATAAATTATCCATGAAAGCATCTTGCCAAGAAGGTTCTTCCATATTTTCCTTCCCAAAAACACCGTCCTCAAAAGTTTCTAGCTCAAGTGGTGAGGAGAAAAAGTCAACCCCAACCATGTGGTCATATTAAGTGGAATCTGCTACAAATTCTTTGCTTTTTGCTTTTGTTGATTTCATTTTTGTGAAATCTTCTTGAAGAAGGTGAAGCTTTATTTGACTGATCATTTTAAGTGTATTTGGAAACATTTTATTACAATATTTGGTTTTTATGGCTGACATCACTGAGAAAAGACCTTCTACACCAGCTGCATGTGGAAGAATTTCACATATTGTAATAGCCAGCTTTTTAAGGGGTATACATTGAGGAGAGCCTAGAAGTCCCAGCCAATATTCAATCGCATTTTTGGTGAAAACTCCTACAAAGAAGCATAATTAGTAATTTAGGCTAAAAAATATGTCTCAAAACACATACCATGAGATAGGCTACCAAAAGGCTCATGTTTACTGTAATAAAATTTAATTTGAGGAATTAGGAGTTTGGCTTCTTCTTTATAATATTTACGGTCCCTTGAAAGTACTAATATCATGATGTTAATGCTCTTCAAAGAATGCTTGAGTAAGACAGAAACATTGTGAAACTTTGGATGTAAGAAAAAAGGCAATTATGTAAAGTTTTGAGTGAAATACCTTTGCTCATTGATGGAGATTTTTCAAAAAGTGTTCTACAAAGCCTTGGAACTGTTCATAAACATGTATTGATTTAATTGCCTTGAAAACCATTGAGAATTCCTTCCAAATTTCCCTAAGCTCAGTCTGACAATTCTCTAATCAAGCAATGCTGTCAACAATGGGCTTGAGATGGGAAACAATCACATCGTTTGATGTGAAGTGATTGCGGTTTTCAATTATTAATATTACAGCTGGAGAAATTGTTTGTGTATCACTCAAAGGATTCTGGAAGAGGATGAGGGATTTCTTGAAGCCCTCCTCAGACTTTGAATGCTTAAGCAAACCTTTGCAAGGGAGTAACCTTGTGATTTGCAAAGAGCTGAAAGGCCATGCCATATTTTGTTGTTGTCTGCCCATTGAGTAAGATATTCACTCCAAAACAATGAGCTTGTAAATTAATTGACTACCATTTTGTTTCCTTTGATTATTGAAGCCATCATTGGATGTTTCATGAATTCCTTTGCAATTAGATTAAACACATGTAAGATGCAATTAACCCTCATTATATGGGGGTTATCACTTGTAAGAAGCATCTATAAATTCAAAAAATGTCAGTAAAACAAAATTCAATAAAGATTGAGGGACTCATTTGAAGCTTGATCATCACTGAGGGAGAGTCAGTGACAATAGCACAAATATTTTAAAATGAAATTTGTTTCCTCTGCAAGCATTTTTTGACTGCTTTGTAGATATTTTTAGCAGTGTGCCACTTTAAGTTGAGATCTAATATGCTGATTAATTGTTTGACGCATTGGCCTCACAATAATAAGAGGTCATATAGAAAGTATCCAGAGATGTCTGTCAAGCCATAAATGGAAAACGTCATACCTTTTCATTTACAAGCCTGTTGGAGAATCATTTCTTCATGCTTGGCATGAAGCAAAGGGATTATGTTCTTTCTTATTGAGTGCCAGTTAGGTCTCTTGTAGGGTGATCGGACCAAGGAACGTTGATATTCTTGAAAGTATTTGTTATTGATAAATTAGACTGGTATGCTTGATATAATGAGTGCTTTGAGGAGCAACTCATGGATTTCTATTGTGTGATCATTACTTATGCATCGTAAATATGATGCTGAAGAAGGCTTCTGGCCAGGTGTGGAAACTGATGTTGACCTTGAGGTGGTTGTACCAGTGAAAGAACCTGCAAGAGAGACATCTTCAGAATCACTGGTGGAGGTCGCCATCATTTGAAGAACATCGTGGATATATCTTGATTTTTGATGAGGGGTAATTTTTGAGCAATTATCTTTTACATGCATGAAAAGACGTTGAGGCTGAGCTTCGTTAAAAATTTGTTGGCAGTAAGTACATTTGGCTTGAAAAAAATATAAGGTTGAGAAAAAAAATGGAATGTTGAGAAAAAAAATATTATAATAAAAACAAAAGTTAGAACTTCGAGAAAAAATCGCTTGAATTTTATTTAATTAGCCAGCCCTAACAAGGGTTTCTTCTTCCATCCCGCCACATGAAAATTTCGAGAAGGGCGGGCGTGGGTAGCAGGCCATGGCACACCCATGGGCTCCCCGCCCCCCACCCTATCTGAATCACTCCCAACATGTCAATCAGTAATTCTTGTGGGTGAGGGTGATTGAGGATTTGTTTATAAGTATGAGCCAGCTGCATATGTCCCCCAAAAACCTTTCTGGAATAATTGATAATTAGGACACTTGATATTCCTCAGCCTCTCATAACTGGAATTTGGCTGTTTTGTTTTGAGATTCATCCAGAAATCATTATTGGGCACAATCACCTGTTTGTTTTCATCTCCTCCTGCCCAACCCATTGATTGTGAGAATTCATATTTTGTGTATAGCTGTTTTATCCGATACATAAAGAGAATTAGCACTTCACAAAAGATATGTAGAGAACATCAGCTAAACTAACTGTATAGTTTTCATTTTTAACTGGGCTTTTTTCCAATGCTAATTAGAACCTTTCATTTAGCTCAGCCATAAGGATTCTCAAAGCCTCCTTCTTGAGGCTTCCACCATTGGTAGATTTACCAAGATCTCGAATGGCAGAAGATTTTCAAGAAAAAATGTTGTCTGTTCAAATTTCCAGGTGTGAGCCGAAGCTCTCTTATGCCTTGTGTGGAAAGTAACAATTGATGGGCTTTTGCATAACTGAGATTCTGGAATGGCCCAATCAGCATCTGGTTAGCTTTCCCAGCTCAAAAGAAATGGGTCCATAATCCAATTAAAATCATGGTGGTTGTGTTGCAAAGGATAATTGAATATATATGATTGGTTTGATGGAGATTGAGCAAAAAGTCAAAATAAAAATATATCAAATGATGAAGGAAGAGCAGATTGGAAATTCTTAAAACCTTACAAGCTTGGAAATTTTGAAAGACAATCTGACTTTTTGAAAAGCAAGCGCAACTTACTTTGAGTTTTGCTGAGTTTTTATCTGCAAAAAAAAGACATTAAATCGTTTTTTTCGACTAGAACAGAACGTCCTGTCCCACGTAAACTCGCTTTCCCAAAGCGTCGTTTTGGGAAATTTAAGTTGATTTTGGGCCTCCCAGAACAGGCCCTAATTGGATTAGTCTCTCATAATATATTGAAGAAATACTTTGATATATTGTAACAATTATAGCATTCAAGTATGAAAAAGAATTTTGAGTAGCTGTATAATTTATGTATATACTTCAAACCTATTTTAGGATCAAGGAAAAATAATATCAATAAAGGCAATTGAACAACTGTCAAAATTAATTTAGCCTTATTATCTGTAAGTCCATTTCCTAAGATATTAATTTTTAGAAATAGAATCACTTATGAATTTCCAAAAAAAATAAAATTTGGTCAATTAATCCTTTATTTTCTTTATTTATAGTGAGGAAATCTTGAAAATATATAGAGCTTACAACTTTAATAGATAATCGATTGAAATTACTACCAATATTTCAAATTTTCAACGTTTTTTATAAAAAATATTCAATTAAAACAATTTGAAAGAATATCCACCTATTCAAACAATGAGCCAGATTTTCAAACTTTATCTCTTCATTCAATGAGATTTTGAAGAACTTTAATTTTTAATAAATTACTCAAGTAAGGGCACATGGAATCCATATATTGGAACTGGTAAATTGAAAATTACTTTATGGTATATTTAAAAGAATTTATTGGTATTTAACCCCAAATTATGAATAATGAAGTAATTCCTTTCTTTTTGCATAACTCATCTTTTAATCTTTTCTTTTGAGAATTTGAATGTATTGAGAGCTCTCCATATGTTGAGAAATTATTTTTTTTATTTAGTTTTTTTATGCCAATAGTTATTCCAAAATTATTTTATGACATTACCAGTACTGAAATATTAAAAACTCCAATTATTAAAATGTATTGAGGGATTAATTTTCTATTTTGTCTAAATTCAATTTTTCTCAAATTTATTGGGGGAACCTTTGTAAATTCTGCTCAACAATTCAATTAATTTGAATACTTCTATTAGATAGCTATTGGAAAGGATTAAAAAATATTCATTTTTGAAGAAATCAAGAATATATCATTTTTTTCAAAAAACTGAACCCATGTGATGATAAAAAAGATTATTGGGTGAAATAAGTTCCTTCTCCAAATTTCTTTCTCAATATTTATTAATAAAACTTTGTGGAGTTTTTTTTAGTTGAGTGTAGTTTGATAAATTTATTTAACCAGAAATAATACTACATATATAATCATAAGCTACTGAGAGATCTTAGCTGATTGAATTATATATTAATCTCGTCTAAGTACTTTTAAAAGGATATTTATGGGTTCTTTTTTTTCTCATATTTATGTTAAGTGAGAGCTTACAATATTAATTTGATAAATATTTCTGAGTGAGGGGCCAAAGAAATAAGCTGGAAACCTTTTTTGAAGTAAGATTTAATTGATGCAAATATCACTTCAGAGAAATATCTAATCAACTTCAAAGAATTGTGAAAATTATCTTTCAAATATTTAACCTTAATTGTTGAAAATTTCCCAAAGAAGTTACCTAGATTATGATAATTTGTGTATGGTAATCTATTAATAATTTCAGTAAGAAATATCAAAACTCACAAATATAATTATTTTTCTTCCACTTAATTTTTCATGCATGTAATTCATGAAGTATCAGCTTGTTTCAGTGAAAATGTAAGATGTGTCTATGAAACTGTTGATAATATTACTATTAATCAACAGTCCTATGACTGTTCTTATGAAATATAATAATAAAGAATTATTATAACCACAATTAAATAAATAAAAAATTATTTCTTTCACGTGTTATACACTACTAGTTATTATAACAGTGAGAAGTAATTGTCTACAAGAATCAATTACAAGAAGAATTTAATAATAAAAACTTCTTTTATTAAAATAATAAAATTAATTTAATATATAATTATCTTTTGCAAGAATAATTATAAAGATAACTTTTGAAGAAAACTATTTTTAGAGAAAAACTTTAAGATTTAAAGATAAATCACTCTATAATACTCCAAAGAACTTATTAAAGATAAAAGTAGAGAGATTTGACATAGAATTGTGGATTTAATGGATCAAAATGATTTTATAGCAATATTACAACAATATATAGTTGATTTCTATGATTTCACGTCTTTCTGATTTATTCTGAAAGAATAAAACACTTAAGAAAAGTTTTGACTAATACTTACTTGTTGGTAACAATGATATAAATGAATAATGTGATGATGATCTGGAAAAAACAGCAAGAGGAGGCCTCTTTTAAGTCTAAGACAGCTCACAGAGGCCTGCAATGGAGAAAACTGAAAAACCAGTGAGAAAACAATTAACCTTTTTGGATTATTGATTGCATCATCTGTTGTCACATAAGATTGTCATAATGACGTAATTGAGGTTTCTATGTGACTACCAACCCATTTATGGTTACGAATAAGAGGAGTAACATCTGTAAATCTTCTTATATTCCAAAATAATCAATTATTTCTCAAAGTTATCAATGTTATTGGAAATTTCATCACAGAATGTATTTTCTGTAAATTTTAAAAGATTCTGTGTTTCACGTGGAATCCTCAAAAATGGACTGTAAGTAAAACTTTGAATTTTACATATAGAAGTATAATTATTTGTTGTCTTTATATGAATTTTAGGGTTCTCAATTTCTCCTGAAAGTTTCAGAAAGATTAATTAAGAACTGTATTTTTTATGAATTTTTGAAGTTTTCACCTCATTTCTATGTAGAATTGCAAATATCAGTCTATGACTGGTTTCTATGAGGTAAAACAATAGATACTAGTCCAAAAAGGGTCTTAATTACTCTTTTGGGGTTTATCCATGGAAAGTCATTAACAATTGACATGGTTACAGGAGTTTAAGTAGCTTTTTACCTCCTTGGCACGTCAAAATAGCAGGTTATTTGCTATTTTCTTATGATTTACTGTAGTTGTAACATGGTAACCAGGTTCCCAAAAGGTTTTAGTTTACCAATTAGGCCAAGGTCAGCCATGGATCCAAGCTTTGGAGCTGTCCATGCCTCAGAGGCCTCAGAAGTTGGGCACCCTGGCTCTCTTTGATGCCTTTTGTCCCCCTTGCCTATTTTTCATGTAAAAATAGAAATTTAAGCTTCAAGTGAGATATCCACTATGGGTGTACCAAAAGTGCATGTAAGAATACCATAATATTAAGTTCCCAAAACATGCATAACACTATTGTTAGTGTATATGTAACATGGGATTTCTCACATTCCAATTATTTTGGCTTGAAATGGAGAAAAACAAATATTTTCACGGATCTTTTATGTGGTATTGAAGTATTTTCCATATTACCACCTCAAAGAGTTGATTTGAGCTTATTCACTCTATGGAGCTACCCTAGGTGAGTTTTTGTTTAGAATCCAAATCTGGCCTTGAATCCATGGATTTACTTACTCAATAAGAAGTTATTCATCTTTTCTGAAATCAAAAATGATGAATTTTGAATATATGCATGACTTATGGGTTATGCATAGTTCAGAATTTGTCTTTAAGATAATTGTGACCTATTTGGGTATATAAAATATACCTCAAGGCTCACAGAAAATATGATCAAATTTTGAAAAAAAATACATTTTTGAAAAGCATAAAATTGCTTGTGATCTTACAAAATTAAAATAATACTCCTAATCCAAATCTTGACCCCATTGGAATAGGATTAAAGTGAAACACAGTTTTTGTTTTTTTTGACTCAATCACGTAAGCAATACACGTGGATAATTCTCAGAAATAGAGTGACTTGGACCTCATTTCTTAAGATCTAACAAGAGATTTACATTTCAAATTTGGATGATGAGTATTATTTTCAACTAATATATTTGCTATCATTTCTTCCCCCATTTTCCCTCTGTAAATTGGATATTCTCCCTATTGATTTCCAAAATGGAATAGAGAAACCAAAAACGTTAAAAAAATTCATTAAAAAGGGTTTTTTCTCCAAAGATTTTAAATCAAACAATATAATTACTTCAAAAATGGGATGATAGAAAAAGTTATAAGAACTGAGCCTTATTTTATCTATTATCATAATTGAAATTATTTTTTGATTCCTATTAAAAGAATATCTGTAGAAGAAAACTTCTTTCTGCTAATTTAAAAACACCTTTTTATTTTGTTATCAATTGTTTTATGAAGAGAGTTTTGTTTTTTGAGATTATTATTCATTCATTTTCTAAATTTTTTCATTTTTCAATCTGTATGGCTTTAGTTTTTTTATATTTCTACTGTAAAATTGTTGATGATCATTGACAATTTTGCAGTGGTGGTCCCTGTAATGTTGGCGACTGTAAAAAATGAGTGACATTTTTTAAAGTGGTGGTATCTTTGTATACTGCAGCTGTAAATCTCATAAAAATTATTTTTTCCAGTAGCAGGATGTAATTTACAGAGAATTCTACTTCTCAAAAAATAAACAAAATAAAACAACCAAATTTAAGGAATTTTTACTTCCCAAAAATTAAATAAGAGCTTTACTAATAAATAAATTGATGAACTTAATTCATGATAATATGAATGACAATCTTTAATAATGATTGAAATGATGCCAATATCAAGGAAATTCTAATCAATGAAGAGGAAAATAGATTTTTTGTATATTTTTTCTATTTTGAATACTTTTATTGAAGCAAAAAATTCAAAGTCTTTAATTTTATTTATTTCAAATCTATCAGAAGACTGACTGTAAAAAGAAGATAGATATTCAATGATCATTCTCCTTGATATTAGGATTTCATTGAGGATATAAATCTTTATAAGCCACCTTCTGAGGAAAAATGAGAATCAATATTATGATGGATTAATAATTAGTCACAATTAAATTAAAATAGATAATTAATTTATCTTGAAAGCTGTATTTTCCTCACTAAGAAACTCAAAGAACAAAGAGGAGTCTTCAAAGTCAGAATATATCGCTAATATAATATATTTACAGTGTATGATAGTTTCATAGTGTTGTGAAAATGCAAATAGAACTGAAAGGCTTTCTCATTAATTAAGATTTCTGAAGATATTCCATACAGTATAATATACAGGTAGTAAATACCATCCAAAAAGTTAAGATCTTAATAAATATCCTAGTGGCTTGGAAAACCTGGAATATCAAAAAAAATCAAAATCAGGGGTAAAACCTATTTCAGAGGAATGATCTGAGCTCATTCTACGTTTTTTACAATCTAATTTTTCCAAATCCAAGACCTTCTTTCAGGTGAATCCACTTTTCTAATGGTGATTATGATGTTAAAATTAGGGTGAGAGGCCTCTGGAAACATCTCAAAAATTAGGTTATTATTAAAAAGGATTTTGCTATTTCTTGTATTATTATGTAATATGAACTAATAATTAGGTGCAGGTTTGGGCCTCTTGAAAATTTCCATGCATGAATCTCATTTATTTTTGAATTTCATTCTAACTTCTTATGAGATTTCTTGGTATTGATAAAGGCTTACATCATTTCATTTTTAAAACTTCCTTTTTACAGAAATAATTTTTACCAGCTGAGGTTTTCTCTTTAATGGATTTAGTGTAGATTGACCATTAAGTTACCCCCCTATTTTTATAGTTAATTCCCTTTTTTCTGTGACTTTACTTTAATCAAGGTATACTATTTCAAGCTTCAATGCTCATATTTAATTCTTATTTTCCAGTTACCTACTAGATAATATATTTCCCACTTATTTAATTTTTCAATTTCCTCCTTTCCCCATTTATTGAGCTCTAAGGTCTTGCTTTACCTCAATATATTGATAATCTTATTTTTCTTCTTTTTTGTGAGGGTTTCTTTAATGTTAATAACTATTAATATTACCATTTATCTATTAATATATTGAGCTTTTCCCCCTTCTATGGGCTTGAAGCTGATATAAAAAGCTATTTAATACCACAAAACCATTTTTAATAGGTCTTTGGATATAGCTTGAATTCCTCAATAGATGTAAGATCAGGTTTCCAGTATAACTATGACTAATATTGTCATCCTGTTAAGAAAAGCAAGACCACAAGCATGACAGCCAAAATACCATAAACCAATGGTAGGGTAAAATACCACCAAAACATGGAGCTGAGCCAAAAAAAGATTCAAAGGTATAAAAAAAATGCGTAAAGCCACCTTTTTCCCACTACACAAGTCCCATAATCATAGTAAAAATGATAGAAAAGCTATTAAGGCTCAAATCAGCTTCTGTGCATAAAACTTAAGTATCACCTATCATCTAAAGACTAAATAAAGATGCTGAACCCCATAAAATGAGTTTTCAGATTGAAGCTCTCAGTCAGGACTATCCAATGGTACTAACCAAACCAAGCTAGAATCAAAATAACAGAAGTTATGGCCAAATTAAAGCCAAATAAGGGTGAATATAATATTCACCTCTCATATAACCTCTACAGTTTTAATTTGAGATAATGAAAGTTGGGTCATTTTGTAAAGAGCACAATCAGGGATATTTGATGGTTCCATCCATTTCTCAATAAATCATTTAGAAAGAAAGTTATGGAGCAAACAAGATCCCTACATAATTTGAGAAAAATATTCATATCTGAATAATGGAAAGTAAGAACTTTATATATTTTCCATACTAAATGTTATTTATGAGAAAGTGAGGTTCTATTGTGTAGACACCATCCAGGGATACACAATGAACAAAATTTGAGCTAAATATCTTCAAAACTAACAAAGTTATTGCAGTTTTAAGGTTAAAATCCCACATTTGGGCCAAAGCCCCTTTACTGTGCAATCCTTTCCCATATCCTTGAATATGAGGTGTCAAATCTACAAAGGAGACTGTTTAGCCTTCAATACCTCATATTTTGGTCAATATGCGGTCCCCATACATGTTCTGTACAGAGTTCTACATGTCATACAGCTCAGAAGAGGGGTGTGTGGTCCCCAAATGAAACTTTTTACCCTGTATTGGTGAAAACTGCCCAGATGTGATTTAAAAACCACATCTGAGTCCAATAAAGGCTATAAAGGCATGGTAAGAACCACAATCAAGGCCTTGGAGTGAGAAATCTTCACTCTTCCTACATGAACAGGTCTAGAGGACCTTTCACCCATTTTCAGGATGAAAAGGGTCCTTTCTCTGCCCAAAAGAGGAATCCCCATCCTTCTCTTATATTCCTACATAGTTAAATTGTCAAAAACATCTGTACTCTTGGAAAATAATCAGGTTATACTCTCATTATAGTATTGTATTTCTTGTTATAGTTAATCAACTGATAACCAGTAAATCCTGGGCTTTCAGAAGCGCTCACCACCACTATAATCCATAGTTAAGCCCTTATTACTACTATCCAAAACTATTTTTTATTATAAATTACCATTTCACAGTCATAATTGAATTATAAAATACTATTTCATAGCTTTTTTAGAGACTCAGCCTGAAAAAAATAATTTACAGGGAATGAGCCAACTGCATGACTTTTCAAAACATTCTTAAAGCCTATGGGCTATAGCTTCTGTATTTATTTTCATGATTTCCAAGGGGTCTTGAGAAATTTTACAATAAAACAGTGCCTATCTTGAGTTACCAGATTATGAATATGATTGTCAGGCTGAGTCTATGATGAAGGTGTAATAAGGCTATTTAAAACTTTGACTATGACTTTGACATGGTAAAATTAATTGAAAAGTAGTTGGATTATAGATAATAAGAGTATAGAATGGATTAATAAGGGCTTTAATATTATAAAATAGTGGTGGTGAGCACTGTTGAAAGCCCTGGGGGTAGTTATACCAGTTGGGTTACTATAATAAGAACTACAATACTAAAATTTAGAGTATAACCTGGTTATTTTCCAAGAGTATGACTTTTTTTGACAGTTTTACTGCATAGGAATTCAAGAGCAGTATTAGGAAACCTTTTCTGGTGGAGAAAAGGTCCCTTTTTATTCCACAATTGGGTGAAAAAGGCTACTAGACCTTTTCACATAGATGAAGTGAATATTTTTCACTTCTAAGGACTGGCTTGTGGCTATCACAAGGCCTTTATAGCCTTTATTGGGCTCAGATGTGGCTTTGAAACCACATCTGGGAAGTTTTCCCCAATACAGGGTGAAAATTTTCATCTGGGGACCACATAGTCCTCTTCTGACATGTATGATGCCTAGAATGCTGTACAAGACCCCGTTATTGACCAAACAGTGAGGTATTGAAGTATAAACAGGCTTCTTTGTCTTTGTGACACCTCATAATCAGAGTTATGGGAGAATATCCCATACTAAGGCTGTATTGGTCTAACTGTGGGATTTTGACCTTAAAACTTCCATAGCTTTTTCAGTTTTTGAGATATCAAGCTCAAAGTTGGCTCATTGTGTAGTGCTGAATGTGCTCTACACAATGGTACCTCATTTAATATGGAAAAGCTATTCCATGTACAAGATTTCTTGTACATATGTATGATTTGCTTAAAATCTGTATGGAACTTGTTTGCACTATAACCTTTGTTCTAGGTGAGATATGGGGAAATGAATGGCACCATAAGATAGCCCTGATTGTGCTTTTTCCAAAAAGACAGAACTTTAGGTATCTCACATAAGAACTGTAGAAGTTAGATGAGAGGTGAATATTTCATTCCCCCTTATTTGAACTTATTTTGGTCATAACTTCAGTAATTCTGATTCTAGCTCAATTTAGTTAGTACCTTTGGATATCCCTGACTTAGAGCTTCATTTTGAATACCCATTTGATGGGGTTAAGCCTCTTCCTCTGGATTTCAGATGAGAGGTGAAAAATAAGGTTTATGCTTAGCAACAACTTTGAGCAGGAATAACTATGTTATTCCTTGTCCTATGATGATGGGACTTGTATATTTGGAAAGAGGTGAGTTTCCTCTTTACTTTGATAATTTTTTAGCCGGTTTGTCTTATTTCCATGTTTTGGTGGTATCTTGGCTCTACCATTGGTGTATGGTATTTGGCTGTCATGCTTGTGCTCTGGTTTTGAGTCACAGGCTGACAATGATTTTATACAAATTTTCTTGGGGGCTTTCAGATACTCTCACAGCTAAAGATCTCAAAAAGTATAAATAGAAAATTTTCTCATTTAAAGCTTGAAATTTGGCTCTTTGTTAATGAAGTCATGATTTTAAGGCACTCAAAAGGATTTTATTTGTCTAAAAACCTCTTAATTAGTTCAATGCTAACAGTATAAGCTGTGCTCTTGAGAGAATTTCTTTTAATTCCTTTCAAAAAAAGAATTTAGGGGAAGAAATATATGGAAGTAGAAAATCTTATTTGTAAGGATAAAGTGACTTTCTGAAGTAAACTTTCAAGGCATTACCCTAAAATAATGCAGCTATTTTCTTCTTTTGTTAAAAAATGTATTAAGAAAACTTCAAATTCCTTCTTTTATCAAGTTAAAAAGTAAAAAACTCAATTTTAAAGATTTTAAATAAGTGTCTGGATATGAAAACTTTTAAAAAAATAAGCTGAAGGCCCTCAATCAAGTATTATACTTACAAGCTGATATTTAAAGATTTATTTCTTTAGTTTATTCAGAATTACAGATACTACAGCTGTAAATTTACCATTAGAAGTTCCAAAGATAGTATTGAAGGTCAAAATACCATGAATAGGCCTTAAAAATAGTAAATAAAGCTTCATCATGGAATAAATATATTTACACTTATAAAAACCATGTTTCTTGAAATTATTCAAGTCATAAATCCATAAAATGTTTTATATAGGCCTTTAAGAGTGTATGAATAACATTTGATGTTAAAAAGTTAAGATTGTATTCTTATTTTGTATTGGAGAAGATCTTTTCCACCCAGAAATAGGTATCACATTTCTTTTCTTTCTGTGCTGAGTTTATATTTATTATTCATTTTCTTGAAGAAATTTGCATACACTGCAGTACTTAAACAGATTTTCTAAGGATATCAAGTATTTTGGGCTGAAACATGAGATTTTCACCTCTTTACAGACAGCCTGGGAAGTATAAAACACATTTTGGAGCTTTCAAACATATTTCCCAAAGTCTCTTCAGATTGATGAAGGGTTTTTTTAATATGTACAAGTCTCTATATATAGGATTGCAGGTGCACCATTTTCTCAAATTGAATGCCAGTGGAAGAAGTTTCACTCATACTTTTGGCATTAAAATGGATGGTGCAGTAAATTGAGTTCTATTATCTCCAAAGGATATTTCTTGCCTTTTATTTCAAATAAAAAGTATACTATAGCGTATCATACACTAAAATGTAAGATGTATCTATGAAATTGCTGATAATAGTACCTCTAATCAACAGTACTATGATTGTTCCTATGAAATATAATAATAAAATCATTATAACCCCAATTAAATAATTATCTCTTTTACTTTTTATACACTACTAGTGACTATAACAGTCAGCAGTAATTGTCTACTAGAATCAATTACAAGAAGTATTTAATAATAAGACTTCTTTATTAAAATAATAAAATTATTTTAATATATAATTATCTTATGTAAAAATAATTATAAATATAATTCTTGAAAGAAACAATTACTAGAGAATCACTTTATGAATTAAGATAAATCACTCACTAATACTCCAAAGAACTTATCAAAGATAAAAGTAGAGAAATTTGACAGATAATTGTGGATTTAAAGAATTGAAAATGGATATATAACAGTATTACAACAATATATAGTTGATTTCTATTATTTAAAGTCTTTCTGATTTATTCTGAAAGAATAAACCACTTAATAAAAGGTTTTTAACTAATACTTACTTGTTGGTGATAAATGTATAATAGAATAATGTGATGTTTTTGGAAAAAACAGCAAGAGGAGGCCTCTTTTAAGTCTAAAACAGCTCCCAGAGGCGTGCCATGGAGCAAACGGAAAAACCAGTGAGTGAGAGAACAATAAACCTTTTTGGATTATTGATTGAATCATCTGTTGTCATGTAAGATTATCATAATTACTTAATCGGTGCTTTCACATGACTACCAACCCATTTATGGTTAATAATAAAAGGAGTAACAACTTTAAATCTTCCTTTATTCCAAAATAATCATTTATTTCTCAAAGTTATCAATGCTATTGGCAATTTTATTGCAGAGTGTATTTTCTGTGCATTTTTAAAGATTCAGTATTTCATGTGGAATCATGAAAAATTGACTGTATGTAAAACTTTTAACTTTACTTATAAAAGTATAACTATTTTCCGTCTTTATATGAACTATACAGTTATAAATTGGTGCTGAAAGTTTCAGGAATATTAATTAAGAATTGTATTTTTAATGAATTTTTGAAGTTTTTACCTCATTTCTACATAAAACTGCAAATAGCAGTATATGGCTGGTTGCTATGAGGTAAATCAATGGATACTAGTCCAAAAAGGGTTTTAATTACTCTTTTGGGGCTTATCCATGTAAATTCATTGAGAATTAACATGGTTACAGGAGTCTAAGTTGCTCTTTACCTCCTTGGCATGTCAAAATAGCAGCTTATTTGCTATTTCCTTATGATATAATGAAGTTTTGACTTGGTAACCAAGTTCCCAAAATGGTTTTAGTTTACTAATTGGGCCAAGATCAGCCATGGATCCAAGCTTTGGAGCTTTCCACACCTCAGAGGCCTCAGAAGTTGGGTACCCTGGCTCTCTTTGATGTCTTTTGTCCCCCTTGACTATTTTTTATATCAAAATAGAAATTCAGGCTTCAAGTGAGATATCCACTATGGGTGTACCAAAAGTGTATGTAAGAATACCATAATATTAAGTGCTCAAAACATTAATAACACTATTCTTAGTGTATATGTAACATTGGATTTCTCACATTCCCATTATTTTGGTGTGAAATTGAGAAAAACAAAAAATTTCATGGATCTTATACGTGGTATTGAATTATTTTCCATATTACCACCTCAAAGAGTTTATTTGAGCTTATTCACTCTATGGAGCTACCCTAGGTAAACTTTTGTGTAGGATCCAAATATGGCCTTTAATCCATGGATTTACTCACTCAATAAAAAGTTATTCATCTTTTCTGAAATCAAAAAAGCTGAATTTTGAATACACACATGACTTATGGGTTATGCATAGTTCACAATTTATTTTTAAGATAATTTTGGCCTATTTGGGTATGTAAAATATACCTCAAGGCTCACATAAAAGGTGTATCAAAAACAAAAATACATTACTCAAGGTCATACTTCCACAATTTGAGGACCCCATAAAGCCATTTGTGGCTCAGTAATCACCTCTAATTTTGTCAATTTGGAATGTTGAGAAGATAATTTTTTATTGGATTTCTCCCATAAGGAAAAATTCAAAATTAGTCCATGAATGCATCTTGATGGGAAATGAGACCCATGTCCACATTTCTAAAAAATAAATCTTCAAAGTCAATGAGCTCAAGTGGTGAAGCAAAATATTATAGTTACACATTTCATAAAATAATTTTTTGGTGGTTGTGTTTTGTAAATTTAGATTTTCTTTGATTCATTGGAGGTTCATTTTTCTTCAAATGAACCTTAACCTGAGTGATAATTTTGAGAGTGGTGTGAAAAATCTCTTCAAATTCTTTTTTGTATTTCATTAAATGATATAAAATAGACCTTAAACATCAGCTAAATGAGAAGAAATATTTAAAATAGTCATTTAAAACATCTTCAAGGGAATAAATTGATGAGTATCGGGAATTACAAGCCAATAGTCCAGAGCTTTTGTAGGGATTACACCTGGGAAAATAGAAATATTAGTAATTAAAACTTGAATTTCACTAGACTCAAGTAGGACTTACCTTTTAATTTATTTACAAAAGGGTAGAACTGGATTCAATGTCATTCTATCTTGGCTATCATCAAGTAAGAATTTTCCTTAAATTAGTTCTGAATTTGAGAAAGTACATGTGTCATCAAGGTTATATCTTGCAATTAGTGTTTCATGGAAACCGAAACTTTGTGAGAAGAATTATTAAATGGAAAAGAAATGATAGAAATATTGTCCTGAAATTATTTATAATGCTTTTTGAACACCTTCAGACCTTTTTCTTTGAGTGTATTGAAGCACTCATATAATTAATTCTGTATATCAATTGATATACATGTGATAACTCCTTCCATATGTCGTAGAGCTCATTATCATGAATCTCCAAGTACCCATTTCTATAATTTAGAGGTTTAAGTAGACACACAAATGCATCATTTCTTCAGTATCAAGTGGGGTTTTCTTGGATTTTTATAGACATTTCTTGAAACCTTCCTCATCAGTTTGGATTCCTAGACCCAGTTTTTCAAGTGAGTACCATTTCATTTTATATTAAGCTAAAAGATCATGGATGAATATATTTTAATTGGACTATTTCATAATCCTTTTTCCCCAGAAGACTGATATTTTGAAAAATTTCACGAAATATTGTTAGCCTTGAAATCTTTGGTCATTTACGAGTGTGTAATGAAGCTTTTGGTGATTAGAATGAATGAATTAAATACTCATTTTTCTTTGATTTCGTGAGGGTGGTCATTACTGATAGGCTTATACGAAATATATCCTTCGAATTGGGTTAATCAAAAGATAAAGGAAAACTCACTTCAAAGTTGAGCATGATTGATTGAGAATAGGTTACTACTGCACAAATGCGTTTCACACGGATCTTTTTCTTTGATATAAAAACCTTGAGAGCTTCATATATATATATCTCAGTATTTCATTTGAAGCTTAGCTCAATTTTAATGATGAAATTATTTGAATATTGACTCCTTAATTATAGTAGGGAATATACTTATGTGCCTAAAATTTCAGTTCACCCATTGATTGATAAGGTCATTCCCTTGTAGCTTGATAATTTCTGAATTAATATTACTTTAGGTTCTTCATAAATTGAAGTTAATATTTAATCACACATTTTTGAAATTGTTGGAATCTTGCAAGATGGATGAACCATACCCTTTTTATAGTGTTGAAAGTATGTGTTGTAAAGGAATTGGAATGGAATTTGTGAAACAATGAATCAATTCAAAAGGTGTTCATGAAGTTTCTGTGTTCATTATATTCTGAAACATAGGAAATCTAACTCAGATTATTGTTAATCTAAACAGGGCTTTTTCAATTTATGGCTATTTTAATGAATATTTTTCTGGAATAAGTTCTTTTTCTTTCTATTTATTTGGTTCTCTCCTCCTCGGAGACACCCCCTTTCCAAATTTGGGAACTTCTTGAAGGTCATAAATTTTACTATGTAGCAAGAGTTTCCAAAATACTTCTTTGATATTTTCAAATAGATTATCCGCCCAATCCTCTTCAAACACTGTGTTGAAATAAGTGCACCTTGCTTTCCATAAATCTGATGCATGGTCTTTATTGAGTTCAGAAATCAAGAAACCCTTCCGGTATGTGCCATGGTTTTTTGAAGGGGTTTTCCACCCCATCATCAATTGGTAGAAATATTTCTTTGGAAAAGGAAAAAAACATAAGAATAAAAAGGAATGTACAAATTTAAATTTATTGAAAGAGTTGGAAGAAATAGGAAAACTCCTTGGAAATAGAAAAAAATCACAGAAAAAAAATAAAACCGTTCATTTTTTTGGGGTTTTTTTCTTGAGCGGAGTAGGTAAAAAAATATAATGTCGTGAAAATTTCATACCCTAAGCAGGGTATATCACTGTTGGAAATGAAAAATAGGCTTATTTATATGATGGTGTACATTATTGGTATTCCTAATAATCCTCGCAAGCCATCCTACCTGGATGGATTTGAAATTTTTATGAATCTCATAATTTTTTAGAGCTATATCTTCCCTTTTGTATCTTTTTTAGAAATAATATTATCTCTTTCCAGAAATATCCTCCACGTGCATCATGAGTTTTATACCTTTTTATTAGTCTATTATTAATCTAAGGAAGACAAAGAGTCTTAATAAGCACATTTCTCATCACAATTGCAATACTTTCATTAATATGAATTTCCCCATTTGAAATATCACTCTCTAAAACCCGGTTAATTTCAATTCTTTTCCCATTTATTGATTTATAAATTATACAATAACTCATTTCCTCATGATCAATTCTTGATAAATTTTTGATATTATTCATTTTTAGCTGATTTTGTTGATATAATTTTCAGTGTGTCAGCTCAAAATCTCCAAGTGATACTACTTTTAACCTTGGAAACAATTTAAAAGTGGGTTTCTTCGCTCTTAAAAAGGAAGCTACATCTCTATTGAGAAGCTTTTTTCTTTCTATCTTTTCAATATTCTTACTTATAGAATTAATTATTGAACTCTTAAAAGTCAATATTAAGGTTTTTGATAAATAATTAGTGCACTATTGAGGATATACACCCCATTTCTCAAAGTTCAAATAAGTAGGGTCTCAAAAGATCTTATGTTAAATAAATCATTTATTATAAGTACCTTTTTTCTCCACAGTCAATATACCATTATTACACAAATATGAGGACTAATATTTATCTTGAAACTACTTATTTATTCTCAATTGAAATATCATAAAGGGGGTTGGTTGAAGCCAAACAAAAATTACAAAACCTTAAGGTTAAATGTTGCATCCGCTTCTTTTTTTAAAACTCAAGCTGGATTTTATTCTTATGATACTCAAAATATTAAATTCAACTTTGTTGATTAATTATTATTTCTCTCATTTATTGCAGCTAAATTATTGATTATAGACTTCAATAGCACAAAATATTATGGTCTGATAGTATTTTTTCAGTTCAACCGGTAACATCGCATTGAATTTCTTATTTTGAAAAAAAAAGATACACTATTTAATACAACAATGGGCTATATTGTTCATGTCTCATTGAAGCAAAATTATTCCTCGAGTATTTGGAATTTGATAAACTAAAAATAATTTTCCTCTTATTGGTTGTGAGTAGTAGGTAGTAGATATTGGGATACTTCATCCCTTTTAAGATTCTGATGTTCCAAATTCCACAAAAAAGATAAAAATGTGGAATTCAAAAGGAATTTCTCCATTTTTTTGATGTGAAACATAAGTATTATAGAACTTGAAAATATTTCACTACCTTATTTAAGAGAAATATTAATGATTAATACCTAGGAATTGAGCCTGTGATTTCTCACTTTAAGCTGATATTTTGAAGTTTCTAACAATCAATATTTAGCTTTGTTGGAGTATTCCACCGTTGAACGGTGCCTTTTGTTCTGAATCAAATGTTTCATTTGATCATTTGTACTTTTCATCGAACAAAAGTAAAAATACTTTTGTGTGTTTTCTTATGGTACATGTTTTACTAAAAAGCACTGTACTCTTTAATATTTAAAGAGACAGTCCTTCGTTGTAACTAACTATATGAAAAATAATAATAAATTATTCTAATTGTCGTCGTCGCTTCGTTATCGTATCCTTAACAAGCTTATTTAGAGCTTACCAGAAAGTCTATAATGCGATATGACTTCATTATCTGTTGGTTCTCTTAGTACTACTTATGTATAACACACACAAAATATCTGGAATAAACTATTTCAGACACTTGAAAGCATCTGTAAATGACCTTAGAGGATCTCAATAGCTTCATATATAATATTATTCAAGCTTATTAATTAATGAGGTAACATATATCTTCTGAAAGCTCTCATAATGAGTGGCTTCCCTTTTGATCAAACAATATTATCTCGTTCAGCCAATTTCAGAAAAGCACATTGGCCCTGATATTCCTGCTTAAATCTTGATTTGAGCTCCTTTCTCAAGGATAATTTTTATAATTGATTTCTGGTTTCAAAAAATGACCAAGTTTGTAAGTAAATATGCTTATTGAATGAAAAATATTATACGAAATTTCAAATAAATAGATAAATCTTTATTCTTAATACTTATATACTCGCAGAAAAATATCAATAAGATACAGGCTTTAATTCAAAGAAAAATTCTAGATATTTTTAGCTTTAGGTTTCTGTGAATTATACCTTTGAATCTGAAATATTCTCTACAAGTATTTACTCAGATTTTATTGAATTTTTTCCCTAGAAATAGAATTAAACTTTTTATACATTAATATATTCTTTTTATCTTTCCTTTTCATATATTAAATGATTCAGATTCATGAGGTAATGAGTCTCCATCTCTCCAAAAAAGATAAAATTAATTCTGTTATGAAACTTTTTACCTTAATGAGTAACAGTATGGTATGAAGCTTCAGATCAACTAATATGAATTTATACCAGAGTCATTTTTGGTTTTCATAAATGAGAAAAAATAATATTTGGGACAATTTTTCATAATCAGTAAAATAAATAAGTAATAATATTGATTTATGATTTATTTATCTCCATAATATATATATATATGAGGGGGAAAAATCTGTGAAAATGACATATATACTAAGAACTATATGGTTAATTTTTTACGGAGGCTTGTTTTTATGTAATTATATTTTCAAAATATTTCTTATCAAGTAGCTTATATACCTACAAAATGAATTCAAATATATTTCCTTCCTTTAATCAAGAGCTAAGCTCAGTTAACAATTTCAAAGTACCATGACATAAATTATGTAATAGAAGAAAACTTTTTCGTATAGAATTGGATTTATATTTGAGAAATTTTAATTTATTTGAACATTTTTTTTTTTACTGTTTTGAATGTATTAAAAGCATCCATTGTTCAAATAGGTTCATTTTCCCTTTCAAATATAATAAAATAATCTTTTTAATCTCTATTCCCCTTCCCTTCCTGAAATTTGAAAAGAAAACAAATTTCGCATTGAAAACTAAAATAAACACAGCTCATCCATAGAAAAAATTAACTTGATCTATTTTTAATATAGCACAGAAATTTTTTCTGAAATTTTCTGCTGATACATTTTAACAAGAAATATAAATTCCAAATTATTCTATTATTATTTTTGCTAAATTGAGCTGTACATGTTAAAGTAAATATAAATTTAATTTTCTCATTCATATTAGTGTATAGTAAAGATAAAACAAAATATGGGAATCCTATCAATTATTTTAGAAAAATTTCTTTCACAATGATAATCTATTAACAAAATTTAACAATAATTGAGATAAATTGAAGAAAGCTCCAATGATATATAATTAGAAGATAAAAGCATTTTTGTATTTATGAAAGTATCATTATCTGAAAATAATATTATTTAATAAAGTCCATAAATTGAGAAGATGTGATTAGAGATATTCAAAAGAGAATCATTGATATAGTAGAAAAATCCTCTTGAATGAAATATGTATCCATTTATCCCTTTTCTCTAAGATTCCTTGAGATTTTCAAATACATTTCTCTCAAAAACTTTTCTTGGATTTCAACTTATCTCTAAGAAACATCTGAGTGAATTGATAGAGATAAGGCTGAGGAAATATTATTTTATGAGCTCTTTAGTCCCCCAAATACTATTAAAGTTCTTTTGAAATTCAAATACATCAATATCAAAATGAATATCCAAATATATGAGTGGATTATTGAAGATAACTTAACTATTCAGTTGTTCTTATGAGAAATAAAAATATTTGAAGCTTTTATTCTCTTGGAAGATAATTTATGGGGTTAAAAAATTGATAAATGGTCTTTATTCAGGCTATTACCATTAGTTTGATTTGGGTTTAGTTTTCAAAAGGATTATAAAGATTCTTCTTGAATCCTAATTATGAACTAAAAATTGAATATAGCTATATTATATATATTTAATTGGAAGGAGAATAGCTGATTGATATATAACTTTTGAGAAATAATCCAGAAATTTATTCATTTTTATTACCTTTTGGAAAATTGAATTTTTTTAATATGAATCTTCTAACGCACAAAAATCTACAATTTTTATTCATAAAATTAATTCAAAACTTATAAAAGCTCGAATTTTCATGATTTATCAAATTATTGATAATTCATATTTTCACCAAACTAAGTTTAAATTTTACAAAAATGTTTTTTCTTTATCCCCACAGATTTTCTGTTTTACTCAGCTTGAAGGAAAAGAAGAAACATGAATTTGTTTTAATTTAATAAGTAAGTGGATAAATTGGTAGAAAATCTCTAAAAACCATTCAAAATTATTGAAATAAATTCTCGGAATAAACTCATTTAATATTCAATGATTTAACGGGTGGCTGTAATTTATAAGATATATTCCAGTTGAGAAAGCAATTTCTGGGTAATGTTAAAGCTTAAGCTCAAAATTTTGGTATAAATTGATCCTTTTATGAAACGGTTTTTTTTTAAAATTATATACAAATATTAATTCAGAATTTCTCGCTTTCAGGAAGTCTCTCTCAACTTATTCATGGTGAATGAAAATATAGTAAAGGTAGGCCATAGAAAATTCACAATTAAAGAAGGAGGATGGATATGGAGCTCTAATCTAAGAAAAGGGAATATTAACTTATCCATAAAAATTCAGAGAAGGAGAAGTATCAATTACTTTATCTTCAAGAATGAATGGCATTATCTCATGATTGTATTTATATCATCCAGTCACCCTGTTTTGGATCTATAAAATATCAAAATCTTACTATTTACAAATGGAATTATTTTGGTTCTATCAATTTTTCTTGGTGTATATTTAAAATTATGAAGCTAGGAACATTCTTAAATATTTTTCTATTTTGTTATTTATTTTTTCAACATAAGAGAAGAGATTATCATCCAATTTTATCTCTGAAAAAAATTATCCAAAATTCCAATGAAATCCGAAAATTATTGTCCGTTTTCTGAAATGATCGGTGGTTGCTATAATATTTTACGGATTATATCCCATTTAATATAGGCTTTTCCTCTCCTCGGTTCTACTTATTCAGATATTATGAGAAAAATCTATCAATTAAGATGATATATATCCTATATAAAATTTCAATTACTTACCTTATTAGCTTCAATTTCATATTAAGGCCCCCTGGTAGAAACGCCATCTCTAAAAGATAAATTCATTATTAATTGGCTTATTTTTTCTTGATATTAACTATCATTCCATGATCAATTACCCTATTATGAAATATATTTCTCATCTCTCATTATACATTTGAAAAGTATTCCTACTTTTTTCTTTAACACCTTTTTATATCTATTATTACTTTTATTGATAATAATATAGACTCCTTTCCATAATTGGATCTTGAATTAATATTTAAATCTTACTATCTTCTATATCAATGATATAAGTCTGAGGAAGCTTCTGATACTCAATGAGTGTTTAACAGCCCTCGAGAAATTTCTTACCTATAAATACATATTCAATAATTAGCTATTATGAGGCTTTTCTTTCGGTGAGTTGGATTAAGAATTTAAAGTTTAAGTCTTTCCTTATAGTCAATTGTCTTCCTTTTATTTATCATCTCTAAAAATTTCTCAATATATATATATAATTATTTTTCTTCCTAATTCTTTATTTTCATTCTAGAATTATCACCGGTTTATATTCTTATCCCTACTTACCAGCTTATCCTTTAGCTTATAATACTCTATTGTTCTATTTTATTTTAATGAAATAGCTGTTTATGATCTACATAGGCCTTTCAAATAATTTATTAATAAGGTTAAAAACTCAGAGAGATTTAAGAAATCTTAACAAATAATTACTTTCAATAACTTCAAGTTTTTCATCTAAAAGATTCACAAGCACTTAAATAAACTTTCCGAGCTCTTCTCTAGTCTCTTCATAAGAATCTATTTTCAATGTAATTTTAAAAGCTTTAATATACATTATTTTAGAATTGAGTTTTATATCTATTCTTTAAACAAGAAGATATAATTTCTTTAGCTTAATTCACTTTTTTCTCTTGAATGTATGTGTTATTAAAAGTATATTCTGAATCTATTGAAAATTACGTTTCTCAATCTACTTAATTATAATCTGATAAGTAAACAAATAAGATTCTATTACTGGACTTATCTATGCATTGGTATGAATCAGATACTTTAAAAAAGAGGATATTATTGGTACATATGGAATTCATCCCAATATTTTAAAATATTCAAAAAAAGTATCAAATAAAAAGAACATATTCAAATAAGGTTAGATTTAATAGGTCATTACTAAATCTCCTTATAAAAAAATTATTTATTGAAATGAGAATTAAAATTCTTAATTTGAGATCCTCATCAATTATTCATGCAACTATCAACATAAAATTAAATAATATCAATACCAATCCCAAATAACTCTCACTTCAAAAAATTCTAATTATCCACATATATATATATGTATATATATTCAGATACATTTAGGTTCGGAATAGTTGTACCAAAAGTGATATCAATTGGACAAATTCTTGAAAAAAATACTTAAAATTTTAAATATTGAATTTTTATTTTATTATTACTACTTTGGTTTTAATTCTTCAAAATTTGATTGTGCAATTAAAATGATTTGTAATTTTTAGATATATAATCACCAATTCTCAAGATCTCTCACTGATGGCAAAGATAATTAATTATGAATATAAAATAAGCTCATTTTCAATTTAATCCCATTCTTTAAGTAAGCTTGTGATCTAGATTCAAAAAAAATAGATAATTATTGGATGACTAGATATATTCCTTTCATGTTTTCAGCCGATTCTACTTCAAAAGGTGGTTTTTAAGCCATATCATCATTATCAATCTCAATGAAAAAAATTCTCAACCAGAAAGATAGAAAGAAGAAGTGAGAATTAATGATATCAAACCACTTAAGCTCAAAAATCCGAATTATCAAGATATATAAAATATTTGGGTTGTATATAAGACCTTTCCATATAGGCTTGGGATAAAGGATATGAATTTCAATTATCAATTTGAGATTTCATTTTTTCATTTTCCAACATATCATCCCATTTTGTTTTTATTTCTAAGAATGAATTGGTTAGAATGACAAAAAACACCTCATTTGTTGAATTTGGGAATTTCCTTTTTTTTCTTGATTAAACTGAAATTTCAAATAAGTACTTGACAAATTAATTTCAAATCTCTCATGAAATTCTATATTTTAACCCTTAATTGAGCTAGAAATATCTTAAACTTTGATATTATTAGCTAATTAAGAAGACTTATCAGTATTTATTTACAGGAGAAAATTTCCTACTATATCCAGAGTTAGATGAATGGTATTGGTTCTCTTATATATAATCCAGGAGTCATAGCATGATACAGTTCAACCTGAATTAACCAAATATAATTCATTTTTATATAAGAAACAGGCTATACAGAAACATAAGAACTGATGATGATTTCATAAAATTACTCTTCATAAAAAGTAAAATTAGTATTTCTTTTTACAGAAAAAATCCATTAGTTTCTGGATTTCCACTTGATGTTATTTTTTTTCAGTCAATAAAATTATAAAAATTGTTAATCTCTCTTTCTTCATTACCTGAGAGCTTTCATATTGTGTTGATAGAATATAATTTGAAGATATTTTCTGTATTTTCACTTGAAGCCACATTCACATTTGATCCAAATTATGAAATGCCTTATTTCTCATTTAAGGAAGGTTTTTGTTTAATAAATTGTATTTTTAAAAGTTGGAATATCCCAAACTGTATTTTAAAGAAGGTGTAATTATCCTAAACTTTTCTTAAATAATTGATACAAGTTATCACTTCCTATATATGTTAGATTTCCTTCATAGACCAGGTAATGAGTTATGTCTTGATGTGAAGACAAATATTTAGTTTCATATATGAACTCAATAATTGAATTTTTATCATCATTTTTTGACTAAAAACTAAATTAATCAATGTGAGCTGAAATACTTTTACTACTGGATGACATTATTTGGAAATTGGTGGTTTGATTTGGTTCAAACTGAATTTTGGCTAGTGAGAAAAATGTCAAAAACATCTTTTATTTTAATCATAATTTTTAATATTTATAAGACTATGTTATAAAAAAAGTTTTTGTAATAAAATAGGACTTGAAATATTCCTTACCATAGTCTTGTTTCTTTGAAAAATGAGTCCTTTTTTGATCGTAGAGTTGTGAGTTTTCAGAGAATAAAACTCTTTAATATTTGAAAGTTGATGATTTAAATAGCTTTCATACCACCTATATATTCTTAATATTTTTATCAATAAGAAATATGTGAGTAATTTCTGTATATACCTAAAAAATTGAAAATCATAATTACACTTTTTTTCTGATTATTTCAGCTTTATATATAATATAGGTAAGGCTCAATTCCAATTCAAGATTAAAAAAACTGTAGGAAATAATTTTTAAATATTTTAAGCTTTCTATTTTAAGAATTATTTCCTTAAATATTCAAAATAATCATCTCAATTTTAAATATAAGTCTTTTTTCTTCAAACAAACTTTCATATTCTCTAATGAACTATTGTTTAAAATATCATGTAATTCTCTTGTTTAATGTAACTCGAAAAATTATTCTTATTCTTCAAAATTCTGTTTCAAATTTGAAAATTAAGCACTCAATATCCCTGCTCTAGAAATTATCATTATATCTCTCTGTGTAAAAAAATATATAAATATTAACAAATCAAATTTATACTTAAAAATATGTATATGTAGCGCTATATTCCTCAGATATTATTACAGGAAATTTGATATAGAGGTATTAAATAATTTGATAAATTATTAGTAAGAAAAACTATAATTTCTAAATATTTTTGGTGTTTAGGAATTTTCAAAAAGACCAAATATGCAATAATTTTCAAATATTTCATTTTAATTAATTATAATATAGATCCATTGAATTAATTACCATAGTTTTCCTCTTTTTTTCTTTTTACAGACCATCCACGAGGAATTGAATTTATATTTAACTTCATTATTTATATTTATTTTTAAAATTTTAATTAATTTTTACAATTTAATTTTATTGAAAGTTGAGAAGTTAATAATATACTCTGTTTTTTTATTTTTTATTTTGTACCTCAAAGGAATTTGTCTTGTGATTTAATATTTGTAAAGTGAATTTTATTTTGTGATTTGAAATTGGAACTTAAATGGGCTGTCTATTAATAAATATAACCAATTTTGGAAGAAATTATAATGAATGAATTCACCAGAAGTTTGGAAAATAACTTTAAAATTGGTAAATTAATTGAAGAAATTCCGGGGGACCTAATTCAGTTTAAGTCCCTAATTTCTAAAACTAAAAAACCCCCAAATACTAATTTTTGAATAATCTACCTGGAAGCTCCAAAAATTCCTTAAAGCACCCCTCATAAATACCCAATTAAAGTTTTTTCCCTTTTACCCCTTCAATTCTCCTTATTGAATTCATATCTTACCAATAAAGCCCAGTTTTTATTCAAAATAAATTTTTCGTTCCGTATCTTAGAGCCACAACCCTCTGAATCTTGAATTTTTGAATTTCCAAACATTCGCACTTTTGATTCCTTTCCACATATTATAATGTTAAATTGTGAGAACTAAAGGTGTAATAAAAATAATAAATATTATAAAAGAGAAGTTATAATAACACAGTTGAAGCTACAGCCACAAGCAGTGCTAGTTACGAAAGCCATGACTCATGTTAAAAGGAGAGGATAGAAAGTAGAAGGGAACAGAAGAGAAAGATGATAAAAAATATGAAGAAAATATAAATGAGAAAATGATGATAATGAGAGGCAAGAAAAAGATTTGTGGAGAGGTTTTTATTCTTGAGGTGAAGTTTTTATATACATGGGTTAATGGAAAATGGATTTCCTTTAGTGGGAAATCAATGGAAGTTCTTTTTTTGTATTGTCATTGAATATTTACATGTTTTGGGATGAGGTGTTTATGGCTCATCTTGGCTCTTTTTGGCCAATTCTCTGATATCTCCCCTCACTTTAAGTCTCAAAATTCTCAGAGCACATAGTGCTCTTTCCAATTCTGCCCTTTGAACAGACTTTGTAAGGAAGTAAGCCAGAATTATTCCACTTGGAGTGTACTTCAGCCAAAAGCTCTTTATTTTACAGCTGCTCTCAAAAATTGAAATTGAATATTGACATGCTTCATTCTCTTTTTGTTGAATCCACTTTTTCCATTTTCTGTGCTTATGCAACTTTGGTTGTCACTCCAAATCACAATGGGAGATTGCTAATCAATCATTCCTGTTTCAGTTACCCATTTCTTAAGCCATAGAAGTTTGGATGTCAAAGTACAAAGTGATTTGTATTTGTCTTCCGCTGTTGATGTTAATACAGCTTTCTGATTCTATGTTTTCCACAAAATTAGGCAGCCTTCAAATGAGGATAGGTATCTGGTTACTGATTGTCTAGTTACCCTGCAGTTTCCCCATTCAAAATCAAAATAAGAAATGATGCCTTGCCTACCATACCTAGGGTAGTGTAGCCCCAACTCTTGAGACCCCTTTAGATATCTAAGGATGTTCAGGAATCTTTTACAGTTCCTTAAACCGGAATTATCAACATATTTGGATAAGGTGCTTACAGAATGAGCCAGGTCTGGATGAGTTGCTGTGCCTAGACAGTTGATAATACCTATGGCACTTCTGAAGCTGATGCCCATTCTCCTAAAGTTTTTGATTTAATCTTCAGTTTCTGGGCCCAAGTGCTCATTTGGGACTAGTGGGGAGGCCTCTTTTCAGTAACTCATTCCATATAAGTCTAGTAGAGATTCAGTAAAGCATTGTTGTTCTAGAATGGAATCCCTTTCTAGTTGAGCTACCTTTATACCCAAGATCAGATCAGAAATCCCATTGTCTTTGATTTCAAATTCCTTTTTGATTTCATCCTTGAATTTTGAGACATTCTTTTTGGAATATTTGAATATCATCAAAATGAATGTAAGTCCATGTTGATATTTTACCTTTCTTGGAGAAGAAGCACAGATCAATTATGCTTGCATGGAATCCAATTTTGACCAACCATTCCTTGAGTCTGGTGTACCAATCCAAAGGAGTTTGTTTCAGGCCATATATTTCTTTCATTAGTCGCAAGAAATGTTTTCGCTGATCCACATTCATCCTTTTAGGAATGGCTACGTAAACAGTTTCAGAGATATTGGTATTCAGGAAGGCACTTTTCACATTTATTTGATGAAATTGCAGCTTATTTTTACAAGAAAAAGCTATCAATATACACAATTAATTCAAATTTCATGTTATAGCGAAGGTTTTATTATATTGAATAACTTGTGTTTGAATGAATACCTGATCACATAGGCAGGTTTGTATTCTATAGCTTCATTCAAATGGTTTTTCTTGATTTTAACTAGCCATGTAGTAACAGTCAATTTGCAATCTTCTTTTAAGTCAAAAACATCCCATAAATTTAGTCAGTCCATGTTGTTAATTTCTTTGTTTATTTCTTCTTTATAAATTTCTTTTATTTCGATTTTAGGGAAATTTTGCATGTTGATTGTATTTCTCTTGAAGAAGAAAGAAAGGCCTTCCCCATTTTTTGGTAAGGTAAAATGTTGATATTATCAATGTTGTTAGTAATGTGAGTTGGATTTAGAGGGCCTATTACCTGTATTTTGGGTTGATTGTTTACTCTTTCTTCTTTATAAGCCATTTCAGAATTTCCTGGATTATTTTCATCTGCCATCTCAGGAGTATTCAAATCTTGATTTGGTTGGATTTCATCTACCCAGTCTTCATCCAGTGTTGTTTCATTTTCCCCGGGTAAAGCTTCTGTGGATTGTTCATTCATTGAAACAGTTTCAAAATTTGAGAACTACCAGTTGTTTTCTTTCCTTTCCCCTTGGTTGAATTAGTCAAAATTAGGGAATATTCTTTTTTTAAAAGTTGCATTTCTAGTGACAATTATTCTTGAGTCATGAAGCCTCAAGATATGATAAAAAGTGTTCTTGTTTTTTTAATTAAGAAATATTCCTTTGTACCCAGGTGGAGCTAGTTTCCAGTCCCTGTTCTTATGATGATGGAATATTATTGATCTAAATCCAAAAAATTTGATCCAATTTATCTTTTCCGGTAGCTTTTGCCACAAGAGATGAGGAGATTTTTTGTTCCGAGAAATAGTAGGAGGTTTTAGAGAAATGCAGCAGTGCTTACAGATTTGGACCAAAATGATTTATGAATATTTGTTTTATTAATTAAGCATTGAGATTTTTCTAGTATTGTTCTATTTGCTTGTTCAGAATACCCATTGTGCTGAGGTGTCTCTGGAGGAGAGAAAATGTGAATAACTCTACATTCAACAGACAGTTCTTTGAACTGATTATTAATAAACTCGCCTCCTCAATTGAAAACAATTTTATGTAAATTTCTTTCTCTCCTTTTTTCCATCAGTCTTTTTTCTGAGAGGAAGTAGTGATAGGTTTCAGATTTTCTTTTCAATAATCTTATTATTTTGAAGCCAGTTGCTTGATAAACTATAGTGAGAAAGTAGGAACATCCAGACAGGGAGACTGAAGAGATTGGTCCGATCAAGTCCAGATTTACACAATCCAAGGGAAATTTTACATCTTCGAAATGAATTTAGTATGGAAGCTGGTGACATTTGTTAATTTGGCATGTAAGACAATCTAGCTTTGTTTCCTGCAAAAACATTTCTGTTATAACAGAGGGACCTGGATGACCAGGTTGGTTGTTCCAGATATCAATTGGTCCATTTTTGAGAGTCAATAGGGTTTTTGGTAATCTGTAGTTGATGTACATGAGTCTGTCAATTATATTTCCTTCCAGAATAGTTTTTCCATTTTATTCTAATAGAAATTTCTTTTCTTTATTATTAACGGTGAGTTTTTTTTTTAATATTTCTAGTAGGCTGACCAAGTTGCATTTCAGTTTAGGTACGTAGAGAAAATTTTCCAGTGTGATTATACTGTTATTACACATAATATTGACTCTTCCAATACCAGAGGGTTTTGAAGAGCTGTTGGCGTCTCCAGTGGAAATAGATATGTTTATTGAATTGATAAGGAGAGAAAAAAGATTTTATTTTTTAACATGTGATGTGTAGCACCAAAGTCAGAAACTATATCATTCCGATTCTCCTTGGCCAAGTTGGGAGAGGTGATTAGGGAGCTGGCTACTAAAATATTAGCAGAGGAATTAGAATATTTTCTTTCTTTTCCTTTCTTTAAGGTCATAGATGAGGTTTTTCTACCCATAATTCTTTCTTCCTATGAGTGGTGCAATATTGATTGTGGTTCCGATTTGATAAGTAATATACCTTGTTGAAAGGTTTGTTTGAGGCTGAGAAAAGAGCAGTATTTTCTTTGGGAGTAGCAGGTTGGCAAAGTCCTGTAGTCTATTGAGAATGAGGTTTGATTTTTCGATCAATTCTTCATTCAGGGTTATTACCTCAATTAATTGGTGTAGTTAAGATTCACCACCAATTTTTCCAAGAAGATAAAAAAAGATAATTTCATTTGGAACTTTTATGTCAACAGATTCAAGTTACATAATCATTTTCCTGCAGGAATCTATGTCATATTCTAAATTTCCATCATAGGAAGATTTTTTCGAGTCCATCCAGACACGTCCTCTATTTATGGCTCTTTTTGAGGCATATTTTTCATTCAGTTTGGCCCATAGTATGTTGTCTTTTTAAGTGGTTTCATTATTTACAACTTCACGAAACACTCTTTCATTGATATTCGAGCTGATTATGTTGATAGCTTCACAACTAGACCTGTACCATTTATTGGTAACAGGAATTGAGGTGTCATGTGGTAAAGGTTTTTTGCAAAATTTGATAATCTCCTTGTATCTTAAATGAATCTTGATACAAAGGTACCAGTGGCTATAGTTTTTGCCATCTAGGAGCGGACTTTTTGATATTTCACGTCCTTCACGTTTTTTTGTGATAATTTTGTATTCCACCTTGTTTTGTGTTTCTCAAGAGTTTAGACTGTAAATCTGTTAAATTGTGCGAACTAAAGGTGGAATACAAATAATACTTACAAGAAAAGTGAATCTATAACCACAAGCAGTGCTAGTTACCAAAACCATTCCTTATGTTAGAAGGAGAAGATAGAAATTAGAAGGGAACAGAAAGATAAGAAATATATGGTATATAGAAGAGAAAGATGAATAAAATATAAAGGAGCAAATGATGATAGCGGTAAGGAAGATGATAATGAGAGGCAAGAAAAATATTTGTGGGGAGGTTTCTGTTTTTTAGGGGAAGTTTTTATATACACGAGGTAATGGCCAATGGATTCCCTTTAGCAGAGAATCCATGGCAGTTCTTTTTTTTGAATGTTGTTAGATATCTACACTTTTTGGGCTAAAGGTGGTTATGACTCGTCTTGGCTCTTTTGGGCCAATTCTCTGACATATAATTCCCTTCTTTTGTGGAGGTATTATTAATATAGGTCACCATAAATTGAATTTAAAGATGTTTTAAGTTCCAAAGTAATTTCACATTGAAACTATTTCAACACTTGATAAAAATATTCATAATGTTTCGAGGTTAGGGGTCTATTAATTTACCGTTATGATATCCGATATATCTCCAAGATAAATTTAAATATGTTTTTTAAAATCTGGAGTTCTCACTTCTCAAGGTTGAAAATAGTGAAATTATTAACACCAGGAGGTCAAATTGTCCTTTCAGACTTTATAACAGAAAAGAAACCTTTTTTACCCTTTAATTAAAAAATATTCCACAAAAAATATTATAAAGAATTAATTCTTTTAAATTTGATTATAAGGAATATTTCAATATTTTTATTTTGTATTTTTACTACCTTCTTCCTAAAAAAAATTAAAATTACTTATTAATACAAAGGGATAAATACAGTACAGGGAGCAAACATTAAATATACAAAAAAAAAGGAAAAACTTCAATGATAATATCAAGATTATCTTATCAATTGATTTCTTAGCTATAAGCTCAATAAAGGTGAATCAATTTTCTCTTTTCAAATGAATAAATAGAGCTTCGTTATTTTATTCAATTCTTGATTGAAGCTTTGGATGAAGCTTTATGGATCTCATTATTTTATTATTATTAGTTTCAACTGAAAGAAAAATTAATTAAATATTCATATTTTTCATATTTTTGGCTTTTTGCGCCAGCGGAAAGAGTTACTCTGTTGGATACTCCATAAGGAATAGTTGCTCTTCTTCTTTTTCAACTTTAATAGAAACCGAAAAATACTATAGCTAGTATTCAAAAGAAAGTCAAGAAATTAATTCTTCAAAAAAAATTCCTCAATTCCATGTTATTTTCACTGACAGATATTTGATATTTAAGATTACTAGTGATAAAATATTCCTGAAATTGAAAACAAATTATCTTTACCCAACATGTAAAAAACTCATAATATTGTACTTGATGAGTAAATATGGCTATATGCAAGAATTTCATAAATATTTACAGCTTTTTGATGAAGTAGATATCTCAAATTTATCATTTGTATAATCAAGCTTATTTTTCACCTCATACTCAGGTTGTAATTTCATTTTTATTACAGAAGAATTAGAAATGATCATAAGAGACTAAAAGAAGAATTAAGAACTCATCCTTTGATTCAATATTGAAAAGATCTTTTTATTTCTTTAAATTATTAATTCATTACTTCCTGGGAAAATTACTACCCTTTTTCTTATTAATTTTACTAATTTAATAGTCTAAGAGGAAATTAAAGTGATAACTATATTTCACAAAGGATCTCTGTGGAAATTTCTGGAAGCTACCGCGATTTTGCAATTTCTTCCAATTAAAAAGGGATGAAAACTATATATAAAATACAAAAAAAAACATATCTACTATTTAAGATTACCAACCCAATATCTCTTAGCTCAATTTAAATGTATCGCATTAAAATAACCTTTGAAAAAAGCTATAGTGGGATATTACCCCCCCCCTCCCCCCAAAAAAATGAATAATGTACCCAAAAGTCAACATGATATAAAATAATAAATTGAAATAATTTTCTCAAATGATTATTTTTTGGATATTATGATAATAAATAATCCAAGGAAAGATCTCTGAAGATAAATATAAGAATAAATAGGAGCTTTGAAAATTTGAATTCATTGCAAAAACTCCAAATCATCTAAAATAACAATCCTGATTTTTGAAGATATTACTCAACCAAATATTATATTTCCCATATTATGGCTATTTACTAATAGCTCTCTTGGTTACTTTACTCTTTCTTTTTTCCTTTTATTTCTCAGAGCATCACCTAACCCCAAGCAGACAGTCACTCCCCAGAAGGTGATAGATACTTGAAAGCATGATATACTATACAATAATATTCAAAAGAATTAATTTTTCATGAAATGAATGGGAGCTTCATTTTCCCAATAGATTTGAAAAAACAGCTTCTTTCATGAGTTTAAAAATTAATATTTCCCCCCAAATTATTTCCTCCAAATAATAATACTCGAATTTGTATTTTTCTCTAAATTATATGATGAAAATTTTCCACTTTGACGTAATTATTTCCAAGAAAAAATTCCATTCAAGCCATGATTTATCATTTGGGGGTTAGTTGTGAGCCACTCCCCCTTTTTTATTCCAAAATTTACCATAAAGAATAGTTTTTTCATTATTTTTAAGTCTCTTAAACCTCAAAACTCACATATTTTCTTCAAAATTACGGAAAATCTTTCTTATATAATCTCTTTTTATACATTATATTATGATCAAAACTCTGTTATTCATCATTTCAAAAACCCCCAGATAGTATCATTTTTGATAATTCTAATTATATTGAATTAGTTTTTGTTGATTTTTTGACTTATTTTTCAAAAAATAAAAGGATATTATTTATTTATCCATTACCTTTTCCTCAAAATTTTGGCTGAAAATTTCAAATAAAATTTACCAAAAAAAAACCAGCAAGATCTTTTTTTTTGTGAAAAATAGTTTTAAATATTAAGAAGAGAAAAATGATAGTAAGATCTTAATAATATTGAATCCTATAAAAAAAGATGAATTTTTTTGAATTTTGATGTGTTGGCCTCAAAATATCACATTTTAACCCTTAAGACTTTATCACAAAATAACCTTCAAAAATTGGGATAAAATTTTCAGATATCCTATATATAATTAATATTCTCTTCAAAAGAAAATTCAAAAAACATAATAGTTCTATATACAAAAAACATTTAGATATTTTCAAATGTTAAGCTAATATTAACTTCTACCATTTTAATCTACCACTTTATTAAAAAGTGAATTGATATATTAAATACATCTTCCAATAAGATATTCTGATCTCAAGAGATTTAAAATAGGTTTAAGCTTTCAGGGTTGAAAAATTCTCGTTTTTAACAAGTTTTAAGGGCTAATCAAATGATGATATAATGCTTTTAGATAAAAAAAATTCTTATTTATAGAAGCTTATTTGATTAATATTTTTAAATTTTATAATATCATAATTGCAAACTGTTGGATAATTAAAGTTTTCACTCCTTCCAGAACTAAGATAAATAGAGGAATGAATATCATTTATAAGTCCAAACCAAGCTATATTTTCATAAAAAACAATTCAAAATATTTAACTTACTTAAAGATAGAAAATGACCACCAATCCCTTAAACTTAATCTTCCACAAAATCTATTTAAACCTATTCAAAGCTAATGATATATTTTTTTCAAGAAATATATCAATGATAATTTGTTATGATTTATCAATTGGAAAGTATAATATATAAAAAATTTTCATCCTTAGTTTCACAGTGGGAAATTATATAAATTGACTGTGAAATTATTTTTCTTCCTAATATTCTCATTATTTATTTAATTATGAGTATTTTTTCTTTTTAAAGATGCTTATATTTCAAAGAAATTAAAAAATAATAATCTTGAAAAAAAATATTTCAATTAACATTATTATTAATTCACTAACAAAGATTATAAAGGATATTTTGTGTTTTTATTTATTTAAATTTAAAGATTATTAAATAAAATCAACTTTCTTTTCTTTTCATATTTTATTAAATATATATATGTATGAATATTCTGTGATTATTATTTTTCTTTTATCTAAACCTCAAATACATACATAAAAAGTAGTTTGAGTTGGTATAAAATATTCATCAGTCATCCAAATTGTTAATTCAATACCTTTATTGGTTTTATTCATGCCCCTAAATAAATCTTTTCCTTTATAGGATTTTCTTTTTGAAAAAATAAACTAAAAGAAAATATAACTTAAGTAGGAGACTAATCCAATAAATTTTTCTATGAATGAGGTTTGTGGCAATGTTACCAATTCATAAATGAGCTTTTATATCATCATTATATTTAAAGATTTGTAAATAGGTGCCTCTAAATAGTATTAATATATAACTAAATATGATATCTTGATTAAGTTCAATGCGAATTCACAGACGCTAAATCTCTTTGTCTCATATTATTAATTAGGTGAGAAGTGGATGGGTATATCACAGAATTATTCCAAACAATGACTTTAAATTCTATTCAACTCTTTTTTAGCTCTAATTCTTTAGAAAATTTATAACCTAAAAAATTATTATAATTTCACTTGAAAGCATTTTTTGTTTTTTTATAATATTGTATTCTCTTATCAATTTTTTTGCTATAGTTCTTTATAAGAACTCATCATTCATTTTTTTACAATAAATTTTTCTAATTCCTCGAAAAATTCTAATAAATTTTTCAAGTTTTTCCATAAAATAAATGAGCGCTCCAGGTGTAGTATTTCAATCATAATTTTCAGCGTAAATCAAGGACAAATTTTACCTTAATTCACAAAACCATTTATATGAGTCAATTACCTTGAAAAATCAAAGTGAAACAACTCCATCATTCTTAAAAATAATCAAATGAAGATTTTAGTTGAACATGTTTTCTTGAAAAAAAATCAATAGGGATTCGAAATATAAGAAAATTGTGGTAAAATAATGAAAGTTGTAACATCATTATTCAATAATTATCTTCTTAAAATGTAAATTCAATATTCAATTAAGCTCAAGCATTGAATTTGTTTTTCTAGTGTTTCCTATTTTTTTTATTTTTAAATTGTGACTCATTTTATTCACAATTTCAATAAAGGGCACTTTAGAAACAGAATAATATTTTAAATCAAATTGCTCGTATTATTACATATGTATATTTTAATGACTCATCTTTTAGGATTTCTATGAAGTTAAAACTAGTTTTTAGGAAGCTTTTACTCATAGAAAAGTATTGAAATTTAAGCATTTCGTTTATCAAGTATAAATTCATTAAGAGCTAAAAATCAGAGGTTAAATTAACAGAAAACGTCAGAAAAATCAAGCGCCTTCAAATGTAAAACATGAGTGTTGATCTTCTAAATAAAATATTAATAATTTTTCTTTAATTTTTCCCTATTTTTTCCATTTTTAAATCAGAGTTTTTTTTTACTACAGTATTGTTATTAAAACCCCTGGATAAAGTTATTTTTTAAAATAAATAACATATGCAAATTTCCTCATTTATTGGATACTTTTTTCCTTGGAATGAACTTTTAATTTTGTCTTTTCAACAAATGTCCTGTAAGTAATTTATTTTCAACTTTTCAAAAAATGATATATAGCTGTTATTTTTTTTAATAGTAAAAAAGGACCTAAAATCACTAATCCTTTGAAATTCATTTTGAATAAAAATTAGTTTTGTGAAATAGGATTGCCTGGGTGCCATTAATTTGAATGATAGCCAATTAAAGCTTGAGAGCTACCGTAAGATAGATTATTTTTAAATTCTTCAAGATATTTTGGAAAGCTTGAATAAAATAAAATAAAGCAATCATTTAAGATTTCATAAATTTCTGATTGATATAAAAATTAACATGAAATCTTTTTCAAGTCCATATTTTTTGGTTTATTAATCAAGTTAAGAAAGATACCTTTCATTCTTTTTTATTTTAATCAACAATAATTTTAATAATTTCTGTTTTTGAAAAATGCAAGTGTTCCAAATAGACCATTTGACATCTTTCATCTTTTGAAGAAAAATTAAATTTCTCTTTCAATTTTAATCAAGTTTTCTAGGATGACAAACATGACTTAATCTTCCATAAATGAATTTTTCTCTCTCTATATTTTTAATGAGAAGATCATCTTGATTAATCAATGCACAAATTTCTTTGCAATCTGTTATTTTTATTTTTATTTGGTAATTCACTCCATCAAATTGATTTCTTTTGATATGGATTTTTCAATTATTTTTGTTTTTGAATAATCAATCCTATTTGAAAATTAGCAGTAATTGTTGTGATCTCCAAAATGACTTTTTCTCTCCAAAACACATGGAAATTATATAATTTCTTTTTTTTAGGTTGAAAAATAAAGAATTCTTAAAATAAATTAAAAATTTCCAAAAAAAGAATTAATTAATCATTTTTTTTTCAAAGAATTCTTCTCAAGTTGTTGTTTAATATTTGAATTGAATTAGGGCAGCCTTAATAATAATTCTTAATAAATTGATAAATTGTTGGAGATTTTTTTCGCTGAATTTGAGCTTGGGGGCTTGAAATTTCCCATCAGATTAGATTAATCATTCATTTTCAATCTAGTGTAAATTCCAATTCCAATTTCTATCTCGATCTCGGTCTCGATCTCAATCTTAACTTCATTCTCAATCTCAATCGATTCAAAAAAAATCAATTGATCAACTTCTCTATCATATCATCATAAATTCAAATGGAAATCGATTCCATCATCCCATGTCCTTCAAATTTTACCCTTCAAAAGAACTCTCAAAGGCGTGGTCCTCATTTTATCACTTGTCTCTCTTCCGACGCCACTCCTTCCAGATGGAGAGAACCAGGTCCAATGATCGACAGCACTGGTGCCACTTGTTATTGGCAAACCGTCGAAAATGAGACTGACCAATTACTCCAAAGGTGGAAAAGGGGACTCGGAAAGACGATTGCAAAATTATTGAAATTAACTCAAGGTATTAAATCTGATTCTACCCTTATTCAATCTTGACTTGAACCCCTTGTTTCAGTTTCTTATGTTTATCCATATTTTGAACTCAATCAGATGCCGGCGACGAAGATTGGAGATTAACCGACTTTCCAAAAGATTACAAATTATATCGATACATAAAAGGTGAACGCGAAGATGTTTATCTCGTAGGTTAGTAATCATCATTGTTTTTTTTTTGCAAAATTTGGCAACTCATGTTTTCATACCTCATTCTTTTACATCCTTTCTCTCTCTTCGAATAGGATCTGAATCCGTTGCTAAATTCAGAACTGCAAATGAATTCAGTCCTCATCTTCACTGGCTTTGCACTCGTGATTCATCAGATAATGGTAAAAATGATTGCAAGTGCAAGTATTGCTCCAGATCGACCCGCCAATCAATCATCAATTCATCTCTCGGACTCAATTCTAAATCAGTTGCCACATCACCTCATATGGATCATAAATTATCAAGTCACAACAAACGTAAAGCTGAAGAGGAGATGGCCAAGGAAAACTTACGCAAGCGACCTACCTCTGACGCAAATGGTCCTCGTACTACTTCACGTGCTACCATCAACAAACCATCTCAAGTTTCCCAAAAACCGTTACCGGCTTATGTTTTAAGCTCAGTTGCGAGCGGTGGTGGCTCTGGAAGAAAGCAAACGTTTCTTGGACCTTATGTCAACAAAGATCGTGATCGCGATCTATCTGAACTGAAATGTAGTTTTAGAATGGCAGAAGTAGTTTGGTGCAAATTAGATCATCCGATCGATGGGGCTAAGGAAGATCAACCTGACCTCATGATTGAATATTGGCCTGGAGTTTGCGAGGAAAGAGTATTGGTCTCTTTGCCCCAAGTTTTTCCTAAAGACACTCAAACTGGCCCTCCTCAAACCAAAAAATCCTCCGAAAAATCATCCCCACTCACTCTCAAGGTTCAACAAAACTATCAATGGAGGGTCAGGCTCCTTGGAACTTCTGACATCTTTTCCAAAGATGAGTCGGAATTACTCGCCTTTCTAAATTATTCACCACCTCCAGATTTATACAAACTTCCTATCAAACCACATACCTTAAAACACATCCATGACGGTCATGAAACCGATAGACCAACGATCGCTTCATTTGGCACAATCTCAGAAGCTATCACTACTTATGCTCTCAGTCTTCAAATCACTGTCCACATTAAAAAGAACTTTACACTCATGGACAGATATGACATTTCATTTTTAAAAAGGCTCGAGGCACTTGGTGAGAATTTACCATTGGAAGATGTTCAAATTCTTTACGAAGATTCTACTTTACCCTGGTATCAATACATGTGGTGGGGCGCTGAAAAAATTTGGTCGGGCGAGATGATCAGATTAATCGTATCTGCAGAAGACCTTCCCAAGGGATTACGTCCAATCACTCAAGGTAACCATCCGCGTTGTTTCTTCCTCAAAATCAATGGTATCTATCGTGACGATCAGGGCAAAGGCATGGTCAAAGGTCCAATCTTTGAAATGGCGCCGATCGCTCAAAGAGAAATTGACAAAGCTGACAAATCTCCAGAGTTCGACGAAAAAATTGGTCAGCCTGGCGTCCAACAACTTACTCGTTATATGCCTGAACCTCCCATTGGTTATTTCTTCAGGAGACTTACTCCTATCGGCAAAGAGCATCATCTTGTTCTTCAACATATCGCTGGAAGATACTATCCACCTCAATCTCTCAAAATTTTGCCCACAGCCCTGATCACCGAAGGTTGGGAGCGTTTAACGGACTGTCACAGTACTGAGCGCAGATCTTTAAGTCTATGCGGTATGACGGAGGGAAAGTGGCTACATATGCAGTTTAGTATTTTTTTCCCTCGCCTAATCACGAGCCAAAATTAACACTTGATCTTTTACTTTCAAGCTGTGATACTTGGGCAAGTGATCGAAAAGAGTCGTTCAAGACAGCTGAAGCGGCAGCTGAACGTGATGCAAGTTTTTATATTTACACATAGTTGCTAGCATTAAATGCTTGACCTCGACATAAAAAGAGCAAGCCAGTTATTGACTTTAATACATTTTCATTTCTTAAACTTATACAGCTGCTTTCGTTTACGTCCCTGGTTGCGCCTTCTAATTCGCTCAAAACCAATGAGCCTCCGGTCACCACCGAATCCACCCCAATGAACGCCAGCGAGGGTCAAGCGGCCGAAATGAGTGCGAATACAGATGCAGATGGGGATCAAGACATAGTGATGGCAAATGCAGATGACAAGCCAAACCTTATCAAAGATACCACAGCAGATGCAAATGTTGTATCCAGGGTTGGTTTGGGAGACAAACAAACGGGTCAAACAAGCGCTAATGATTTATTGACATTTGGATCAAGTGGTAAGCTGAAAGGTTTCCAATCATTCGGCATTAATGATTATAAAAATTCATGACTAACAAGCAAATAACTAACTTTTTAGTTGCTCAAGTTGAAGAGCAAAATACGAGCCAGCCTCAATCCCAACCCACCCAGGAAAATTCTAATCCTGAGGCTTTGTCCACTGCGCCTCATACTGATCCTATTCTAATGGGAATCGGTGATGAGAAAACAACCTCAGAATTGCGAGCCATGGTCGCTCAATTGGTGGACCATGACATTGGAGGATTAGGAGTGAATGAAACTCCTACGCATACTGATCCTACTTTATTGGGAACGTCTGAACCTATAATAAGCTCTCAACCTGAAGGAATGCTTTTAGACTTCCCCGGGTCAGACTTAAATTTTAATCAGCCAGCCTCAAGCCTTGTTTATACGGATCCCAGTTTGCTACAAGCTGGTGAGATGATGAAAAGCTCAGCATTAAGAACTATAGTAGCCGGTTTAGCCGCGGCCCAAGATACTTCGAGCAACACTCAGAATCCTGTCGCTACCGAGTTCAACCGATCTCTGCCTGAGCAAGCTTTTTCAGCTGGGATTGATACCGGTCCAACCGCTCTGAATAATCCTCCTGAGCAACGTGGTCTAGCTACCCCAACTGGCTTGTCGGACAACAATTTGACCGTGACTCTTCCTTTAGCTCCAGCATCTATTGCGCCGACCGACGGTAGCAGCGATACAAACACCGTCACTAACCCAGTTCATTCACCAGCGGAAGTTGCTGACCAATCGCCTGGCAGCAGTACCAATCAACTTTTAGAAACTGGTTCTGCGTTGAGCAAGGATAAACATATAATGGTGGAACCCAAAGTTTCGGACCAACCGGCAAATGATAGTGCTAGAGAAATCTCGGCACCTCCAACCTTGGTCCCTGGCCTCTCGCAAGGAGCTGTCACAAGTGGCCCGGTGGGGCTCCCAACTTCAGGACCAATGCCGCATGCCGGAGTACTTGAAGCGAATACGCATGATAATGGCCAAGAATCAACTTCAGCTATTCAAAGAGTCACGCCAGCTAATGTTGAATTAGATAACAATGCGATACCGTTCCCCCCTGTCTCAATTGAGTTAAGTTCTTCGGCTCTTGGCAGCCACCAACAGCTGAGCATCATTCCGGGCTTGGCTCACTCGAATACCCCGGGAATTCCTTCACTGGCTAATACGGATTCAAATTCAATGATTAGCTCAACACTAAACACTACTCAATCCATAGTGGATGATGTTAATGGATCAACAAGTGCCATCGATATGTCTAAGGTGACAGAAGGGCCACATTCAACAAATGTCAATTTGATTGCTAGCAGTTTTACAGCAATCTCACGAGAAACCGAAAAGAATGTTTTGCCTGAGGCCGAAACATCTGCTCAAGAGAATGTGATAGGTAGCTCAACAACTGAGTCGGTTATAACCGAAATCATGAAAATGCCCGATCCTCCCCACTCTGAAGTGGACTCACTTATTGCAAAGGTCTTGCTCGAATCATCCTCATCTATAACGGTTGAACCAACGAAAAGTGACGTAAACCTCGATCAAAATCTGCGAGACCTACCACATGACGATGAACAAATGTTAGTGGAAGAAATCATGAAGCAGGTTGATGAAGGGAGTAAAAAATTAAATTAAGAATTTGCTTTCACAATTGCCTATTATCACGTTTTTGTTTGGAAACAAATGAAAAACATAATATTTTGTTGAATACTTTGGGATATCTATAAAAAAATATAAATAAATATTTGATAGTTATTTTTTTGGCATTATTGTTTTTTTAACAAAAAAAAATCAAAAAGTTATCACAGGAAAAATATCATCGTTTTTCGAACAGGTTATCACGTATTATAAAATGAAGATTGAGTTTGACAAAAAAACTTTGAATGATAATCATGATTGCTGAATTGAAATAAAATCGTAATGTGATCTAAGTTTTTTTCTAAAAAAGCTTTCCCTTTTTTTCTCCCTTAATCAAAACAGAAGTATTATACAGGGCTTTCCTCAAAGCCAAAGTTATTTTTTTAGTTTCTGTCGTCGAAACTAAAAAAAAAATCGCATGGCCTCTTTAGTTGATGTTTTTTTGGCAGGAAAAATCCATAATTTTCTAGAAATCAAAAAAGCAGTTGCTAGATCGACGCTGGCCCTGTGTCTACGCTCCGCTCAGCGTCAAATGAGAAAAAATAGGTATTGTTTAAAGTTTTTACTGATTAAATTGACGCCAAAATTACTATTTGATCTTGAAAATTAATTTAAGGCCAAAGCTGATCAATTGTTTCATTTTGTTTTTCAACTCATAAGCATTTTAGTAAAAGAATTTCTTTCATTATACAATAATTTATAAGTGAAAATATCGATTTTGATTTTGTTAAAACTTCTATATATTACCATTTTAATGTATCTATATAAGTGATAATTTTTTAAAAAGAAAACAAAGCAATAAATGACTTGAATTAGGATTACATATACTTCAAGTTATGTTTGAGTTTTGTTATATATATATATGTATTAAGCCAGGTCCCCGTGGATTTTTCCACGTCCAAAGACCTACCCGATCCCTAACCCTGCTTAATCCCGGGCATTAAATCCCAACTTTTTCTGTCCCGCCCAACTCCCCGGGATTCATCGGGATCAACCATGACCATCCATTGACCACCAGAATAAAATCCCATTTCTATCCCGCAATTTTTTTTTTTTTTTTACCCTCCATTAATTTGATCATCGATTTCCATTTTTCTTTCATCTCAATTGCTCGGATTTCCCATTTTTTACCTTCCTCTAAATTGCTTTTATTTGCTCATTTTTTCCTTCCTCTCAATTACTTTGATCTCCTTTTTTAATTCCTCTCAATCACTTAGATTTCTTATTCTTTTCTTTCATCTCAATAGCTTTGACATCACGATTTCTAATCGTTGATTTTTATCAAACTCTTCCCCCAAACACCATTTTTTCGTTTCATCTCAGCAGTGTCGATCTCTCCATTTTCAATGTCTTCAGCACCTTCATCACTTTGCTCAACACCTACCCCTAGCGATACTGAACTCACAACCTTGCCATCAACTGCAGACCCAACCCATCCCCAGAAAAGATCATGGGTTTGGGTTTATTTTTCTGACGTAGATGAACAATACATACAATGTCAATTTGTCGACCGATTAGGAAAGACTTGCAACAAGCGCCTGAAGAAAGACCGAACTGGCAGCACAAAAGGAATGAGCCAGCACCTGCACCTCTTGCATCGCATAGCCAATCCAAAATCAATCTCTTCCCCCCTTGCAAAACATAACACAATGGATCAGTATGTCCACAATCTTCATCCCAAAAAGGTGAGTCCCCCTTTTAACAACTGATGTTCACTGTAGAACGCTAACTATTGGCTATGCAACAGGTATTATCACCTTCATCCTTAAAGACAGCATTAGTTTACTTTATCTGCAATGCCGATTTACCCTTGTCCATTACCGAATCACCTGCTTTCCGAGCCCTTTTAGAGCTCTGTAATCCTGCAGTTACCAACATTTTAGTCCGTCGAGCCAGCTTAACCGCTCACTTAACAAACATCTATTTTTACCATCAAGAATTCATTCGCAATTACCTCTTAAGCAACGAGATTGATGTTTCGTTTACAACAGATGCCTGGACTAGTCCAAACATTACTGCATACCTGGCTGTCACTGCCCACTACATTGATACTGACTTCAAGCTCACCTCCATTATTATAGGCCTTGCCGAAATAGAAGGTATGTGCCCCTCCAATGGTCTTTGATTCAAAATCTCATTTGCTTCCCTTTTCTGAATCACAGGCAATCACTCAGGAGCATCCCTTGCTACTCAATTCCTCACAATCATACGTCGCTATGATCTTGAACAGAAGATCATCTGTATTACAACAGATAATGCCTCAGTTAATAATCGAATGGGCCAGGAGATCGAAGCAACCTGCCCTAAATTCTGTGCCAAGGATAATATGGTTGGGTGTATGGCCCATACCATCCACCTGGCTGCACGCGATGGCCTTAAAGCCCTTGGCAGCACACCTCCCGATACAAATAATCAGGTGGACAACAACAATGAAAATCCGATGTCAATTTCCAGCCTTATTGACCCACCAGATGGCCTCAATTTACAGTACAACTCAATAATTGGTAAGATGAGTCGCCTGGCATCATACCTACACCACAGCCCCCAAAGGCGCGAGAAGTTTATCACAACTGTGAATCTGGTCTACGATTCAGACAAACCAACCAATGCAACCACACTACTTTCTCAAGTGTCAACCAGATGGAACTCCACTTACGAGATGCTAAATCGCGCATTGCTTTTGAAGGATGCCTACAATCACTTTTGCACCCCTGACTCATTGGCTTCATTTCGACTATCAACCCTTGAATGGCAGAAGGCCGAAGTGATGGTTCACTTCTTGCAGCCCCTCTATGAAGCAACCCTACTTATATGTGGGTCTTCTTACCCAACAATCAATCAATCGTTACCACTATATATATTGCTAATTGAAGATATCAGGCAGGTAAGTCATTTTCTATTCTCTATATCAGACCGATTGCCAACTAATAGTGATCTATTAGGCATCCGAGCAATATGATGTCGCTCCCATTGAGCCAGCCTGTCATGCAATGATCGAAAAAATATCAAAATATATTACACTCCTCCTTAGAAAGAGGCCAGTGATATGTGCATCCATACTTGATCCAAGACTGAAGCTCACTTTTTTCTCAACTCACAATCCGACACTTTGTGAATTTGGGACATCATCAGCCCACCTGGCCAAAATGTTTGAAGATGAATCCAGGAAGTTTGTCACCGTTCCCAATCAGGAACAACAAGATATTGTTGTTGAGAGGTCAACCGGTTTATTGGACAAGATGTACCCATCTGCAAGCCTTGAAGGAAGTAGTTTGGAATTGGAACTGCAAAGGTATCTTGCCGAACCTCCAGAACCAAAAGATACTGATATCCTCTTATTCTGGAAGTCCCGAGGTAAAGTATTCCCCACCTTGGTTCTGATGGCTCGCAATTATCTAGCCATACCTGCCACCAGTGCACCATCAGAGCGTGTTTTCTCAGGTGGTAGAAGGATTTTGTCTTATCAGCGTGCTTCACTCACCCCTTTTCACGTTGAGCAGTTGGCATGCGTCAAGGATTGGGCACGCACCTTTGGCTTACTTTACAATGAACCTTAGGGTTTTATTTTGTTTTCTTTAGTCTTATGTACAATCATCTCACGTAATCCATGCTCTGATTTACAAACGCTAACTAGGGATCCCTTTGTGGATCCCAAGGTCATCCCGTGCCCGATCCCTATCAGGCTTAAGAAAAAAAATCCACAAAAAGTGGTTCCCGAGCCCCGATCCCACTTGAGTTTCCCGCGGGAAATCCCTAAAATGTCGGGACCGGGGACCTGGCTTAATATGTATACATTTTTCTCGAAAGAATTTAAAATAAATTGATACAGTAAATAAATGTTTTTTTTAATTCATATACAGTGAACCCTAAGTGAAATTATATCCACAAAAGTTAGATAACCCCAGTTAGGCTATTGAATTTGGCTACATTGACTCTTTTCTATGAAGAAGTCATTATCTAAGTCAAGAAATGAAGAGTGTTTTGAGTTGCTTGTGAATCACAGATAGAGATTTTCAATTTGTGAAGGTATTTTATAAGCTACCCATCCTTCATTAGTTGAAACATCATGAAGTGATAGTAAAATTCCTATTCCCTGTAGCTTCTCAGATTTTGTTAGCGGAGCTTTGACTGAGACCAAGTTTTCCTCCTCCTTGATTTATTCTTCTTTGATTAGATCAACAATTTCTTCATTTGTAAGCTCAAAACGAGCAGAGTCACACTCCTAAATAGGATTCAAAAAACTTTCAATTGTCATTAAATTTCATAAGGGTAGTTTTAAAAGAAAATTCTGTAACTCAGATTACACCAACCCTTCTTTAGTATCTCTGACTTTTACCATCATTTCTTGTGATTTTTTTTTTTTTTTTTTGAAAATAGACCAGTTCGGTCATAAAAGTTCTTAATATTATTTGAATGGATTTGATCCCATACTTCTTCAAACCTACAGCATATTATTGTTAACTGTTCAAATTTGTATTTTTTCCCTGACTCATCTTAATCCATAGCATACTGGTAGTGAATGATAAAAGAAATAATGACATTAAAATGTAGAAATAATGCCAAAATCCATTGTCTATACTTCAGAGGTTTAGTTTTCTGATAAAAATTGATTTGAGATTCTGTTGTATTAAAGTTCATCAGTAAGATGTGAAAGAGAATTATTGAGTAAAAGAATTATTTTTCTACCTTGAACTCTCATTTCATTATTAAAGATCTTAATCCATTCTTGGAATAAAGCCCCTGTCATCCAAGCTTTCTTGATATAGTGATAAAATAAATCACAATTTCTCAGCACTATTTTTAGAAAAATAGAAAGGATTTTTTGAATTTCTAATGAAAAGAAGGCTTCAGCTTGTGTGAGACATCAGAGTTTGTAGCAAGCTCAAGCATAATTCATATCTTTTTCTCTTTTTGATTCCATCAATTTTATCTTGGAAGATTTTTCTTTAAGGTGAAATGATATAAAATAGTTCTTTAAGTGAATTTATCAGTAATTAATTTATTCTTGAATAAAAATAATGAAGGACTTACCTATCACATATTTATTAGAAAAATGATAGTATTTATAATTTAAGATTATATTTTGAGGGTGTGGAAGTGCTTCTCAAAGCGACTCCAAAAAAGCAGACTCACTCTCTCCATTTATTTTAATACAGTGGAATTTTTGGAAATTTTTAAAAAAATAAAGTAAAAAATTTGAGAAATTAAAGGTTCCTTAAAGAATATCAAGTTTTTCTTGGAAAAATTAAATTTCTTGACTTTTATGAGATTACTTGTTATTGCAAAATTCCATGATAATTTTTGAAAGATCCATGTGGTAATAAATTCCTTCAGCTCTGGAGAGTGAGAAATTTGTTTAAATTGAATTTAAAGCTCTGAATTAGACATTGAATCCAATTTGGGGTAAACTTGAATGAAATTATTGATTTCTGCTTGTGATGAGGACTTTGATATTTTTTTTTTGAGATCATTCCCCTGGAGCTGTTTGAGTAAAAGAATCTACATAAGAGACAATAAAACCCTGAGGTACATCCCAACTTCTTTGAAAGACCTCCCAAAAAATGCTGCACCAACTTTCTGGGTAGCCAGATGGGGAGCTAAAACATACCCTTTGCATTTTCTTCAATTTTTTTCAAATTCACATTTTTCTTTTTTTTTAAGATTTGAATTTTTTTAATTTTGATATTTCTTAAGCTTTATTCGTAATATGGATATAAAAATTTTAATTAAAATTTTCACAAGAACCACAACCACAATAGTACAGACCAATAGAGCCATACCTTCAGATGTTTGAATAATACATGAAAACTCTCAAGCCACCTCTAAAAAAAGGCAAGTGAAAAATATTTCACATAATCATTATGAAGGATCTCAAAATTCATATAAAGACTAATTTAGAAAAAAATAAGGAATTTTTCATGAGAAGATTTTTGTTTCTAAAAATAATTCCAAATTTAGCATAATAATATCCATACTTTAAGAAAAAAATCAATTAATCTGGAAAACTAAGCTCAAATAGCCACCAGAAGGTTTCAGAATCTAGAAATCAAATATTTTATAGTGTGGATGAAAAAAATTCTGATTAATATCTAATATCTCTGATTGAATGAAGCCACATCAATAAAAATCTTGAAAGATATTTGTAAATAAATAAGAGATATTTTTGAAGAAAAAGACTTTAGATATCCAAATTTCAATGATATTAGGTATATACTTGAAATGGGAGATAAAAATTGCAAGTGATAACAATTTTAAGGATGTTTGGCTGTTAATTACACTAAAAAGGAGAAGGTGATCCTTCTTTTACTAATTAAAAGTCAAGATTTCTGACTGTGTCTTTTTTAGGGGCCTAGATTGATTCTTGAAGAAAAAGTCTCACAATACCAATGTTTCTGAAATTGATTTTTTGGTGTTCCAGGATCTCACAGAAACTTTGATGTTCTTCACTAATCCCCCTTATTCAACAAATTGGCCTCTGAAAAGTCTCCCAAATGCGATTTCATAATCAAAGGCTCACAATACCATTTAACATACTAAATGGAATATGGAAACTATTTCTATTGAGCAATTATGGTAAAATGAATTACACAATCAGAAGGTGCTAAGAATAAGGTAACTAGATAATATCAGCTTTATTATATGATTTTATTACTTAAATTTTGTATCTAGCATTTTGCTAAAATGCTGAAAGGGGATTTAAATTTGATCATTAATTATTTGAAATAATAAAAGCACTTGAAAGAGGCTGGAATGAAAATAATTTGAATTAAACAATAAAAAATTGCATTATTCTCCACAACATTATTGTTGAGGATGAATTGGTATTTAATCTTGAAGGCTGGATTAATAGTGAAGATAAAATTAAGTAGAATAACATCCAAAATAATTATTTTAATTAAAAAATATACATGAATAAGATTGAGGAAGTGAAAAGCTCAAATTATCAGAATATCTTGAAAGTTTATCTTATTGATAACTTTTGGGATAAAAAAGGTAAACAGGATTTACAATAAACCCATGTAAATTTTATTTTATCTTCCTAAATATATTTTTGTTTGCCTTATTTAATTCAACTATGATTTTTTTCAAATGAAACAAGAATTTCAAAGGAATTTTACTGTATGAAATGAATTCTTATTTATTTCTTATGGAAATTACTAACAATATACTAATATCATAAAGATAAGCTTATGAGTAAAAAAAAGATATTTCATTCTAAAAAGTAAATTCTATAATACTAATTTATTTCTTTTTATTAAGGATTATTTTTCCAAAAAAAGGAATATTTCTCTATAGTTAAATAAGATCAATAAAATTTTATGAGTAATGAAGCAATAAAAAAAAATGATAAGATGAGTTTCAAAAGTTAATGATTTAATTTGATTGAAATTCATTTGGAATAGAGTTATTTATAATTTAGTTTTACTTTATTTCATGTATAATTTGTTTTTGATTAATCTTGTAATACTCTTTTTTCACATCATCCATGTCAGAGAAATTTTAAATAATAATTACCTCTTCAAAAATTATTTTAAGTGCTTAAATCTACTCTATGAGCTCCAAAATTTGAATTTGGGTGTGGTATGCTATCAGTTAATGGGCTTCAGCCATATTCATTTAAGAGGTGTTTATTCAGTTTTTGTTTCCACCAAGTGCATGGAGTTTTTTGACCAATAGGAAGATAACAGGTTAATTCCTTGTGGGTTTTTGGTGTTTAAGGTCAACTTGATTAAGAATAAATTTCCTTTTTTTTGAGGCAGATTTCTTATTTGAAGGTTTGTAAGGTTTGTCAATGAAACTCTTGATAATAGTTACAGTATCAAGAGTACTATGACTCTACTCAGTAGAAAAATATAATATAATAAGATATTATAACCACAAATTAAATATAATTATATCAAAAAAATGAATTTAATTATCATTATATGATATAATAATAAAAAAAGTATTAATAATTATAATAAATTATAATTATTCTATTATTGTTATAGTCACTGACAGTTATAACAACAAGAAGTGTAAAGCTCTTAGGGAAAAAATTACACATGTAAATAATCCTTATAGAAAAATTCTATAAAAAAAACTAATAATAGATAAAAAAATAGAGAATTTTAAAGAAACCTTACTTATAATATATATTTAATACAACAAGTAAAATACAATAGTTATTATATGAAATGGTTATTGTAAGGTAAAAAAAGGGCAAAAAAAAATATTTTTAAAAGATAAAACAACTTTTTATAATCAAAAATATTATTAAAGAGTTTTTAAGAGGAATTTGTGGATTTTAAGAAATATTTTAAGACAAGAATTTTATAAAATAAATATATTATTGGTGATTACAACAATAATCTAGTTTCTATGATTTTGATTATTTAATTTAAGATTTATGAAGAATAAAATACTTAATAAATACTTTAATAATAAGATTTTATATATAATAGAACTTTACCTGTTTAAAATGTCTAATATAATTGGATTGGATTGAATTGATGGACAAAAAAAGTGATTAATAGACTCTTTTTATGTCTGCAGAGCAGCTCTCATGATTAAGAATGGATATAGAGGGCATCCTCAGGTCAAAACTGAAAAACCATGCTTAAAAATAAGGCTCTTAACTTGAGTTAACTTATTTTTAAATCCACTTTAAAGTTACTGGTGCTATTCTTAGCTCCAAGTAACTTTAATCCTCATTTAAGTTAATTATTTTAAGTTTTAATATAAAATAAGTTTATTTATATTAAAGTTAATCACATGAAAAACTTAAAAATATGGTTTCAAGTAAAAATCTCTTAAGCTCAATTTTTAATTAATTTTTAAATAAATCTAAATTTCCTTTGAGTATAATTAAAAGAGTAATTTTCCAGGCTAATTACGAGTAAAACCTGTGTATAAAAGATACTTAAAATTCTATTTATACACAGATAACATTGAATTTTAAGCTGTGTGAAATTTTCAAGCAAATTCATTAAGATTTGGATTTTTAATGAATTTCTGAAGTTATTGCTATTTTTCCATGTAAAATAGCAATACACACTAAACCTTAACTTTTGATAAGGTTTTGATACTTGTAAATTTAAAGTTTTAAGCTTAATTAAGCTTTTAAAGCTCTTGAAACCTTAATTTAAAGCTTGCATATTGGGATTTACCCTTTGGCAGATTGAAATTCCTGTCCAATTTGGGATAGAAACAGTTTAAAATTTAAGGTTGGATCAAAGTATAATCTTAAAGTTTAAATAAGGTTGAAAATCCTCTAATACAGGTGGAAAACCTTAATTGAATCCTTGCAGATCCAAAAAGCTGGGTAACCCAGCTCTGTTTGGTCTTTTTCCTTTGTCCCACTTTTTTGCGTGGATTTTGCCCTTTTATTTATTTAAAGCCATACTATGGCCTTGAACACTTTTAAATTGAGCCCATGAAGGATTTACATCCTGTATGGAAAATCCTTAGCCAATTCAGTAAATATACACAACACCTCAATTTTAACTAAAATTTTGGTAAGCTTGCATAAACCTTATGCAACTTTAAATTTAAGCTTATTTAAGCTTAAATTTAAAAATTTTAAAAAAATGTTGAAGATGTTACACTAGTACTGTGAGACTCTTAAATCTTCCAATAACTAAATTGAGCATTTTTGGGTATAACACCCTATGGGTGTACCCTGTACCCTAGGTTATTTTTGGTGTAGAATCCAAAAATGACATAATATTTATAACTTTGTTTCTCCAAACAAAAGTCATACTTATTTTTTGTTATTTTTTTATTTTAATTTCAACTGAAAAGTCTGTTAAAGACTAAATCAGCTGTATATAAAGTTATTTGTGGACTTATGGGTATGTCATATATACCTCACAGGCTCACAAGGTTATTTCATGTAAGTGTTCCATTTTGATGCTTTCTCTAGGATCTTGTATTCCTATATATAAGTGAAAGTATTTTTATAAGCTTCCAAGGGAATCTGCAATAATATAGTAATTTGATATTGGGCTGTGACATCCCTTTCATAAATCCTATGGGCTTGAATGATGCATTAGCTGAAATTATTTCATTAGTTTTGAAGTTTTCTCCACCAACTTTTCAGACTGATTTCAGTTGAAAGTGGACTTGGGATATGATATTGATAATGTTCCAATACACAAGTACAAAATTTTTCATTTTTCTGTTAAAATCTAGAAATGGGCTCTTAAGATATTTTAATACATAATTTAAATAATTGCACAGACTATTTATCATTATGGTTGAAAGCTCAATTTTTTTTAAATGTTTGAGGCTATTTCAAAAATAGATTTCAGAAAAAAAACTATATAGAGTTGAAGTGAGTTGAAAGTACCAGTTATTTTTTTATAGAGTCATCCTGATAAATTGAGCTATGAGAAGAGGTGGTATCATCCACAGAAAAAACAATAGCATAATGGTTTTCATCCATATAATAACTGAGAAATGGTCAAACCAAAAAAAGGTCTTTCAAAATTTTCAATATCTTAATATTTGGAATATTTGATAGATGAATGATATAATTCACAGACATGTCCTGTTTTTCTGGAAGGAAAAAATTTTGTATATGTAGAAACTGAATGTACATAGATTAATTGTGAGAAAAAACCTTAGTGCAGATGAGTTTTTCACTTACAGGGGGGGAATATGGAAGATTCTGTAATTTAAGCCCATGCATGTGGATTCTCTCAGTTATTAAGGGATAGAACTTACAAAAATAATTTTCTCATTACATGTTTATTTTTTTTTTCATAAATCCATATTTTTTAATAAAAAAATCATCAAAAATTTGACATTGGCTTCATTTAACTTCCCACACTTGTAAATATTTCAGGATAATAATTTTGAAATACTGAATACAGAATATAATAATATATTACTGCTATATCAAAATAAATATTAATGAAATGAGAGGAATTCTTGGGTAATTAAGGATTTTTCAAATATCTAAATATTTAATGCAGAAGATAATGTCACAGTAAGCTTATTTCTCTTTAAAATATTTATCTATATCAATATATCTCTATTTCAGCTTTGTATTAAAAAAGATTTTATACTTAATAGTAAGGCAAAAATTCTCCAAAGTTTTATGAAAAAATATTAATCCAAGGTCAATTATACTAAATTAGAATCTAAATTAGATTCAAATACCAGAATTTCATCGTTTTGAGATTGTGAGAGATTCACTTTTTCCATAGATCAATAAAATATAAAAATTACAAGACAAATATTTTATCTTTCTTTGATAACAAAGGAATTTGTTCTTCTTGATATACAAAAATATAAATAAAGAATTATGTTGATATCCCAGGGGAGAAATTTTTCATTCATTATTAATGGACATCTCCTTCATATTATACATCAATAAAGTATATGCTGAAGATCTTCTTTTCTTCTCACTGTGAAGCTTATCATATATTAGTTCTTGTTTTAGATAAAAAATATTTATTTTCCTTCATTTTCTTTTCATTTTGGTCCAAATTATATCTCTTGAATTCAAGAAAAATTTCCTTTTCTTATTTTGATATTACTTGTTTTCAATTTGTATTGTAAATCTTCTAATCATTGTGTAACTCTCTATATGTTTGAATCCAGATAATAAATCTGAAAATTTGTTTTTAAATTTAATTATTTAAAATACTTTCCTTCTTTCATAAGTAATGAAAATTAGAAAATAAAAATATTAAGAAGGAATGATAAAAAAAAACATGAATTCCCCTATATAAATCTTCTGTAAAAAAATTAGGCAGGCTGATGAAAATTAGAATCATTATTAAAGCTATAGAATTTAAGATAATTCAAATGTGTAATAGATATCAACAAAAGAAAAGAAAAACCTGTTATTTTATAAGCTCCATAGTGTGCCTAATCTTATTTTGAGGCTTTCTTAAAAGAGAAATATACTAATAATATGTAATTCTCTAAAATTGAATTTCATAATAATTATTCACAAAGCTTCCAAGGATTATACTAAAGCTGAAGTTCACTTACAGCTACATATACAAGCCATGTAAATTGAATTTAAATAATATTTTCATTATGCATTGTTATTCATCAAATCATGCACATAGTTTATCAATTGGTTCATTATGAAATATATTTAAAAATATTTTCTGAAACTTTTGTATTAATATTGAGAAAAAGAGTTTAAGTACCAATTTTAGTGAGGTTATTTATAGATATGAAATAGATCTAACCTTGAGATGTGTGAGATGAAATATTGAATTCCAAAAATTATCACTTCAAAGCCATAGAGAATCTCTTTTTAATTTTCATCCCTATCACTTATTGGAATATTCATTATACTTATAAAGTCTAATTCAGAAAATTTATTTAAATTATTAGCCTACTTAGATTGTAGACTATGAATACACTTCTTCCAATAATATTTCACTTCATAATTAAATCTCCTTTTTATAAAATTGACTTTTGATAGATTTATATAAAAAGGCTTATGCTTGAGAAAATGAACCAATATTTAAGTGTTATGTAGCTGAATTTTTGACCAGGAAAATTATTTTCAAGATCAATTAAATAATAGCAGATAAGTCTTCAATATTCATCTTACTTGTATTGAGGAATAATCATACCAAAAATAATATTTTGTGCTCATCCTATCTATTACTCCAACCAATAAGTAATTGACCAAAATTAGATTTTATTTGTGGGTGAGTTTTTCTTTACCTCTTGAAATAAGCTAAGTGATTTTGATCTCAACTTCTCATAATTATTAACCTAAAAATGTGCATTAGCCATCAGCTATTGCATCATTTTCTTACCAAATCCAAAAAATCTGGTTTATTTTATTTATTTTCAAAAAATAAAGCAGAAAAGGTTTTTCAAGTTTTGAAAACTTTCAGAAAAAGTGGATCAAAATTTATTAAAAGAATCCTATAGAAATATTTTTAGTGTCTTTTACTCATATTAACACTTTCATATTGTGCTAACTGTTTTTTACAGATTATTTTATTCTATTTTATTCTATTTTATTCTATTTTATTCTATTTTATTCTATTTTATTCTATTTTATTCTATTTTATTCTATTTTATTCTATTTTATTCTATTTTATTCTATTTTATTCTATTTTATTCTATTTTATTCTATTTTATTCTATTTTATTCTATTTTATTCTATTTTATTCTATTTTATTCTATTTTATTCTATTTTATTCTATTTTATTCTATTTTATTCTATTTTATTCTATTTTATTCTATTTTATTCTATTTTATTCTATTTTATTCTATTTTATTCTATTTTATTCTATTTTATTCTATTTTATTCTATTTTATTCTATTTTATTCTATTTTATTCTATTTTATTCTATTTTATTCTATTTTATTCTATTTTATTCTATTTTATTCTATTTTATTCTATTTTATTCTATTTTATTCTATTTTATTCTATTTTATTCTATTTTATTCTATTTTATTCTATTTTATTCTATTTTATTCTATTTTATTCTATTTTATTCTATTTTATTCTATTTTATTCTATTTTATTCTATTTTATTCTATTTTATTCTATTTTATTCTATTTTATTCTATTTTATTCTATTTTATTCTATTTTATTCTATTTTATTCTATTTTATTCTATTTTATTCTATTTTATTCTATTTTATTCTATTTTATTCTATTTTATTCTATTTTATTCTATTTCATTCTATTTCATTCTATTTTGTTCTTTATTTTTGCAATTTGATAGAAAATGTGAGAAGTTATAAGCTATAAGAGATCAAATTTCTTATTCATCTTTGTACTTATTTCATTTTTTATATATTGCAAATTATTGTAATTATAAACAATGGTCTTTCATTGTTATCCAGATTTTTTTTCTCATTTTTTTGATTCTTATTCTACTTTTTCTAATTTTGCAGTTTTTCAACAATATTGTACCATGTGGGTATTTGCAGGCCCCTGGAGTGAAAGATCTGATAATTGTCTAAAATCTTAAACCAGGAGTCTGTAAAGAGCCTCCTAGTGTAGTTTTTTGAAGAAAAATACCACTAAAAATATATAAATGGAAAATAAACCAAGAATAAACAGAAGGAAATTTGACAGCTCAAGAAAATCTGATAACTAGAAACCACTGCAGTAATAATAAAAAATCAATTCAAATAAATGGAATAATTTGTCACTGTACTTGAGGAAAAGTGAATTTTATTTTACCTCTTTTTGAATAAGAATAAGGAAAAACAAAAATGCTAAAAGGAGGGGTAACATTGAATTCATAAGAAAATTTAGGTATACCCTGTCTATTATATTTGTAAAATAAAACTTTTAAAATATTAAAATTGACTTTTTAGCAAAAATGAAATTAATGCAGGATTTGTGACTCAGAGAAATTCCTTCAAGAAAAATATTTGGATTTTTTTAAGTCCTCTTTTATGGTAAAATGACCTCAAATATCATGATATTGTGAAAATATAGAATAATAAAATAAGAAGAGAATTCTTAGATTAAAAACTGGTATTTCATCATAAAAGGATTGAAAAGAGGTAAACAATTTTTTGAACTACAATAATTATGTAAGATGGAGCTTTCAGAGTAAATAAAAGTTTGATGAAAAGGCAAAAATCAATGGGAATATTATTCCATTTATTTCAGTATGAAAATGCAAGTTAGATTATACTGTGAGGCTTGAGCTATACCTTACATAAAAAATTAAAGAAATTTGCAATATGCACAATAAATAATTTATATGCATATTTAAAATTGATCATTTTTCTTGAAGAAAAAGATGAATATCTTATTTTTGAGTAAGTCCATGGACTTAAGGCCAGCTTTGGATTCTACACATAAATTCACATAGTTTCTCTTCATAAGTTATCAAGCTTGAACTAACTTTATGAGGTAGTAAGAATGAAACTAATTTAACACCTCCACATCAATATAACCTAAAGTATTTGTGTAAGTTTTTGTTTTTTCACATTTTTATACCAAAATATTGGGAGTTTGGAAATTCCCATATTAAATACAGATAAAAATTTAGGGTTATTAAAGCTTTAATAGCTCAAAGCTAGTGTATTTCTATATAAAGGTTTGTTACACCCTTATTGGACATTAGTCTTGAAGCCTGTATAACTATTTGAGATATAAAAGTAGCCAAGGGGGCAAAAAAACATCAGAGAGAGCCACAGTACCCCAATTTCCAAGGTCTCTGGGGCTTAGAAGGTTCCAGAGATTTAATAAATGGCTTATAATTACTTAGTTAGCTAACTAAGACCTTTTGGGAACCTTATTACTAAGGCTAAATCCCATTAAACCATGAGAAAATACTAAATAAGCTGCCATTTTGATGTGAAAAGGAGGTAATGAGAATCTATGAATTAGTTAGCCACGTCCATAATGAATTCTCTTCCATTAATAAGGCTAAAAGAGCTAACAAACACCTCTTTTTACTAGTATACACAAAATTACCTCATGGAAACCAGTTGTCACTCTTCTTTTTACTTGTACAAACCATGTAGAAAATGAGTTAAAACTTCAAAATCCATTGAAAATACCCTTTTCAATCAATCTCCAAAATTTCAGGAAAAATGAATAAGATGGTCATAAATACTAAAAAATATAATTATGAACTCAAAAACTCAATCAAAAGCTCTACTTACAGTCCATTTTTGATTATTCCACATGAAACACCAAATTTCAAAATTTCACAGAGAATATCACTTGTGATGACATTTGCAATAAAATTAATAAATTCCACAAAAAAAAACACTTTGAAATAAAAGAAGATTCAAAGTGGTAGATTCATTATTTCTTAACCATGGATGGGTTGATAGCCATGTAAACACACTTAATTGGGAAATTATGATAATATCTCATAAAAACAGGTTATTTAATAATTAATACAAATAATATAATGAGATCTTTAGTAAGAATAATTTGATTCCTCTTTGGGCTTTTTTGGACTTAAAAAAAGCCTTATTTTGCTGCCTTTTTCCAAGATTCATCATTATCATTCCAATTGAATCATTAAAGTTTGAATAAAATAAGTAAGTATAACTTAAGAAGAATTCTTGAGAATTTCTATCTTCAAAGCTAAACCAGAAAGATGTAAGATAAAATATTTTTTCTATTTAAAATATAATTTTAACAAAAATTGTTGTATTACTGTTTTTATCAGCTTTTGACTCTTTAAATCTACAAATAATATGTTAAATAACCCTTCAAAGTATTTTAAAGATCTATTTGAAGTATCAGTGCATTATTAATTTAATTCTTAAAGCCTTTTATATAATATTTGTAGTTTAATCCAAAAACTTATGATAATTACTCTTGAAAAAGATAATTATTGATTACAATAATTCCCTATATTTGAATAATAATCTTTATCATTGAATCTTCTTGTAATTTACTCTGAAATAAAATTATTACCTACCATTATTATAACTAGTAGTGTAAGAAATTAAAAGAAACAATTAAGTAATTAATAATTTATTTCTGGTTATGATTAATTTATTTCATTATATTTAATAAGAAAAGTCATAGAGATATTATTAAGAGTCTCATAGAAAAATCTTACACAACTGCCTGTTGAATTGTTGATAAAAATAGAAAAAACATAAAAATTTGATAGTCTACCAGTGAATTAGAATATTTTGGAATAAAAAAAACAAAAAACATTTGGTTAAGCTAAGTTTCAAGTGAATATTCAAGCTTATACTGAGCTAGATCCCATATTCATTCAAAATGGAACACCTTATGGAAGGTGTAGCAACTTTTCTCATGGTGATTGTTTTGGGGATAATAGTAAAAAATTCCAATTTTGTTGTGAATTTTTAAAACAGGATTAAGAAATTTTGAGATTTCTGAGGAAAAAAATCAAATTAAGAGGTAAAAGAATTATGTTAGTTTCCATTTCCATTTCTTTTGTTCAAAATAATACAAGATATTCACAAATTTTATACCCTCAATAGAGCTATATAATTTAAGGGAAACAATTATATAGCCTAAATCATGAGCAAATATATATTTATTTATATATTAAAGAAATTATTGTCATAATATAAAATATTAATTTGAAGATATAATAATATATTAGCTTATCTTTTTTATGAAAAAGAGAAGTAAAAAATAAAGATATATTTTCCCAGAGATTATTTAGTCTTTCTAGTTTCTCAATTGAAAATATAAATATAGTTTCATCCCTTTTATTTATCCAAACCTCATGTAATTGTAGTTTAATGAAGAAAACTCTCTCTAATATATATTACCCCTCCCTAGTGTGATGACATATGCCTTTTGTATTATTTTAAATTCACTTTTGTGGATATTTTTTTCCAACATACTATCCAGAAATAGGTAAAGCTAAAAAAATTAATCTTCTATTAGTGCAATTCAATGGATCCAAAATCTTCCAATTGATAACTATCTTAGATAAAAAAACATGGTTCAGGTCACCAGAAATTAATACTTAAAATCATGGAGTTCATTCCAACAAGAATAAAAAGACCACAAAGTACCAATAAATGGCAGTCAAAGTACTTGAAAATAATAAAAGATACCCATTTCAGCGACAGAAATAAATAAAGAGATAATTTAAGGAGTGAGACAAGGAGAAAATTTAAAAAATGATTATTGGGAGAATTAGGTAACTGACTTCAGAAGTAGGATGAAAATATGTGAGAGGTGGATATGTCACTTTAATCAAACTTCAAGTACTTTTTCCTGTCCTCAAAATGTGTATGAAAATTATTAGCAAATAGTAACTTTAAATCTTATTAATAGAAAAATATTATACCATTAAGATCTATTGTTTTACCAAAAATACTTTACAAGGGATATTTGAGGCTAAAAGATAATTTCTACAAGAATAATTCTTTTGGATAAATTTAGTCAAAGACTTTGGGAATGAATATGAGAAAAAAGTCTCAAAAAATCTTTTTAAGATTAAAAAAAGCAAAATATTACTAGAGTAAATAAATAAACAGAGTGGCCAGCTTTTTGTGATGAAATATGATTTAATTCACTTTGGAGGTGGTTCAATAATTCAAAATTATTATACATGTTAAAAAAAATATTTATGACTATATTTATTTTGGCTAAAATCTATGAAATAATTTGAAAATGGTAGTTTAAATGATTTATTTACTTTATTCAAGGTATTTAAAATAATTATGAAAGTAAAACAGACTCTAATATGCAAAGGAAGGATGAAGTGAAGAAGATATCCTTTTCTAGCCACAAATTCTTTTTCTTCAAAATTAATAAAATTCTGTCAATATCTGTGAGAGATGTACTAGAAGCAAAAAAGGTAATCATGTAATAACTGAAACCTGGTATTAAATGACAAAAAGGCAGGCTTTAGCCATTACTATAGGGTTGGCTATGAGTCTTAAAGTCACATAAGAATGTGTATTGAAAATATTAAAAGAAGTAAATATGTTTCTTGTGAATATTTTTACAACTTGGGGGTAGTTTCACCCACTAGGAGATATCTAAAACTAACATTTTTGGTAATAAAGTCACATAATAAATTGGGTTCTAGACCCTGTTTATTATATCCAGGCCAAAATTAGTGAGATTTTGCATTAAGATTAAAGATATACTAACAGAGTCAAGAATATTTTCAGAGTATAGCAGCCCTTTATCCAAGATTTCCTTTCCCCCAAAAAACATAATTTTTCCAAATTTCTTGTTGGATTCCTCAAGAATGTATTTTAAAAATATTTTACACATGAAATTCAACTGAAAATTTGGAGGAAATATCTGTAAATATTAGTTCTTAATCTAAAAATTAATCTTGAATAATTTTATATTCACAATGTGGTATACCTATACCAGTTTTGATTAATGGACCAATAAAAAAAAGAAATAAATATCATAATTAAAATCACCTTATTGTGTAACCTTAAATATTCATATTCTATAAAATAATAAAAGAATGAAAGAACAGAACAAGTCAGTATTCTACTTATTTAATTAATATTTATATTTAAGAATGATGAAAATCAAGAACAAAATTTGTTATTTAATTGTTGGATTCTAATTGTATGTAAATTTCAAATAAAAAGTAATATGAACTGTTAGAGTTGTATTTTTGTAGTGTAATATAGGAGTTTATTTTCTGTTTATAATAACTGATTAGCTGTGGGTAGTTTCAATTAAAATAATTTTGTGAAAGCCTTACTTAGCTTCTCTTATGAAGAAGGGGATTGGATATGCTCTATTTGAATTAAAAAAATATTATTATTATTCTGAGTTGGTAAAGGTATATTTATTTTATTTTATTTTACTATACTTTTTGATATAGAGTAGTAGTAAAGCTGATAATAGTGGAAGGGAATCTCTTCAAATTTTAATGGTTTTAATTCTTCAGTTGATTAGTAGCATTGATTATTATTAAAAAATATATAATTAAGGATGTATAGAGTAAATGGTAATAAGAGTGATGAGTGGAGTGAATGTATAAAGCCTTATCTTGGTGGTAGTAAATTAGCTATGAGTTTTTAAAAATGCTTAATAATCCAAGGGAAATTAAAAAGGAACTAGTATTCATATATGCATATGCATGAAAAATTTTGTGAAAAACCTAAACCCTAACTCTATTCCCCCTAAAGAATATAAAAAGTCAAGCTTGTTTCTTCTCCAGACTTGTTCCCATCTGGAAATTGTAAATTCTACTTATTTTTTCCAAATCCCTTATCTAAGAGATTAAATTAGAAACCTATTTGATAATTAAGCATAGTAATTGAGGTTCATTGTTGACATAAGATCAAAAAAGCCAATCACCATGAGCAAAATGGCTACACCTGACAGCAGGTGTTGCATTTGGAAATCAGCTTGGACCCATCCTAGAATGAGCTCAGAGCCTTGCCGTGAGTTTGGTCAGACCCAAGCTTTCAATCTTTGTTATTATTCCAAGTTATTCAAAGCCACTGGAATATTAAATTCTCTGAAGAAACTGGATTGTAGATATTTTTCATTTCAAATGGTTAAACTCCTGTAACCTCAGAAGGAACAAATGAGTTCTCTAAAATTCCTTTTAGTTTTTTTTCCAAAAGCTATAATTATTTTCTTATTCATTTATTAAAGCTTCTGAAGTTCATTGATTATTTTTATTTTTTCCATTTTATGATCACATTGGCTCATAAATAAATTTTGTCAACTTTTATTCTTAATGCTGAAATGTTTCTTAGTTTTGAAGAGGAAATTCCATACTATTTCTTGTTTTAGAGTATCATTAATTAGTGAAGAAGAGAAATACTGGGATGTATATAGGACATCCATTTCCACTGGAGAAAATTTGAAATTTAAAAAGTAAATCACAGTACAGGCCCTCTGATTCCCGCTACTGTAAGTTTGTCAACAATCATCAACAAATTCACAGTAGTGGATATTACAGGTCCTTTACTGTAACACATTTGACATGTGTGAATGAATTGACAGTTGTGCCCCTTACAAGGCCTTCCACTGTGATTCAATTACAAACAAAAAGGTAAAGCTAAGTTAAAGCCAATTAATAACATAAAAGAGAAACTTAGGAAAGATTAAAAACAAATAAAAAAACAAAAGGTAATAAAGTACTCAAAATAACATATCACCATAAAGAGGACTAACAGAACTCAAAAAATGAAAACAAAACATTAAAAAACAAGGTTTTTGAGTAGCAGAAAAAATTTTTTTGCTATATATTTTATTTAACAAATACAAACAGAATATTTATTTTGATAATAAAAAGAAGTGCAGCAAATTTTCAATTAATTCTCCTATCCCTTATCTTCTTGAATGAATTCCATCATTTTATTCAAAATCTTTCTTCAAAAAAGATTTTTGAGATAGTTTTTGCAGTTTTTGTGTTTCTATTTGCATATCCAACATTAAAATGAAAGGATATTTATGTTACAAAAAATGTAGAAAAGACAAATAGGACTATATGAGATCAATATAATTATTATATGAAAAATCAAAGATTGAAATATTCTGCTTTATTTAAAGGAAGAAGGATTAGTTAGCTGAGGCTCTAAGTACTATCTGTCCATATAGAAGAGGATTTAATAAAAAAAGTGTCAAAACGCTTTATTTCCATGCAATAATGCCCAAATATTGTCAATATTATAATTGGTAATATTCATTTATTTTGAAACATCCAAGAGAAGTTCCAGTAATCCTAAAAAATATTTTGGAAAACCTTTATAATATTTTCATGGATTAAAGCACATGATTGATGATTTACTTAAATAATTGATCCATTACTTTTAAAAATTAATGTCTCTGTGGTCTTAAGAATCTCTTAAGAGCACTTTCCACAAATATCCATGAAAAGTGTTATAAACTAATTAACCTCCTTGTTAACCCTTTGATAATAAAACCTAAATACTTGAAACATGATTTGGACTATCTTTTGATTTTAATTGGACATGGATTTGAAGTGATATTTGGGCCAGTTGAAGCTTACTTCCCAAAATTTTCCAGCTTAAATCAATGGCTTCCTGCTTCAAAATCTTACTTTAATCAATAATTAAAGCCTTCAATTAAAAATAAATACCAAAGAAAAAGATAAATATTCTCCTATTTTATGGAAAAAAGAGTTGAAAGAACTACATATATAGCATTCTCAAATAAGCTTCAGCAACCACTGATCATTAAAGATTTATTATTATTTTGGGCTGCATATATTTATAAAAATGGTTCAAGCTTATTGAACCTCTCAAAATCTTTATAAATAAGTTTTGAGAAGGAAATTTGCTTAAAGAACATATTTATACAAGTTATTTTTTCTTTTTATCATCTTACCATTATTTCAAAACAACTCTATAAATTATTAAATTTACTTATAGATATGCAGTTTCTAATTCTTGTCAATGTATATGAGTTTGTAATTGAGATCAAATAGAAGTCTTAATAAGAGTTTGTAAAAGTGTCCCCTGTAGCTATGAGAAAAAGGTATTGTAGAGAAATTGGAAAATTATATTCTAAATGGTTTCCAAAGTCTTATTTTTTATTTTGTATCAATGATAAATTCAGAAAGATATTTTGAGATAATGAATGTTATCAACCCATCAAGTTCAGATATGATATTAGATTCTTTAGTGCATGGAGAGCTTTCAATGTATCTAAAGAATTAAAAATTACATTAAATAGTAAGAAGTCTACAGCTAAAATTTAAAACTCCCATAGAATAAAATAAAGATGAAATAAATGAATTCCATAGAAAGATATGTTAATAAAATTTTATAAAATAATTAGGCAAATTGTTGAAAGTGATAGCTAGCCACATTGATAGATGAATATTACCTTTCCAGAAATTTCACAAAAAGGTTCACATTATTTCAGCTTTATTTTATATCTTGATACAGCTCCTATGATTCTTTACTTGAAATAAGAACTCGAATGATCTTTCTTCACATATTCAAGGAATCCACTAGATAAAGATGGTTAAATAAGAGTTGGTAGTTTCACTACAATAGAATGAAAAGTGGAGCTAAATTGGTATCAAGAAAGAGAAACATTTAATTCCCCAAAAAATTAAATAATCTTATGTTTTGATGATTGTTTATATGGAAAATTCTATTGTTAGTTCATTTTTTTATATAAAGATCCCAGAAAGTTTTAGTTTATACCATGGAATTTTATAATGAAAAGGTCCCCTATTTTTAGAGTAAAGCCAATAATTCAATTTAAATATTTATATTATCTGAATATAAGTGTAGGATACTCCTCCAAACCAGTTTATGGGCTGAGATAGGGGTGATATTGTTTCAATAAATACTAAATTTGTGTGGGCCTCTCCTTTAAATGAAACTGTCCCATAAATCTTTACAGATTTTCTCAATTTTGATCATAACCCAAACAAAAAATAAAGCAAAAATAAGGCATATAAACTCACAAAATACAGAATTCATAAGAGAAAGAATGTTAGTGGTAGGGTATAATTATGTACCTTTTTAAAAATTCTCTAAGCCATTTTATCAATAATGAGAAATTTCATTCAAAATCAAAGGGTTCCAATTCCAATATTACTGTTCTATGGGTTCCCATAAGTGATATTGATAGTAAGTTCATATTGAAGCTGTATTATATATGTAAAATTACATAAGAAATACCCCAAAGGTTGAAATTTTTGTAAATTAAATAATAAAAAATGACAAATAAGATCAAAACAAAGGGAAAATAAAAATAAGTAAGTTCCTAATCAATTTTTTGATTCTAAACTTTGACAACATGGGACAAACACTGAGGTCTATCAAACCAAATTAAGAATTTGTGGCTTGCATATGTAGCTTAAATTTCTTCCAAAACTTCTATTTCTAAATTGAACTTTTCTCTATGTTCAAAATTCCTCCAGTCTATCTCCAATGTCAAATTCCAAAGGCAACACCTGCTGTCAGGTGTAGCCAATTTGCTCATGGTGGATGGTGTGAAAAGATTTTAATTTATCCCTCACTAGCAGGCAGACTAGTAATAAGAATAATTAAGATATTAATACTTGAAGCTCAAGAGTAAGGCATCTCCGGGGCTTAGTGATTAAGCCTTAAAAGTAATGTTAGATAGTTCTCAAAAAAACCATCACTTTAAAGTAATTTTATCACATTTCAAAAATAAAAACTTAATTTCTCAAAACAATTTTACTAATTTTAAGCTAAAGTAGAACCCCTTGAACTAACTAAATTTTATCAAGATGAATATACAACTAAAATAAAATCCATCAACAACCTCAATTGAACTCATTAAAATAATCAAAAACATTTTGACATCCCTATTCACATTAATCACATATTAATTCATCATTTATAAGAAATCTTTTTCATATTATACTGAAAATATATTTCTTTCAGTCATAAACTATCACCAAATTAATAACTTTACATTAAATTGGTACTACTCCTATTGTATCATCAATTTTCAAAACCAATAGCTTACCATTATATAGATCAAAGAATTTGTTGAAATAATAAGGTATAAATTTATTCTTTTTGTTCTGAGTAGCCTCACAACATAGCTCTCATAGTGAACCATAGTAGCAGAACTTTTAGGTTATAAATATAATTCAACACCCAGTAAATTTGATTTGATTTACCTGAATATATTTCAAGCTGTTTTACCTTAATAATAATATACTACTATAGGTGATATCAAGTGCTATTTATTTCCCTCTTGTATTGTAATTGTCTGTACTATTTCACTTGAAAAACATAAAATATATATATATAAGAGTTTTTTTTGGATTTTTGAATAGTAAGAAGAGTGTTCTTCTTTCTTTGTTTTTTTCTTCTTTTCTTATTTAATTTATTATCTTTTGTAAAATTATTTTGGTGTAATCCAACCAGATTTTCTGGAAGTTTTAAGAAGTCTTTATTTGCTAAGGTTTTAAATAACCATTGTTTTAAGTAGAGGAAGGTCTGATTAGAGATTTTTGAGTACAATATTTTCTGACAAAGCCACCATCAATAATAAAATTGATTTGGTGAACTCAGTAAAGATAGCTTAGAATATTAGGAAGGGCAGTCTAGATTATTCTAGCACATGAGAAGAGCAAGGGTTACAAGTCCCAAACAGAAATTCAAAACTGTTTACTTGTAATTTCCCCTTCCAGGTACTGCCTCATTTTATCCCACACAGAGGATTTCCCACATCTGGTGTCCCAACAGGGGCATGTCAGATAGGAATACCCTTAGAATCTCTTCAGCTTTATCTCAAAGCAATAAAATTAATAAAATAAATATCTTTTGAAAGCTTGAATCAAATAATCAGAAATAATCATCATCATCATCTCCACATTAATCATCAAAAGCATAATCTGGCTCTTACCATTATTATTACCCAAGAGAAGGATCAACACCACCAGAACAACAGTTTTAAAGGGATTATAGTAAAGTAATTCCTACACCAAGAGCAGAAGCCAAGCAAAAGGAAAGAGTTAGAAGATTTTCTTTCAATATGATAAGAAAATCAAGAGGTTGAAAAAAGAAAGTGTAGAGTCAGGGGGGAGTATTTATAAAGTAGAGCGTATGGATCAGTCCACATCAAAATTACCACCATTACATGAAGATACTGTAGAAGGACACTATGAAGAGGGAAGTGAGGAAGAATATCAGAATGAATATCTCATTAAGCTTTTCAGATATTCTCAAGAACAAATGGGACAGAAATTATAGGATACTATCAACAATCTAAGTAAAAGGAAGGGGAAGAGAAGGGAATCAACATCATACACACCAGGAGCTAGTCCTAATGAACCCAATTTACCTAGAAATGTTAGACCTGAAGAATCACCAATATAACCAACACCTGGACTCAGAGCAACATCTACTCCAGAAACAGAGTCAAGAAAATCAAACATTCCAAGGAGAGTATATGTTTCAACACCAACAAATACAAGCCCATTACATCAAGAGATCCCAAGGCAAGAAATTTCAGTAGTCAAAATTAGAGCAAAGAAATATAACCTCAATTTCAATGGTGAGGAAGTTGATAAATTCAAAAAGAAAATTGAGAGAATAGCAAAAATTGCAACAGAAGAAGATCTGGAAATGAAAATGGAATTTTGGACAACAGATTTCAAAATTAGTGATGCAATAGAAGATATGACAGTATCTGAAGAAGGGAATTGGACCCAGCTAAAAAAGGACCCTATAGTAAAATGGGGAAGAGTTGAACCTGAAAGAAGATATAGAACGGATTCCCCTGTACAGCTATTCAATGATACACAGGCTGAGGGAGGAATAAGTACTCTTTCACAGTATAAGAAATTCATTTGAGAACATGAGAAAATTATTACATACCCTTCAAGATATAAATATATTCCTCAAGATAACATGTTTCATGAAGATATTTTTTATTGCCTCTCCTCTGATATAAAAGTAGTTTTAAGTAAAGAAATGAAACAAAATATAAGTCCAAGAATCCTCTTGAGACTGATAATCATCAAGAACCAGTAGCAACAAAGGAAAAGGCACATGAAAAGGACAAATCAGAAGATGTTAAGGCTTTTTTAAAACCACTAAAATATGAGAAAGAAGTCAAGAAGTACCAAAGGGAAGAAGAAAAAGATGAATAAATTATTGAACCAGAAGATGAATCTCACCCTAGAAGAAATTTTGACTACACACCTAAATTTATGCAAGAATTGAAGTTCTTGTCTGAAAAGGAGAAAAATTATTTGATTTATCTCAAGTAACTCAATATTAAAGATCAAATACCCATTCAAGAATTAAATATTTAATACAAAATGAATTATAGCTTTCCCCTTGGAATGATGAAAGTCACAATTGGGGAAAAAGATAATAAAGTGAATGCTCTGGTAGATACTGGAGTGAAATTAAGTATTATTCCAAAAGAATAGTCAATTAAGAAAGGCTTATTAATGAGATCTTTGAATATGAGGCTTAAAGGAATTGGAAGACACAGCACAACGTCACAACCACAAGTTTGACCCTCCTCCTTGATGGTTGCGGAAATCCAACCTGGAGCCAAGTTGGGGCCAATTGGTCACGTCATATCATTTATGGCCAATTGGCCCCCTTGGTTGTTCTATGGCTCTTACGCCATAACCCATTCCAATTGCCATATCCTGCCATCATTGGCCTCCTTGGCCAATTTCCAGATCACCAACCCCCAGGCCTTTGTCTTTAATTTTTGGCCTGGGGGTCCTTTTGTCTTCTAGGGGCCTCCAGGCCCCCTAGCCATCTCCATCCAATCTGGGCAACCCCTTTTAATTAAGGGGGTTTAGGCCTAAATGGCCTTTTTGGGCCATTTAGGCCCCCTACAGTCCCTACGGCCTGTGGGCCGTGATTCATGGTCCACTGTCCGTAGGCCAATTAGGCCCCTTTTGGCCTAATCCAATGAGGTCAAAAGGGGCCAAAGGGGGCAGCCATCTAGCCCCCAAAACCACAATTGGTCACCAATCCCTTGGACCCAAAATTGGCCAAAGACCCTCTGGACACCAATTTGGCCATAAATCCCATAGGACCCATTTTTGGCCATGGACCATTATTCCAGGCATGGCCTCTGGAAACCACCAGAGGCCACCAGACCAGCTCAGAAGGCTTTTCCCCCAGCTTAAGGGGAATTCTTTCCTTCCTCCATGCACTCCGTACTCAAGGTTGCAGGAGTGGTGCATATATGGTATTATATACCATTATGCACCATTTTTTCTCAGCAATCCAATGGTGACGTTTTTGGGACCCATTTCCGTCTTTCCATATCAAGGTCTCAAAATCCAACACCCATTTTGAAGGAGGATTATTCAACTCATCATTCTGACAAGTTATGGCGGAAATCAGAAGACTCTTCAAGGATCCCAACCACGTGTATCTGCAGGAGTTGGGTTGGTACATTATTCAGGATCATTAAAAAGGGGAAATTCTCAAGAGATATTACATCCATTCAATCATTTGTCAAGACATCAAGTATTTCAATACTCCTTGGACAACTCAATTCATCCGTACAGGCCTCATTCAATCAACCTGTATGGCCTAGGCCCAATTGGGCCATTTAATATTCCACTGTGTGAATTCCATCACACAGCTCAGGTTTAAAGATGGCCAGAACTGTATTTCCCAATCCGGACAATACAGTCATTGATTCACCTTCCAGGATCAATCTTTCAAGTTTTCACATATACCGGCCACCTTTCATCACCTGGGGACTTTTTCCCCAGTTAATTAATATATTGGATTTATTTTTATCTTTATTTTCTTTTACCTTATTAAAGTTAATACTGATAATCTTAAGTCAGTCATTAGCACCCTTTCTCTTTTTTCTTCCTCGCCTGTCAGTGGGTATTGGTGGTCATATCCTTTACTAATTACATTCCTTTTCTGGCAGGTTGAAACAGTGAATTGAGGATTCACTTGGTTGGCTTCTTGGCCTTTGGCTTCCTTTATTATCTTTGGCCTTTGGCTTCTTATTTTTTTATTTTCTCTTTGGCATAATTGTCTTTTCCATTCTTCTTCTTTAAAGAAAATTAAAATCTTTATTATTCCTTTATCTTTTGGAGCCCTCCAAGTGAGCTCTTGATTCCTGAGTGCCAGGCCCTCTTTCTTCCATAAGAGCCCCTGTGAAATTATATTAATTAACTCATAATTTCTCTTCATTCTATTCATTCATTCTTCATCATTTTATTCAATCACTCTTCATCAATTTCATTCATTCATTCTTCAAAATTATGACTCTTTAACGCTTATGAATTTAATGATTCTTCATCACCTCTCAATTTTCTCTCATTCATTCTTCATTCTGAAAATTGAAAGCTAACCCAATCTTTATTTTTGTTATGTTTTTCAATTTTTATCTCAATAATCAATCTCATTTTCATCCTTCATTCAGGCATATTATCATTTTGATTTTCAAATTGCTCATCAGATTTATTCAGACACGTTCCTCATATCAGGATTCAATTTGATTTTTCTTCAAGAATTTTGATTTTCAGGAAGAATTCACTTTATTATTGATTTGATATAATTGACATTGACTTCAAGAAAATTGACTGACCTGAAGAGTTTTCATTTATTTTGCTGAATTTCACATCAAGAATTGACATAAATTGATTTTGACTCAAGATTTCATTTGACTTATTGATTTTCTCTGCAAGATTTGATTGGTTGATTTTATTGACTTCAAGATTTTCATTGATATTGATTTTTGACTTCAAGACTCATTTGACTTTGATTGATTGACGTACTTGAAGATTTTAATTGATTCATTGATTTCCTCAAGATTTGATTGTTGATTCTGTACTTCAAGAAAGTTTTGATTCTTTTTTATTTTATTCATTTATTTTGTCTTTTATTCCTGAAATAATGCCCCTTGAACAGTCACCTCCTGCAAGACAAACCAGATCTCAGGCAAGAGCTCAAGCTGCTCTTACTCAAACTCCAAGAGCTCCCCTTGATGGCACCCCAGCAGTTCCTCAACTGAGGGCCCCGCATGGAAGGAAGGAAGAGGGCCAAGAAGATCAATTTCATTATCAGGAGTGGTTGGCGGTTTTCCAGGACTTTCAAGAACCGGTCTCAAGGTTCAAGGTGAAGATGATGATGAGGAGGAGGAGAATTCTGGGGAAGAGGAAGAGTCTGATGGTACCAAAGGTGTTCCTGCTCCTGTGGGGGAATCCCAAAGTACTGAAGGACCAACTCTAGCCCAGTCTGATCAGCCTGTCCCTCATCAATCTGAACCATCTTTATTGGAAGTTATGCAGCAGATCACTCAAATTATGGCCAATCTTCAAGCAGCTTCTTCTTCTGGATCATCAAGACCACCAGCCTTCAAGACTCCATCCATGAAGGCACCAGAATGCTTTGATGGGACTCAGCCCTTCAAAGTCAGAAGCTTCCTTCAGTCATGCCAATTAATCTTTCATAATGACCCGGCAAACTTCTCTCACAACAGAAAGAAGGTTCTTTATGCCACTTCATTTCTCATTGGCAGGGCTGCAAAATGGATTGAGCCTTATCTTTCCAATCTCACCGATCAAGACTCCAATTACCTTCTCAATTCTTGGCTTTTATTTGAATCTCAACTCTTCACTCTATTTGGTGACCCAAATGAAGTAAGAAAGGCTGAAGCAGAATTGGATTCACTAAGAATGAAGGAAGGTGGCCATGTTTCACTATACATAGCTGATTTCAGGAGTTTGGTTTCAAGAATTGGGGATTGGGGTGAAAGGGCTCTCATTCATCATTTCAGGAAGGGATTGCCATCCATGATATTGGATCAATTGGCCTCCCATCCTTCAAGAATTGATTCTCTCCAAGACTTAATGGACCTTACCCTGGAACTTGATACCAGGTACCATGAAAGGCAAAAGGAGAAGAATCACTATCAAGAGAAGAAACTTGAAGCCCCCAGATCAAGTACTTCTAATCCTCAAAATTCTTCAAGTTCTAGTCACAACAAGAAGAAGAATTTTCAGAAGAGGGACAAGACCCATTCTTCTTTGTTGAATAAGGACTTCAAGCTCATGAACTCTGAAAAAGAAAGAAGAATCAAAGAGGGTCTTTGTACCTATTGTGGTGGGAAGCATAGTCTTGAGTCTTGCTTCAAAAGACCTCAAAATAAGCTTACCCAACCATCAGGCCAATCTCCCAGCCAGGGAAAATCCTGAGTGGAGACCAGGTTGTGTTCAATGGTCTTCACAGTTTTCCTTCCACAGCACAATTGTGCATTCTGAATACTGGTGTCAAAAATTCTCTTAAATTTTTTGTTTTTTCTTCTCTTTCTGATGTTTTTTACAGTATTCTCATTGATTCTGGTGCTACACACTCATTTATTGCAAAGAAGTTTGTTCACAAGTACTCATTGAATACATCAGAACTTCCAGAGAAGATTCCCCTTATCCATCTTGACTCCTCTGAGTCTCCTTCCTTATTTGTGACTCACCATACTAAATATATGGTTGAGTTCCCTTCCTTCTCAAGCTTTGAATGGGACTTTTTAGTCATTGATACTCCCAAGGGAGAAGACCTCATATTGGGCTTTGACTTTCTAAATCACTTTAATCCTTCTATTGATTGGAGGCAATGTCTGATCACCTTTAATTCTGATCATAAGGACTATTGTGATCCTCCTAATTCTTTCCATAATGACTCTTCTACTGCCAAATCATGTGCAGCTCTGGTTGGTGATTCTAGAACACCATCAATTACATCTTATATCCATATTCCTTCCCTTAATTCCCATCAGTCATTACCATTATCTGGAGATGAAGTCTTCAAAGAGATTCAAGATGTTGGAGAAGATAATTCTGTATCTTAACTTCATCTTGTCTTTGGGAATATGGACCTTCCTCCTTCATCTTATCATGATTCCCTGGAGGAGTTGTGGGATGAAGAGGAAGAGCCAGAAGAAGTAGAAACCGTGATGAAGGTTGTTCCTTCTGTCTATCACCAATACTTGGATGTATTCTCCAAGGTGAAAGCAGAAGAACTTCCTCCTCACCGCGCCTGTGATCATCATATCAAGCTGGAGGGGTCTCTACCTCCAGTTGGGGTGATCTACTCTTTATCCAAACAAGAGTCAGATACACTCAGGGCCTACATTTCAGAGAATGTAGAGAAAGGTTTCATCCGGCCAGGCTCCTCTTCAACAGGAGCACCTGTCCTCTTTGTCAAAAAGAAGGATGGTGGCCTCCATTTGTGTGTTGATTACCGCAAGCTCAATGCTGTTACTGGGAAGAACAAGTATCCTGTTCCCCCTATGAATCAGCTTCTCAATGTTTTTAATGGTTCTTCTATCTTCTCCAAGATTGATTTGCGTGGTGCATATAACCTGCTCAGAATCAAGGAGGGTGATGAACACTTGACTTGTTTTAGAACTAAATATGGCAGTTATGAGTACTTGGTTATGCCATTTGGGCTCACCAATGCTCCCGCTTCTTTTCAAAATCTTGTCAATGATATCTTTCAAGATCTTCTCAATGTTTATTTTGTGGTTTATTTGGATGACATTATGGTCTTTTCCAAATCTGAGGAAGAACATGTCACTAATGTGTCCACTGTTCTTTCCAGACTCAGAGCCAATAACCTTTTTGCTAAGGCGTCCAAATGCCTGTTTCATGTTTAAAGTGTGGAATATCTTGGTTATGTAGTTTCTTCTTGAGGCCTCAAGATGGACCAAGCAAAAGTCCAGCAGATCCTCAATTGGCAGCCTCCAAGAAACCTCAAGGCTCTTCAATCCTTCGTTGGCTTTGCCAATTTCTACCGCTGTTTCATCAAGAATTATTCAAAGAAGATCAGTTTACTCACCAGTTTCCTCAAGAAAGATTCATGTTTTCCCCTCAATGAGGAAGCTCTCAGTCAGTTTCACCACCGCCCCAATCCTTCTCTACCCACCATTGTAGAGACCGATGCATCAGATTATGCTTTGGGTGCTGTACTGAGTCAGGTCTCTGACTCAGGAAAACATCCCATTGCATTCGACAGCTGCAAGCTTATCCCAGCAGAGCTCAATTATGAAATTCATGACAAGGAACTCCTTGGCATTGTCTTGGCTCTCAAGCGCTGGAGGGCTTTTCTTCTTTCACTGTCTTCCCCTTTTGAAGTTCTCACCAATCACTCTTCCCTTCAATACTTCATGACCTCCAAAGTACTCACTCTCCATCAAGCCCGTTGGGCTGAATTCCTTTCTGAATTTCATTTTGCAATCAACTACCGCCCTGGCCGCCTAGCTACTCTCCCAGATGCCTTATCATGTCGGGACGACGTTTATCCAGAGAGGGGGGAGGACTTCATCAGCAAGAATACAATGAATTTTCAACAAATCATTAAGCAAGATGAAGTTCAACCATCAAGATATTTTGCAGTCAAGGTGGAATCTTTTTCAAATTTGATTGATTCTATCCAGAAGAAATTATGGCAAGATCCTCAGTGAAGAAGTATCCTTGAAGATTTGGGTAAAGGTAAATCTGTCCAAGATTATTCTATTGATTCCTCTTCCCAACTTCTTCTCTTCAAAGATTGGGTGGTAGTCCCAAATGACTCCACAATTCAACCTAGTATTCTTCAAAAGCATCACAATTCTCCTCTAGCTGGCCATCCTGGCCAAGAGAAGACCCTCAAACTTGTCAAGTGGGATTTCCACTGGTCCGGCATTACTCAATTTATCAAGGATTATGTTTCATCCTGTCAACAGTGCTCAAGAAACAAGAATATTCATCATAAGAAGTTTGGATTCCTCAAACCTCTTCCAATTCCAGATGGTCCTTGGATTTGTCTTTCAATGGAATTCATCACTCAACTGCCACTGTCCAATTCCGTTGATTCAATCCTGGTCATAGTGGACAGATTCTCAAAAATGGCGGTTTTTATTCCAACAATGTCTTCAATAACTTCCCTGGATTTGGCCCATTTATTCATCAAGAATATCTTTTCAAAGCATGGCCTTCTGTTAAGTATCGTCAGTGATAGAGGTTCACTCTTTGTTTCTTCTTTTTGGACCAATCTTTGTCAGCAGCTCAAGATTTCAAGAGACTTTTCAACTGCTTATCATCCAGAAACTTATGGACAGACAGAGAGGGTAAATCAGATACTAGAACAGTATCTTTGGATGTATGTCAGTTATCATCAAGATGATTGGAACACCTGGCTACCTCTGGCTGAATTTGCCTACAATAATTCTGATCACTCTTCAACCAAGCAATCCCCTTTTTTCACTGTTTATGGAAGAGATCCACAACTTGATTCAGTTCACATCACTCAAGATACTCCTGCTGGAAAGTTATCAACAAAAATCCAATCAGTTCAGAAAGATGTCAAGAGAGAACTTGAAGCTGCCATAAACCGGTTTAAGAGGTATGCAGATAAAGGTAGAGCAAGTCCACCTGTTTTCAATCCTAGTGACATGGTATGGCTTTCTTCCAAGAATATAAAATCAACCAGACCCACCAAAAAACTATCCGAAAGATGGTTGGGTCCTTTTCCAATATTGAAGAAAGTCAGTTCTCATGATTACCACCTCAATGGAAATCCATCCACCCAGTCTTCCATATCTCACTCTTGGAACCAGTCAAGACATCAGCAATCCCAAATCGGCATCAAGAGCCTCCTCCTCCAATTATCATTGAAGAAGAAGAGGAATGGGAAGTCTCTCAAATACTGGATTCAAAGCTCAAGAGAGGAAAATTATGGTATCTGGTGGAATGGAAAGGTTTCAGTCAAGACCCAGAAAGATCCACTTGGGAACCAGCCAAAAACCTCAAGAATTGTCCTGAACTTGTCAAAGATTTCCATTCTTTGTATCCTGACAAGCCAGGACCCAATTATTCAAAAGCTTGATCATTTTATGGTGCTTGGTGGGGGGAGGAATTACCAAAGGTAAGTCCCACTCCTGGTATGCCCCTTTAGGGGTATTCTACTCTTTTTTGTTGTAAGCATCACCTTGGCCACTCTGTGAGCACTTTGCAATTTGGACAAAGATTTGTTGGCCTGGCTTTCAACATAAATTCCAAATCATGGCCATTTTTTCACTTGGGCAAATGGAACATTTCACTTTTATTTTCCTTTCCAAGTTTCCAATTCAATACATTCCTTATCAAATTTATATTCTTATTTATGGCACTGGCGGGAGTGGCAACTACTAAAAGTAAGTTCCTCTCCTGGTGTGCACTTCCCTGAGGGGTCTACAATCTTTTCAAAACATCACCTTGGCCCCTCTGTGAGCACCAGGCATCAAATTCTTTTATCCACGTCCCTGGCCACTTTCAAATCAACCATCAAAATCCGTGATGAAGATTGGACTCCCCCTCAAAATTCATTTTTCTTTTTTATTTTCCTTTCTTTATATCTGTTTCTTTATCTTTATTTCTTCTTTTTCCTTCAATTTCTTTTATTATAATCTTTATTCCAAAATTCTATGTCAAATTCAATCCTTCAACATTTTCAAAGCCAAATGTCAAGAGAAGACTACGTCAACCTCAATTCATATGCCAAAATTATTATCAGTTCAAGATTTTCTTTGAAAGATTAAAATATCTCTGGAATACCTCTGTCCAATCCGTCTCAACATCCTCAACAGGCTTCTACCTTATCTTGGTGCTCAGGAGCTCACCATTCAAGGTAGGGGGTACTGTCACAACCACGAGTTTGACCATCCTTCTTGATGGTTGCGGCAATCCAACCTGGAGCCAATTGGTCACGTCATATCATTTATGGCCAATTGGCCCCCTTGGGTGTTCTATGGCTCTTACGCCATATCCTGCCATCATTGGCCTCCTTGGCCAATTTCCAGATCACCAACCCCCAGGCCTTTGTCTTTGATCTTGGGCCTGGGGGGTCCTTTTGTCTTCTAGGGGCCTCCAGGCCCCCTAGCCATCTCCATCCAATCTGGGCAACCCCTTTTAATTAAGGGGGTTTAGGCCTAAATGGCCTTTTTGGGCCATTTAGGCCCCCTATGGCTCCTACGGCCCCTTTTGGCCTAATCCAATGAGGCCAAAGGGGGAAGCCATCTAGCCCCCAAAACCACAATTGGCCAAAGACCCTCTGGACACCAATTTGGCCATAAATCCTGTAGGACCCATTTTTGGCCATGGACCATTATTCCAGGCATGGCCTCTGGAAACCACCAGAGGCCACCAGACCAGCTCAGAAGGCTTTTCCCCCAGCTTAAGGGGAATTCTTTCCTTCCTCCATGCACTCCGTACTCAAGGTTGCAGGAGTGGTGCATATATGGTATTATATACCATTATGCACCATTTTTTCTCAGCAATCCAATGGTGACGTTTTTGGGACCCATTTCCGTCTTTCCATATCAAGGTCTCAAAATCCAACACCCATTTTGAAGGAGGATTATTCAACTCATCATTCTGACAAGTTATGGCGGAAATCAGAAGACTCTTCAAGGATCCCAACCACGTGTATCTGCAGGAGTTGGGTTGGTACATTATTCAGGATCATTCAAAATGGGAAATTCTCAAGAGATATTACATCCATTCAATCATTTGTCAAGACATCAAGTATTTCAATACTCCTTGGACAACTCAATTCATCCGTACAGGCCTCATTCAATCAACCTGTATGGCCTAGGCCCAATTGGGCCATTTAATATTCCACTGTGTGAATTCCATCACACAGTTCAAATTTCAAGATGGCCAGAACTGTATTTCCCAATTTGGACAATACAGTCATTTATTCACCTTCCAGGATCAATCTTTCAAGTTTTCACATATACCGGCCACCTTTCATCACCTGGGGACTTTTTCCCCAGTTAATTAATATATTGGATTTATTTTTATCTTTATTTTCTTTTACCTTATTAAAGTTAATACTGATAATCTTAAGTCAGTCATTAGCACCCTTTCTCTTTTTTCTTCCTTGCCTGTCAGTGGATATTGGTGGTCATATCCTTTACTAATTACATTCCTTTTCTGGCAGGTTGAAACAGTGAATTGAGGATTCACTTGGTTGGCTTCTTGGCCTTTGGCTTCCTTTATTATCTTTGGCCTTTGGCTTCTTATTCTTTTATTTTCTCTTTGGCATACTTGTCTTTTACATTCTTCTTCTTTAAAGAAAATTAAAATCTTTATTATTCCTTTATCTTTTGGAGCCCTCCAAGTGAGCTCTTGATTCCTGAGTGCCAGGCCCTCTTGCTTTCATAAGAGCCCCTGTGACACACAGCTATTGTTGGATTATCTGCAAATACCTTGCTAGTATTACCTTCTGGGGATAAAATAAGGATCCATATCTTTATTGCTAGAGGGGCTGTACACACAGTTATTGTAAAACCTTTCCTTGCTGACAATGGTATCAGGATTCAACACTCTCAAGAACAAGGTAAAATTCTGAGTTACAAAGAATCTGATTGAAGAAGATTGTGTATACCTATATGTATACCAGAATGAAAAGGATGGCACACAGGACCACCCAGAGGAATGGAGCTGTGTAATGCTACCCAAATTGAAGAATGGAAGATAAATCATACAAGCAATATTAGAAGATTTCAAGAGTTACCTCTAGGAAATTCAAGAAATAAAGAATATCAAGTACCTATAAAACACAAACCAGAAATTAATCTCAAACATTCCAAAGCTGAAGGAACTAGCAATGAATTGAAAGTTAGCACAAAAAATAATGTAAAACTTAATTACCCCCAAACATCTGAGAATAATTATAGCTCTAACATGGAAGCTTCCACTCCAGTGGAACTAGTACAAAAGGAAGGCTTTCAGCCAAAACAACTATTCAAAAGTGTCTCACCTGTGTGTGGTATTTTTTTTTCATTTTGAGAAAAAAACAGAATCCTGTTTCTGAATTCTACAAGCAATATGTAGAAGCTATATTTTTAAAACCAAAGCATAGTATTTCACCCATGGATTTGTTGAGAGTGGTATCTGGTTATTCAATCAAATTTACCCAAAATTTGCTCAATAAATTTAAAAACAAGAAGCTGCAAGAAAAACTTAAGAAAGATTCAACAGTTGAAAATAAGAATGAAAATAATGAACAAATAAATTCAGATTTCTCTTACACTAACTCCATTCAAGAAGGAACTCATTGTGAGCCTTAGAGGTAATTTCATATACCCAAAAGACCACAAATATAAAAAATAACATATTAATATAAATAAAATAAATTTATTTATATTATTAAAATAAAAATCAAAATATAAATATAAAATTATATTAAAAATAAAAAATTAATTATAATTTAAAAATAAAAAATACATTAAATTTTGTAAATATAAAATTACATTTATACTTGAAAAAATTAAGTAAAAATGAAACTTTAACAAAATTGTGAAAAAATAAATAAATTTGGAAAAAAGTTAAATAAAATTTATTATAGATTTTTATCCAATAAATAAACATATAAGATTTATTTCACCATTGGATTCCTCATAAAAAATCAGGTGGGGTCACCTCTGAGTGAAATTCTTGTAACTCAACTCTAAATAAGCTTAAATTAAGTTTTTAGTATTTTCAATACGAAAGTTGAAAATCCTCAAAACCTTAATTTAATTCACACCACATGTGGTGTTAACCATCAATTTTTGTGTTAAAATTGAGGTGTTGTGTTTAGTTTAGAAGTTATGAGGAATTGAAGTATTTTCAATTGAATTCAATTGAAATGTCAAAATGTGCGCGTGTATTACATAAGTGAACTTTGATTTACATATGAGGTGTCAATTATTACTGTATTTTACTGTACAATTGAATTGAATTACATATGTAAATTATAAGTATAATACATGATGAGGAATTAAAGGAAAAATAAATTGGAAAGATTAAATTTGGGGGGGAAAAGGAACTCCAGCTCTAAGGGGGAGCTAGACCCCCAAAATCCTTGCTGACAGGCGTGGGATGTCAAAATTCACGCAAAAGTTCATCACTTTTGGCCTGGAATTGAGTTACAGGGTCTGTGGACTCAATTGATGATGAGGTTTTGATACCAACTGGGGTAGTTTTAGCTGTTGCCAAGAGGGTAAAACTACCCTTAAGATAAAACAATCATAATAAAAACAGTTTTAACTGGTTTCTACGCCTCTGAAACACATTCTGACGTGTTTTGAAGGCTCTAGGCCTGGTATTGCTATAGTAATGGCTGATTTAAGGGTCTAAAATGGCTAAAAATGGCTTAAACCAGCCTTTTTTGGTCTAAACCAGGGTTCAATGATGCCATAATTGGCTTTTCTGTTGTCAGACTGTTTTTAACGACTGACAAGAGTAAATTTTACTTTTGGAGTAAGAGAATTGATGGCTATAAAAGAATGTCTTCTTTGCCCCACTTTTCTCTTCATGTTAGAATCTTTTCCTTTTATTAATTAGTTCAAAACTGTTAAACCAATCAATCAAAGATTCCAACCACCACTTTTAAATCATTTTAATCCTTTTAACCACGTGAAAAAATCATTATAATCATTGTTTGTAACTCTTATAATCATTTTTACCCCTGAACCACCCCAAAAGTGAATTAAAGCATCTTTCATCACTGTAAACTTTGTCACTTTGTTTCCAAATTCACTCTGGTCACTTTTGGGTGTGTTTTCTCTTTAATATTCTTTTTAAAAGACTTTGTTCTTTAATTAATTGCTTGCAGTTCTTTGCTCAATTAATTTCAATTGAAATTGCTCTTGAAGAAATTTCTTTTGTAGCCTTAAAATATCTCTTGTAGAGTATTTTTTGGATAAATTTTTATTGTTGGTAAAACAATAAATTTTTATAATATTATTGTTTTATACTAATAAAGTTATAAACAATAAAATTGGCGTGTTTTCTCTTAAAAATAATATTTCATACTATTTTTAATTGATTTTCACCTTATACAAATTTTGAGGACAGGAAAAGTACTTGATTTTTAATCAAAGTTTCATATCCACACCTTACACTCATCAAATGCAGGATCCCCCAATTAATTCAAGCCTTGAATATCATACACTAAATAAGAGTAATTTCAATCTAACTAAAGATGAAGCTTCCTCCCATGAGGAACAAAAAATAAAAATAAAATATCAGTCATGTAGTAATGAAAATTACCTCAGTATTCAAAAAGATAAAATTGAAGGAACATATGAATATCAAGAATTGAACACCAATAATGAAGATATAACCCAGTTTGAGGAATTCAACTCACCAATTTATGTTAGAGTAGGATGGGAAGAATATTATGTTATGGAAATTATGAACCCAAACATAGATGAAAACATTTTACTATTAAAAATTGAATCAAGTATTGGAATAAAGCCCAAGAAAATAAATAAAACAAAACATAAAATAATAATGTAAAAAAGTACAGCTTGTTATTCCAACCGATCAAACAATTTAATTACCATTTAGGAGCAATAAACCATTCAATTTTGGGAAAGAAATTATGTCATTACTTTACTGTTATGAAGAGTATTCATAAATCATCAATAGAAGTTGAAGAAAGTACAAATTCACATAATCTTGTAATAGAAGTAGAAGAAGAAATGAAGGGAAAAGGAGAATTTTCCCACTCATATGAAGAAAATGAGGTTAAAAAGAACCTTAGTACCTTCAAAGTAAACAACTTTCATTCAGAAAGAACCTATGATATGGAACACACTCTTACAGCTAATGCAGAACTTTTGGAAGAAAATAAAGGATTATTCAACATTAGACAATCAAAAGAATTCAATATGTTTGAGAGGGACAAGAAACCAATTTAGGAGACATTAACATCTGAAAGTGTCTTGTTTATAGATGATATCAGAGACCTATTTTCTGGACTTTTAAACCAAGAAAATACTATAAGAAATCCATGCAGATTTTCTAGACCAGAAGAAGAACTCCAAGCTCTTGTGTAAGGAATATTCCATGAAAATCTTTGGGAAAATGAAGTGTTATATAAATCTCAGGCATCAATCACACATCAGGAGGTTCCTCCTCTCTTTATTCAAGAGTTTAATCAAAATTGGAATATAACTCCTCAAGTTCCTCACTTTCAAGTAAAAACTGATGAACCCTCAAATTCTGAAGTAACATTTTCAAAAGAAATGGACAAAAAGTCATTTGAGGGAATTTTGAAAAAAGAAGCTGATGAAAACAAACCTTCAGCTAATTCTGAGCAAGCATGCAAAGACCAGTTAACCTCTGAAGAAAAAGGAATTTTGGAATTATATGATGAACTCTTTAATATGGGTAGCCAGCAGATTGACACAACAAATTTGGCCCAGAGATTGGAGTTGACTAACTCTCAAATTCCCCAAGAAATTACTATTCTTTCAGGCCAAATGCCTGAAATTCTGCATCAAAAACCTTCAAGTCAACCAATCCATATTTGTAGAGAAAGAAAAGTCACTGGAAATAAAAAAACCAGAGAATTCTCTAGCAGAAATCAAAATAATGAATGGACTTATAACAAGAAATAGAATTGAAGTTAAATTAAATCTTACCTATAATAATCAGGAGGAAATTCCTTTTCCTGTTAGAGTTCTTAAACATAAAATTAAAAAACAGTTATTCAATTCCCTTAACCATAAAATGGAAAGTGAAATGATTTTTTGGTTTTTAAAGAAGAAATAGATCAAATAGACGAGCCAAATACAAATTTGGAGCAAGGAAATCATGTTGAAACTTTTATCTTATAAATTCATCAGCTTATTATTTATTTATTTCTTATTTTGATTTTTTTTTCTACTTCATGTTATCTAATTTATTTTATTTATTTATTCTATTTTGTTTTATTTGAATAATTTTTTTCTTTTTGAGATTTATGCTATAATATTAAATGAGTTCTGGTTCCTACTTATTTTTTTTACATTTTATTTTATTATATTATTTCATTACTTTGTTAAGCCATGTATCAATATATATGTAATATATGTAATGTTTCTGTTTTAGTTTTCTGTACAAAAGGAACTACATATATATAAACAAAGAGAGAGGGAAAATAAGTAGAGAAATATTTAAGTATTATAAAAAAAAGAAGAAATCTTTAATTACAAAGGGTAAAGTTATCATATATCCAAAGTAATTTTCTTTGGAATGAAGTATTTATTATTATTTCTTTTTTACGTAACGTAAATCCAAGATATCAGAAATAACTAAATAATAATAATTATTATTATTTAAATTTCATTACACCTCAATAAAATAGCGTAAAAAAAAGAAAAAAAAAGTGTTATGATAAATAAAATACCAATTGGTGACTGTAGAAAAGGAAGAATGCTGCAGTAGCGCAGCGATTCACAATGACTTTCTTGTTTGTTTGTTTTTCTTTTTTTGGCATTGTATCACGATGAATGTTACAAAAAAAAATATTATTTTTTTTTTTAAAAAAGCAATGATTAAAAAAAAAGTTTGAATACTCAACATACGATGACAGAGGATTGTAAGAAATGCTGTAGCCGCTCAGCGCTGCTCATCTAGAAAAGCAGGAGCTACAGTAGCGCAGCGATCCTCATGACATTCTTTTTTATTTTATTTTATTTTTGCCTTTGCAACACGAGAATCATAAAATTTAAAAAAAAAAAAGAATGAAGAACGAAATAAACTTTCCAAAATCATAATAATAGTAATAATCAAATAAAATATAGTATAATAAAAAAACCACACCGCGCGACCTTATAATGCGAAGAGATTCTACAGTAGCGCAGCCATTCTCAACGATGATTCTTTTTATTTTAGTTTTGCTTTTGCGATGCGATGATCAGAAAATAAAAGAAAAAAAAACATTATAAGTTAGTTTCTTTATACTAAATATTTGAATAATTTTTTCAAAAAAGAATAGAAATACAAAAAAACAAAGAAATAGACTTACAAATAAAAAATAATCATAATAATAATAAAATAAAATACAATATTATGAAAACAAAACGCGCAACTTTAGAAAGAAAACAGTAGCTGCAGTAGCACAGCAATGCTGCGCTTGTTTTTTTTATATTTTTTTTGGCACTATGATAAATGTAAAAATATTTTAGTTGATTATTTTTTCTTATTGTTTCTTTTATTTAGAATAAATAATAGTGATCATAAAAACATAAATTGAAAAATATTTAGATGCATAGAAGATATATTACATGTGGTGGTAAATAAAAGGACATACTGTAGTCATAATATAGTAATTATCAATCCTTACTTATAATATAGATATAACATAATAAAATAAACTGAAATTTAATAAGGAAAACAAATGAAAATTAAAGTAAAAAAATATTATCAAATAAATATTAGTTGATTCAAAACAGAGGATAATTGTATTATGAAGGAATTTAATTAATTAATTGGTTTTCATAATTAGATTTCTTTGTTTATATACTTGTTTATTTTTTATTTTTTTTTAAATTTTTTCAATGTATTATTTTTATTATTTTTATTATTTTTATTATTTTTATTATTTTTATTATTTTTATTATTTTTATTATTTTTATTATTTTTATTATTTTTATTATTTTTATTATTTTTATTATTTTTATTATTTTTATTATTTTTATTATTTTTATTATTTTTATTATTTTTATTATTTTTATTATTTTTATTATTTTTATTATTTTTATTATTTTTATTATTTTTATTATTTTTATTATTTTTATTATTTTTATTATTTTTATTATTTTTATTATTTTTATTACTTTTATTATTTTTATTATTTTTATTATTTTTATTATTTTTATTATTTTTATTATTTTTATTATTTTTATTATTTTTATTATTTTTATTATTTTTATTCCTTTCCCTTTTTTTGAGTTAAATCTGAGTTTCAAAATAATTGGATAAGGAATACTTACATAATATGAATTTATTCAAGTGATATATTGGAGATCAAATGAGTATATATAACAAAATACTAACAAAAAAAAAGAAAAGTAATTATAAATAAAGCATACATAAGAATATTTTTTCATTGGAATGCTTCATTCTCTTCTATCATATGAAGAATTAAGTATAAATTTCATTTTTGTTTACTCATTTAATCAATATTTTTCTTTTGAAATAAAAAATATCAGTATTGAAGAAAAAAGGGGGATAATTTGTCAAATGATTATCTTTAATGATGTTGTGTTTTTATTTACAAAAAAAAAGAAAAAGATACTAAAGAACAGGTACTGAGTATGACCTTAAACTGACTCATCAATATATTTTATCTTCATTATAGTCTCAGGGCTAAATCCAAGCTTTTAAGGCTTAACTATGAAACAATAAGTAAAAATTACTCATATTTTACTTATTGTACTCTGAATGTCCTTATGAGATTTGAAGAATACAATAAAAGAGAATTATTCTAATTATGGCATAAAATATTGATATTATTAAATGAATATAATAATATAAATTATATATGAAAAATATTAATATAATGCAATAAGGGTTCTGGTAAAAAAACATAAGGCCTTATGTTTTTTTACTCAAAACTTATGTGTTTTTGCCATAGATTGGTAAAAACAGGTAAGGGGTGCACTGGGCCCATTTTTAATTGAAAATGAAACACCAAATGTATTGGGCCAAAACCTTCCCAAAGGAGGGGTTTTCCCCACAAAAACCCTCTAACCCAATTGTTTCATTTTTTTGCACATCCCCCCAAAAAAAGACCAAACACCCAAATCATCCACATTATCCCCCCAAAAATTTTCTTTTTTTGAAAAAAAGCATTACCAAAGCTGTTTTGCAAAGGTTTTAACACTTTTTTCTTTTTTTCCCCCAAAGATTGCATTTTTGTCCCCAACAGCAAGGTTCCAAGCCTCTAAAATTCCAATTTTTCACCTTCCCTCATCTATTAATCCTACATTTCAACCACTTCTTTTGATTTTTCACACCTGTTATCACTTCTTTTTCAAATTTCAAAAAGCTTCTTTCCTCATTCCGAATCCCCAAATTCCTCTTTTTTTTAAATTTATACATATTTTTCACTCCATAATAATTCAACCCGCCACTGAAGGTGAATTTCAGACCCTTGAGCTTCTTTTGCACCATGTGCATAATGTTTCCAGGGATCAGGGGTATGCTGTTTTCACCTTGAGGTCCAATATGACCCACAACCAAATTGAAATAGGTTGTGACAGGTCTGGGACCCCAAATCCCAACATAAACTCCTCCAAAACAGTCACTTCAAGAAAGCTTGACTGTCCATTCAGACTTTATGCCAGAAAATATGCCAAGAGTAACACTTGGACTCTTAAAGTCAAAAATATTGAACATAGCCATGATGCCACTGAAAATATCATGGCACAGCCTGCTTTCAGGAAATTAAATGAGCAAGGAACATCCCAAATTGCTCAAATTTCTGAATCACAGCTCATTTTAAGGCAAATTCAGGCCCAATTATGAATCCAGAGGGAGTCTGAAAGGCCTGTAATCCTTCAAGAAGTTTACAACCAAGTCAAGAAGATCAAGGAAGACAAACTGCAAGGCAGAAGGCCCATTGATGCCCTTATTGACACCCTCAAAGAAGAAAATTTTGTTTGGTCCTCTGAAAGGGATGCTGAGGGACACATTACTTCCTTGTTTTTAACTCACCCCCTTTCCATAAAAATCCTCCATGGCTTTCACCATGTGATTCTTATGGATTGTACTTTTAAAACCAATCAGTAGGAAATTCCCCTTTTTAATAATGTTGGATTCAGCTCAACCAAGAAGACCTTTTCTGGGGCTTTTGTTTGATGAAGAATGAAACTGAACCCTCATATAGTTGGGAATTAAATAAATACATAGAAAAATTCCTCAACAACACAAATATTTTTCCCCCTCAAGTCATTGTTATTGACAGGGATTTGGCCTTGAGAAACTCTCTCAAGAAGCTCTTCCCAGACCCAAAAGTCATTTTATGCATTTGGCACATCAATAAGAATGTATATGCCCATTGCATGAAGAAAAATGGTCATGGAACTGATTTTGAAAATTTCATGGGCCTTTGGAATCAAGTAATATACTTTTGACTTTCACTTTTATTCTTATTATTGTTTTTATTAATGACATTGGGATTAATTTCTCAGGTTATGTATTCATTCACTGGAAATTCTTTCAAAGACAACTGGAAGAATCTTGAAAAGCAATCAAAAATTCTGAAGTCTTGAGATATTTGGAAAATACCTGGCTTCCTCTAAAGTAGTATTATGTGCAAGCCTGGACCAACCACCATTGCCAACTGGGTGTGGGATCCACCTCAAGAGTTGAAGGTGCCCATGCCATGGTTAAACTTTGGGTCCAAAGGTCCGCTGGTACTCTCCTGGAGGTAGTTGGAGCTCTCCACATGGCTTTCAGAAAACAATTTATTGAAATAATAAGCAGGATATCCATAGAAATAATTGTCCATTTCAAGAATTTTCCTCCACACATCTGTGCTCTCAATGGCTAGGTGTCTCATTATGCCCTTCAGATGGCCTTTAAAAATTTCAAAACAAAATTTCCTCCCAATGAAAAATGAACCAAAAAATAAGACAATTGTCAAGGCATTAATTGCAAGCATAAGACTCAAAAAGAATTTTCCAAGTGCCAAAGGCTTCAGCTATCAGACTTCCATCCTTAGTGGCATTTGAATTTGCCTGTGAGGACTTTTGAACTTCAAATAATAATTTGTTTCTTGTTAACTGATTTTCTTTGTCATTTTATTCTCAGACTGGCTATCAAGGTGATTTTCAAAGTGTTGAGAAAGAAAGGAAGAGTGAAGACAAAAGATTATTTGAAGATGGTGGTGAAGACCTTTTTCAAATACCAGTGGAAGAAATCACCCCAATTATCCAACATTTTCAAGATTTTTTGACTGTAAAAGTCCCATTTAATCAAATTCCCAAGAGTCAAGAGGAGAATCAATATTATGAAGACCTGATTGAATGCAAGAATATCCATGGAAGACCTCAAGGAGCCAAGAATAAGAATAACAATAAAAATAAAAGAGAACCATCAAGATTTGAAATCATTGAAAGTCAATCCAAGAGAAGAGGAAGACCCCCATCAAGATAACAGTCATTTTCACCCTCTCCAATTATGGAAGTGGATTCATCTGAAGATCCTGAGGCCTCATGTCACAGGGGCTCTTCAAGGTGAAGAGGGCCTGGCACTCAGTAAGCTGGGACTCACTTATGGAGGGCTCAGGATATGGTAAGAAATAATACACTTAAGAGTGCAAAGAGATGAATTACTAAATTAAAGAATATAATAAAGCAGAAACAAAAGAAATAAGAGTAAATAATAAAAGAGCCAACCACAAACAAGTCCAAGTCCACTGTTTCAACCTGTCAGAATGAAAATAGAAGGGTTAATAAGGATATGGCCACCCAGCTCATACTGTACAAGCAAAGAAAGAAAATGCAAAGACTAACTTAATATTAAATAAATATAATACCAAAAATAAGGAGAATAATATTCATTAAATAATAAATAAACTAAATTAATTAACTGGGGAGAAGTCCCCAGGGGGGAGAAAGAGGGGCTGGTATATGTGAGAATCACCAGTCCTGATCCAGAGAGAGAATTTTCATGAGAGGATTGAATGATTGAATTGAGTCTGGCCAGTACAGGTACTGTACAGCTGTACAGAACCTGTACAAGAGGTGTGGTGGAGTTGAGTAATAATACAGTTTCTGTTATAATGTTTCTTTGGATTTCTTATTTTTTATTTAAAACGGGTTATTTTCCCAAAAAACTTATTTATTTTTTATTTCGCACACAATTTATTTATAGTAACTACAAAACGGGTTTTTTTACCCGGATTCTTTTACTCTTTCTCGAACCTTCTTACCTTTTTCACTGCGACTGATATTGCCTATTCATTTACTTTTACACTCCCCCTCAAGATCAGTCGCCGTTGAACAACCTGTTCCGCGCTTCCGTCTGTTTCATTGGTCCTAGTCGTTTCGTGCAAATATCCGCAAGCTGATTTCCCGTAGACGTCCATTCGATCTTTACGCTATACTTCCGAATCAAATCGTTTATGGAATAAAAATGTCGTTCCAAACTTTTGATCCTTCCAGTACCATCATCGATGCTTTATTGTCACAAAACAATGTTGAGTCTACCATTGGATCAATAGAATGCAGAATTTGTATTATGAATGATAGTAAGTCTGAAGTCATTCCCATTGCTATCAATTCAGCTGCACATGTTGATGTTGCTACCAATTTTTGCCTTCTAGATGCCCAAGCTATCATACACCCAAACAACCTAAATACAAATCCTGTTGTTGATCATTGGAACTCTCCCCCCCAATCAGCGTCCGTCCAAACTTGTAGTCCATTGTCTTTCGCTTCGTATTTCAAACAAAAATCCATTGAATACTTAACATAACCCAACAGATGTTGCAAAGCATGCCAGTGTGTATTCTGAGGTGAATTAGAATACCTCGCAAGATAATTTACTGCAAAACTAATATCCGGTCTAGTCCCTAAAGCCAAGTAATTTAATGAACCTATCAATGACTGATACCATTTTTGTTCAATTGGTACAGCCCCACTCGTTTCTAATTTCATATCGGGTAACGTTGTCTTCATGTTCAATAGCCTTATATTAGCTTTATTTTCGTAATGTTCTACGATTTGTCGAGCAAAACTAGATTGCGATAATGTTATTGTATTATTGTTCATCAACACATCTATTCCAACTATCCTTGACAAATTATCTTCCCAGCGTAGTTTCAAATGTTTTGTCAGCTCTTCTCTAACCTTTACTATTCCTTCCGTTTGATTAGAAAACACAACACCATCATCGACATGCATCCACACATATATCACTGTATTGCCTTTCGTGCATTTATATACACATTGATCCAACTCCTCTGCACAAAAACCAATGGCCATCATAATCGTCCGAAAATGAAACCACCAGCATCTACCAGCTTGCTTCAAACCGTACATTGCCTTTCTAAGTCGCATTACTTTATTTTTCCAATGGGGTCTAAATTCAGCGGGTGCGTCAACATAAATTATTTCATCTAAGGAACTATGTAAATATGCCACCGATACATCAAAACTTGCCACGTCCCAGTTATTTTTTAGTGCCATTGCTAGTAATAATCGAAGAGATGTTAGTGAAGCCGTTGGAGCATATGTGTGCTCACAATCAATGCCATATCTCTGACAAAATCCCCGAGCAACTAGCCTAGCCTTATATACTAAATCTGCTTGCCCTCGCTTCTTCAAATCAAAAACAAACTTAGTTTTAATGACCTTCATATTCTTTGTCCGTTCCACCGGTTCCCACACTTCCATTTCATCAAAAGAGTTCAATTCATGTTCTATTGCTCCCCGCCACTTCTCCCAGTTCGATTTCTTTGCCTCATTCAAAGTAGTCGGTATCGCCATGTCTGTAACCATATTAATGTGTTCTATCTGACTATCTTGTTTTTCACAAATTTCGTCCGTTTCTTCTTTTCCTAATTTCAAATGAATTTTGTTAACTAAATTTGTTATTTTCATTTTATCTGATTGAGTTTCATGTTCGAAATCCAAGAATTTAGCATGATTTGAATTGATGACTTGTTTAAGACCATCGTCCCAAAAATAATACCCTCTACTATCATCCTGAAAGCCTACAAGACTGCAAAATCTCCCCCTATCGTCAAGTTTGCCACGTCTTTCATTTGGGATGTGAACAATAGCCTTCGCTCCAAAAGGGTAGATCCTTTTTGCTTGTGGTTTCCTACCACACCATATCTCAAGTGGAGTCGAATTTCCTGTCCTAGTATTTGGAATTCGATTATGTATATACACCGCACATTTGTATGCATAAGACCAAAAGGTCGTTGGTAAACCAGATGATCTCAACATTGTCCTAGCCGCATCACCTAGAGTTCTATTCAATCTTTCTGCTTCTCCGTTTTGCTCCGGAGTATATGGACAAGAGAAAAGTTGTTGAGTGCCTATTGTCGTCAAGCTTATTCTAAAATTTTGACCCATGTATTCTTTTGCATTGTCAGTCCTTAAAAATTTTGCAGAATCTCCAAATACTGATTTAATGAGATGAAAAGTGTCTAATAGCATTTTTGGTACTTGATCCCTTGTTTTTATTGGAAAGCAAAAAACAAAGGTTGAGAAATGATCTCTTAAAGTCAAAATATACCTGTTTTGATGTATATTGACGATTGGCATGGGACCCAAAACATCCGACATCATTAAATCCCTTGGTTGTTCTTTCGGGGCATCATCATGAGCAGGTAAATGCCTTCTAGTGCTTTTAGCAATTAAACAGTCTTTGCAAACAAAAGGAGACCAATGTCTCATATCAAAGTCGGGAACATAATTTTTTAAGAAACATTTCACAACCTTGTCAGAAGCATGCCCAAGACGGCAATGCCATTGAAATGCTTTGGACACATTCAAAGCTTTAATATTTAAACAATCCGATTTATTCGATCGATCAAACACGGAATCTTGTGAGACTTCTGGTTTGACGGGCAAAATAACCCAAGATCTATTATCAAAACGAGCATAAAAGAATAAATCCCCTTCTGGGGCATATACCCACAAATCATTTTCAATAAATTTTGGTCGATATCCCTCATCTACTAACTGACCGAGAGATATTAGTGTCCCGGGTATTTTCTCACAAAACAAAACGTTATTCACTGCCGACTTGGAGAAGGGCAGCTTCATCTTGCCCCTATGGCTCGCATAAACATGAAAAGATGGCGAAGCAAGATTCAATGCCAGTAATTGTCCTAAAGGCTCTTTAGAGATGAACATATTAGAATCACCACTCACATGCACCTGAGAGCCGGTGTCAACCAAGCCCGCAGTTCTGTTTTCAGAGACTGCACGTATCGCCGGCTCAAAAACCGCCATTGGCGGTGGTGCTTTTTCAAGGTTCAAGACCTCACGAATTATTGGGCAAGTCGATACCCAATGACCTTGATAGGAAAGACCCTGAGACTTACAATAATGACACTCAATGCCATGTTTTTTACGAAGAGCTTCGGAGGGTTGTCTGTTCCCCAATTTAATATTCAAGTGAACTTGCTTAATTTCATTTTCAGATGGCATTCGTAACGACTTAACCTGAGTAGAGGTACTCGATCTTGCTGAAGGAGATATCACAAAGTTTGCCATAGATGTCGATAAATCATCCATCTTATTTTGTTTTCCAGACGTCTGATTTCTTGGAGTCAGCTTCATTATTGACTGATTGTTATTTCGTTGCTCATTTTGTCCCATGGATACCATAAAAGAATTCACTAATCGTTGTACATCGCAGGGATCATTCAAAGATGAACGATCTAACTCAGATGAAATAAGATTAAACCAAGAGGCCTTGCTCATTCCATGAGGTATTGGTGCAAAGATTTGTACTATAAAGCTCCTCCATTCGACAGATAATGGAATACCTATACGTTTGTATTTATCAAATAGAGTAAACAGACAAGAAAAACAGTCGCTAGACTGTAAAGGTAGTTTTGATGCGTATAATTCAAATAATTCTAAAATCAAATCAAGTTGTGATAATCGAGTAGATTTCTTAAAATTCCTTTGCAATTCTATAAAAGCTAATTTAGGAGATGCTTCATTTTGTATCATTTCCGATAAATCAGAAGCTATGGTTTGTTGAATGAAAAAACGAAGAGCACCCTTCGCTTGAGGAACGGAATCAAAGTTATCCGGATCATCGGTAAACAAGATTGTATTAAAAATATATAGGAAAATATTATCAAGGCCTTTGCTCCATTCCGCAAAGTTAGTACCATCGGATTTTAATTTCGGTACATGACTAATAAATTTTGAAGGATTTTTAAGAAATGATAGAAAAGCAGGAGCAGTAGTATCAAAAGTGAAATTACTACACTCCTCTTTAGGTAATGGATTAGAGGTCGATGTCATCGTCGTTATGGGTATAGAAGGATTAGGAAGAGATTGTTGTGTAGTAAGTAGTTGATCTTCTATTGAATCACTATCAGAAGAATCAGAGTCGTTAATCGAAAAGAAACGGCCACTACGTAATGGCATTCAAGAGTAATTTATCAAAAGTAATCTAGCTATCGGCAAGAGACCGGCTTTTAACCTGTTATAATGTTTCTTTGGATTTCTTATTTTTTATTTAAAACGGGTTATTTTCCCAAAAAACTTATTTATTTTTTATTTCGCACACAATTTATTTATAGTAACTACAAAACGGGTTTTTTTACCCGGATTCTTTTACTCTTTCTCGAACCTTCTTAACTTTTCCACTGCGACTGATATTGCCTATTCATTTACTTTTACAGTTTCATAATGGTGTATCCAAACTGTATTGGGTGAATCCAACCTGTACAGATGTTGACAGGCTGTATTGAAGTACCAAGCTGTATGCATGTTTCAGAAAGGAAGATTGCTGAAAATGAACACTGATGCAAATAGTGGATCTGCTGATTTGAGGTGTTTGAGTGGGTGTATTAATGAATACCCTTACCCCTGGTGAGTGGTTGTTACAGTATCCCCCCTTGAAACTGGTGGGCTCCTGAACACCATAATACCCTGCCACTGTTGAGTGGCATCTCAATATCCCCACATTTTTTTTCCAAAAATTCCTTTTTAACTTTCATTTCCTCTTGAACATTATCCTGAAAATCCTTTTCAATTCTTCCCTGTCAAATTAACTTGATTCCCCCTTTTTTCAATTTTTGAGTAAGTATTCCACTTCAAAATATGCTTCTTTTCTTCTGATTCAATAAATTGTTTGTCCTTGGGGTATGGCCTTGGGTTGTATCCCAAAATGATGGCCACTGAGCTCTTGTGCTCAAAAAATGATGCCAAATGAGTATATGAATGTATAATAATTTGTCAAGGCCCAATCAAAAATGTCTTGAAATAAAGTCTTCAAGGGGTCTTGTCTCCATTGGCCTTGGCCCTTCCTATGGTTATTCTTGATGAATTTTGGTTTTATGTCCCTTTTGGCCTTTTTTGAGTCTTGGGTGATTTTATTGAAATTTTTGATATATGGCCATTTCTGGCCATTTTGGTCTTTTGGGGTCCTATGGTCTGTGGGCCGTGGGGGCTATTGGAGGCCCCCAGGGCCAAAATGGACCCCCTGGGCCCAATTTTTCTGGAGACCCAGGGATTCCATGGGACCAAAAAATGGCCCATGGTCCAAATTCTCACCTACATGGCCTGGACCCATTGAGGGGGTCCAGGACCATCAAGATCCTGGCCTGGACCCATTGAGGGGGTCCAGGACCATCAAGATCCTGGCCTCCCCAAAGCTGCAGGGGAGTCCCTGGGTGATGAATTCAGCCCCAAAGGGGCCTTGAATCCTCACCTTGGAGGCTTTGAGGGGGAGCATAAATGAGTTATGGCCCCATTTCCTTGAGGTCAATTTTTTTTTGATTTGGAGTGGACTGATTCTGATGTCTTGAATCTTCTGCTTGCATATTCTTCAGTTATGAGTTCCAAACTGAATGAACTCACTGAATCTTCTCCTTCTGCACTGGCACCATCTTTTCTTTGTGGTTCTGGTGTCTTCAGTCAATTGTCTTCACCCTCCATGGCTTCTTCTGGTCACTTTGATCCCTCCCAAATCTATGACGGATACAGAGCAGTTGAAATTCTTGATCCTGCCTGTACTGAATGTTTGGCCAAGGGTAAGGATTGTTTTCAACAATACAATCCCCAATCTTCAAAGTGCCATTATTGCTTCATTGGAAAGAAACCATGTCATCATACCAGGGTGCTGTCTTCTAACGTCAGGAGGTATTTATGGAGTAGAAAAAATGGGCCTTTTGGGAAAGAGTTCCAAGTCTCTGAGGCACCTACTCCTGATGGAACTTCAGGATTTTCTCAATGTGAATTATTTTCATATCTTGATTGAAATTGGTACTGATATTTTGATGTAGTGACTGGTTCCAGGCAGAGGGATGTGGCAAGGTGGACTAATGTTGGAGGGCCAATTCCAGTTGGTGGTAGGCCAATATATTCCAGCTCAGAAGTCCCAATCTCCAGGATCAATACTGAAGGGGTAGTGAAAAGAATAAGAAGGATTGCTGATTTCCCAACTGATCCAGATGCTGAAGGTAGTGATGAGGTGGATGGTGAAGAAGTTGAAGTTGTTCCTCATTTGGTTGGCCATCAATCCAGCAATTCCTCTGCTCAGCCTCTTGCCAGAATATTCCAAAGCCAAGTGATTCCCAGTACTCCCAGAACCTTCCAACCAGTGCTTGCTTCCATTCCTACTACAATTCCTCCTTCTTCACCAAGTACTTCCCATGCCAGGCCTGCCTTGAATCCAGCAGTAGTATCATCACCAAGCCAGCAGCCCAGGAACTCACCCATAACAACCTCCCAGCAACTCCAACCTGTGACCAGTTCCAGTAGAAGGAGGGATGGTTTGTCTCCTTTGCCGTTTCCTGCTGCTCAAGTTTTTCAAAGAAGAGATTGCTGGCCTATCCGAATTACCAGAGAAGATCCCAATGCGGTGAGTGAAAACCAAGAAGCTGTCGCCAGATTATTCAGGAGGGTTGATAGAAATAGCAGGGAGGTGATTATGTATGCAAATGACAGGACTATTCCGGGTACTGCTTCAGAAAAGATGGCTGCAAAATTTGCCTGGTATGAAGATGAATTGATAAATAATCGTCAGAGAACCTTTGATGATTTAGGTAGAGATAACTAGTTTTCTTATCCTTGTTTGTATTTGGTTTGACTTCTATCCCCACTCTTATAAATACTAAAAAAAGAAAAAATAAATGGAACCTCCCAATACATGACTTGGGAGGGGATGCTTCTGCTTTAAAGAAATAAAAGAAAACAAAATTATACAAGTAAAGAAAAGAAAGAAAATGAGAGAAAAAGAGAGTATAGAAAAGGAGATAAAAGAAATTCCTGATGGTTTGTCCTTCTTGTAGTGAGTTGCTTGATTTTTGGCCAAGAATTGTCTGAAAAATGATAACCAAGCATTTGGTGCTCACAGAGTGGCCAAGGTAATGTTTTACAGGAAGTAGAACACTCAGGGATGCATGCCAGGGGATGGAACTTACTTTCATAACTCCCACTCCCCACCAAGAACCATAAACTGAAATAAATTGCCATAATTGACTCAAAGTAATGAAAGTCTTGAATTATGATTATTGGGATAAATTGAAATAATGATTAAGACTAAAGAAAAAAGAAAAGAAAGAAGTGATTGGGCCATATCTTGATAAGGTCCAAATTGGAGGGTATTGATGTTTTGAGGCCTTCTGAATCTGTCTGACAAATTGAAAAGTGCTCAAAAAGTGGCCAAGGTGATGCTTACAACAACATATGGGTAGAATACCCCCTTAAAGGTGCATGCCAGGAGAGGAACTTACTTTCATAACTTCTTCTCCCCATGAAGCACCATAGATCAAACTCTTGAGGTATTTGGGCCAGGCTTGTCTGGATACAATGAATGGAAATCCTTGAAAAGGTCTGGTGAGTTGGTAAGGCTGGAAGCTGGTTCCCAAGTGGTTCTTTCTGGGTCTTCACTGAATCCTTTCCACTCTACAAGATACCATAATTTACCTCTCTTGAGTTTTGAGTCCAGAACCTGAGCCACTTCCCATTCCTCTTTCCCTTCCACTAAGACTGGTGGTGGTGACAATTGATGTCAATTTGGGATAGTTGAATGCTTCACTGGTTCTAATAAGCACACATGGAATACAGGGTGAACTGACTTCCATTGCTGAGGCAACTGGAGGTGATATGAATGGCTGCCAATCTTCTTCAGAACTTCAAAAGGTCCCAGCCATCTTTCTGATAATTTCTTGGTGGGTCTTGTTGTCTTGATGTTCTTGGAAGCAAGCCATACTTTTTCCCCAGGTTGCAAATAATGTGGAATTGCTCCATTTCTATCTGCATACTTCTTGAATATCCTTATTACTTACTCTAATTCTTCTTTGACAACTTGCTGTACTGATTGGAGTTTTGTTGACAACTTCCCAGCAGGTGAATCTTGAGAAATATGGATTGATTCAAAGCTGGGATTTCTTCCATAAATGGTGAAAAAAGTTGATTGCTTTGTTGATGAATGCTCTGCATTATTATAGGCAAATTCAGCCAGAGGGAGCCAGGTGTACCAGTAATCTTGATGATAGCTGACATACATCCAAAGATACTGTTCTAGAATCTGATTTACCCTCTCTGTCTGTCCAACTGTTTCAGGATGAAAAGAAGTTGAAAGATCTCTTGATATCTTGAGCTGCTGACATAATTGAGTCCAAAATGATGAAACAAATAAAGATCTTCTATCACTGACAATACTGACTCAAAGGCCATGCTTGGAAAATACATGACTAATGAAGATTTGAGCTAAGTCCAGAGCAGTGATTGTTCCATAAGCTGGAATGAAGATTGCCATTTTTGAGAACTTGTCCACAACTACTAGAATTGAGTTGAAGTTGTTTGACAAGGGCAATTGAGTGATTAAGTCTATTGATAAGGAATTCCAAGGACCAGATGGAATTTGAAGAGGCTTTAGTAATCCAAACTTCTTGTGATGAATGTTCTTGTTTCTTGAAAATTGCTGACATGAGGACACATAGTCCTTGATGAATTGATTCATTACAGCCCAATGAAAATCCCCCTTGATGAGTTTGAGGGTCTTCTCCTGGCCAGGATGGCCAGCCAATGGTGAGTCATGATGCTTTTGAAGAATATTGAGTTGAAGTTCTTCATTTCTTGGGATTACCACTCTATCTTTGAATAATAACAGCTTGGCTTGAGGTTCAAGAGAATAATATGGAACTGATTCACCTCTTGCTAGTTGCTTAAGTATTTCTTTATAGTCTTTGTCTTGCCATACTTCTTTTTGAATCTTGTCAACTAAATCTGAAAATATTTCCACTTTGATTGAGAAGAATATTAACTCTTGAATTCCATCTTGCTTGATTATTTGATGAAAATTTTGAGGATTCTTGCTGATGAAGTCCACCCTCCTCTCTGGGTACATGTTGTACCGACGTGACAAGGCATCTGGTAAAGTGGCCAGCCTGCCTGGGCGGTAAGTGATAATGAAGTGAAATTCAGAAAGAAACTCAGCCCAACGGGCCTGATGACGAGCAAGAACTTTGGAAGACATAAAATACTGCAGGGAACAGTGGTCTGTCAAGACCTCAAAAGAATTGGAAAGAGAGAGATGAAGTGCTCTCCAGCACTTGAGAGCCCAAACTATGCCAAGCAGTTCATTTTCATGAATTTCATAGTTCATCTCAGCTGGGAGAAGCTTGCGACTATCAAATGCAATGGGATGCTTTCCTGAGTCACTCACCTGGCTCAGTACAGCACCCAAGGCATAATCAGAAGCATCAGTCTCTACAATAGTAGGTAGAGAAGGATTGAAATGAGATAAGATAGGAGCAGTGGTGAAAGCTTCTTTGAGTAATTGAAACTGGCCAAGAGCTTCCTCATTGAAGATAAAGGGAGAATCTTTTTTGAGAAGGGAAGTGAGAGCAGTGATTGTTTTAGAATAATTTTCTATGAAACGGCAATAAAAATTGGCAAAGTGAAGAAAAGATTGAAGAGCCTCGATGTTTTTGGGCTGAGGCTAATTGAGGATTTGCTGAACCTTTGAAGAATCCATCTTGAGGCCATCACTTGAAACAACATAGCCCAAGTATTCCACACTTGAGGCATGGAATACACACTTGGAGACTTTGACAAACAAATTATTGTCCCTCAGTCTTTGGAGGACAGAGGCCACATGTTTGACATGTTCCTCCTCAGAACTGGAGAACACCATAATACCATCCAGATAAACCACAACAAACACATCCAAGAAATCTGCAAATATGTCATTCACAAGATTCTGGAAAGAAGCTGGAGCATTAGTCAAACCAGATGGGATGACCAAATACTCATAACTACCATACTTGGTTCTAAAGGCAGTTAAGGGCTCATCCCCCTTTTTGATTCTCAGAAGGTTATATGCACCACGCAGGTCTATCTTGGAGAAGATAGTGGTACAGTTGAATACAATAAGAAGCTGGTTCATAGGAGGAACAGGATACCTGTTCTTCCTAGTGACAGCATTGAGTGTGTGGTAGTCAACACACAAACAAAGACATCCATCCTTTTTCTTGACAAACAGGACAGGTGCTCCTGTTGAAGAGGAGCTTGGCCTTATGAAAGCTTTCTCTACATTCTCTGAAATGTAGGCCTGTAGGGTTTCTGACTCTTTGTTTGATAATGAGTAGATAACACCAATAGGAGGTAGAAGACCCTCCAATTCAATATGATGATCACAGGTGTGGTGTGGAGGAAGTTTCTCTGCTTTCACCTTGGAGAATACATCCAAATATTGGTGATAAACAGGAGGGAATACCTTCAACACAGTTTCAATCTCTTCTGGCTCTTCCTCCTAATCCCACTGCTCCTCCAGGGAGGCATGAAAAGATAAAGGAGGAAGGTCCATATCCCCTTGAAAGAGATGAAGTGAAGATATAGCAACATCTTCTCCAACATATTTTATCTCTTTGAAGACTTCATCTCTCAACGGAAGTAATGACTGAGAGGGAATGATGAAAGGGATATGGACAGAGGAAGGAAGGGAAGGTGTCTTAAGTTCACCAACCAGAGCAACACTGCTGACAGCAGTGGCAAAGTCATTACTAGTAGAAGGAATAATACCACTAGAATCCTTATGACTAGAATTATAGGTGATCAATCCATTTTTCCAATTAATAATGGGATTAAAATGGTAAACGAAATCATAGCCCAATATCAGGTCTTCTCCCTTGGGTGAATCTATGATAAAAAAGTCCCATTCAAAACCTGGGAAGGAAGGAAAGTCAGCTACCCACTTGGTATAATGGGTGATGAACAAGGCAGGGGATTCATTAGAATCCAGAATGAAAAGAGGAATCTTCTCACGGAGCTCTGACATAGTCAATGAGTACTTGAGAACAAAATTCTTTGCAATAAAAGAGTTTGTAGCACCAGAATCAATGAGAATACTATAAAAAATATCAGAGAAAGAAGAAAAAATAAGAAACTTTAAATATTTCTTGACACTAGTATTCAGAGTGCACAATTGTGCTCTTGAAGGAAATAAGTGAGAACCATTGAACACATCATGATCCCCGCTCAGGCTTTCCCTTGCTTGCTAGGAAAGCCTCTTGATGATGACCCAGGCTTGTTCTGAGGTCTCTTAAAGCATTTTTAAATTGAGTTCTTTCCACCAAAATAAGTACACAGCCCCTCTTCAATCCTCCTCTCCTTTTCAGAACCAATAAGTTTATTGTCCTTATTGAGGAGAGCAGCATGAGGCTTGTACTTTGAAGATTGAAATTGTTTGCCCTTCTTGTTCTTCTTTTGGTGAGGCCTCTTTGGAAATGAGTTTTGAGGAGGCCTTGAGGGATTGGATCCATTAACAGGAGGCTTCTTCTCTTGATTACCACCCTTTTCCTTTTGCCTCTCATGATATCTTGTGTCTAATTCTAAAGTGACATCCATAAGTTCTTGAAGAGTGTCAAACGTTTCAGGGTGAGAAGCCAATTGATCTAATAATCTTGATGCCAATCCTCTTCTGTAAACATGGATATAAGCTCTTTCCCCCCAATCTTCAATTATTGACATTAAGCTTCTGAAATCAGCAATGTACAAGGATACATGACCACTTTCCTTCATCCTCAAATTTTAAACTCTTGTTCAGCTTTCCTGACTTCATTGGGGTCACCAAACAAAGTGAATAGTTGGCATTAAAATAATGGCCAATTATTGAGGAGATAAGAAGGGTCTTCATTGGAAATATTTGAGAGATAGGGTTCAATCCACTTTCCAGCTCTACCAGTGAGAAAAGAAGTTGAGTAAAGAACTTTCTTCCTGTCAGAGAAGAAATTTTCTGGATCATTATGGAAGATTAATTGACAGCATTGGATAAATCCTCTCAATTTATGAGCTTGAGTACCATCGAAAGAATCAGGTGCCTTCATGGATGGAGTCTTGAAAGCAGGGGCTTTGGAATTGTCCCTGGGGGCAACTGCTTGAGTCAGTTTCCCCATGAATTGAGTCATTTTCTACATCATCTTGAGGAGATTTGGTTCGGTTTGAGAGACAAGAGGTTGACTAGAAAGGGCCAGATTAGAACCCTGAGGCACCTCTGGAGCATTTGCCAAGGCATCTGCCACTTCAGTCTCCCCAGAATCTTCCTCTTCCACAGACTCTTCCCCCTCTTCATCTTCAACTTCCCCTAATCTTGCTCTTGCACCTTCAGACATGCCAGGGTAGCCACCCAAAAAGTCCAGTGAAGGATCTTGATCTTCTAGATTTCATTCCACCTCTTCTTGAGGGTTCTCCTCCTTCCATTGGTGGTCCTCTGTCCAAGTTTGCACTCAGTTGATGAACTGATGGTGTGCAGTCAAGAGGAGCCCTTGCTGTAGGAGTGAGAACAGCTGGAATTCTTTGGAATATAGTGTTCTTGGCTGGGGGAATATGCTGAACTGGCATTATGAACAGAATTAGAATAAAAACTTGATGGTATTGAGAACAGTAATCAAAGCTTGGCCAAATTAATCACAATAGAAATCTTGATGAGTCTTGAGGAATAAATTCAATTCTTGAGGTGAAAACAACTTCAATCAATAATCAATCAATTCAATCAATAATCAACAATAAATTTAAATTCAATATCAATAATCTTTAAGAATTCAATAAACAATCAGTCAATAAATCAATCAATGTCTTCAAAGTCAATTCAAGGTCTTGAGAAATAAATCAGTCAATCAATATCTTCAGGAATCAAAATCAATCAACAATCAATAATCAATTCTTGAGGATAAATCAGTTATCTTGAGGAATTAAAAAGTCAATCAAATCAATCCAAATAAAATCCTGAATCTCTGAATCAATAACCCAAATGAATCCCAATCAATCAAACAATCAATAACTCTTGATAAGACCTGAATAGACAAACAGAGAGAAATTTGATTGAAATAAAATGAAGTGAAATGAGATGGTCATAAATGATTATAAAAATAAAAAGAGTCAATTTTCATATGAATGAAATGAATGAGATGAAAATTGATGAGAGAAAACTCATAAGATCATTGAAGAGTCATAATTGATTAATGAGAGAAATGAATATAAATTAATGAAAAGAAAGAATCAAATATGAGTTAATTAATTCAATGTCACAGGGGCTCTTTGAAGTGAAGAGGGCCTGGCACTCAGTAAACTGGGACTCACTTATGGAGGGCTCAGGATATGGTAAGAAAGAATACACTTAAGAGTGCAAAAAGATGAATTAATAAAATAAAGAATATTAGAAAGCAGAAACAAAAGAAATAAGAGTAAAGAATAAAAGAGCCAACCACAAACAAGTCCAAGTCCACTTCTTCAACCTGTCAGAATGAAAAGAGAAGGGTTAATAAGGATATGGCCACCCAGCTCATACTGTACAGGAAAAGAAAGAAAATGCAAAGACTAAATTAATATTAAATAAATATAATACCCAAAATAAGGATAATAATATTCATTAAATAATAAAGAAACTAAATTAATTAACTGGGGAAAAATACCCAGGGGGAGAAAGAGGGGCTGGTATATGTGAGAATCACCAGTCCTGATCCAGAGAGAGAATTTTCATGAGAGGATCAAATGATTGAATTTAGTCTGGCCAATACAGGTAGTGTACAGTTGTACAGAACCTGTACAAGAGGTGTGGTGGAGCTTAGTGATCATACAGTTTCATAATGGTGTATCCAAACTGTATTGGGTGAATCCAACCTGTACAGATGTTGACAGGCTGTATTGAAGTACCAATATGTATGCATGTTTCCGCAAGGAAGATTTCTGAAACTGAATGCTGATGCAAATAGTGGATCTTCTGATTTGAGGTGTTTGAGTGGGTGTATTAATGAATACCCTTACCCCTGGTGAGTGGTTGTTACACCTCATTATCAAAATAAATAGGTTTATCAGATTCACTGCCCTCAGCAACTGAATTAAATGAATAGGGAAAATCAGGAGTCACCCTTAGAAGGTGCAGATGATTGGAAATGGGTAAAAAAATATCACAAAGAAATTACCACAAGCCTGCCACAGGTTTGAAGATATAGGATGCAATTGACTTGACCTGTGAGAATTTTCAAAGCAATTATCACAGAAGTGATAAATGCTCTAAGCTCTTTGTGATGTTGTGATTCTTTTTTATGTATATTTTTTGCTTATTTGATTTATTCATTTTTTGACCAAATTGTATCAGGTACCTGGCTCATAAGACTTGCCCAAGTTTATATTGAAATACACCTTCAAGGCCATCAATTTCAAGGGTGATGAAAACTGTGGCTACAGAACAGTATCTTACAACATTTACAAGACTCAAGACCAATGAAATGATGTCAGAGGTGACTTGGCTGAAGAAATTCAAAAAAATAAAGACCTTTATGAAGCCATAAACACTTTTATTCCCTCAGTAATCTCTTCTTTGGACAGAATTGAGCTTTCTGAAGATGTTCTCCAGGCTTCAAAGAGAAAGTGGATTTCCATGGCTAATATTGAGGATTAAATTGCAAATGGGTATCAAAGACCAGTTTTCTTTTATTCAACAGTGCAATCTTTTCCTTTTTTACCTCATTTCTGTACTGAAAATGATGATCCACCCATTTTGATCTGCTCCTTGGGTAGCTGTTCTCATTTTGTACCATTGGACATCATAATTCATAAAGTCTATCCTGTCCCCATTACTGTTAATTGGAAATGTTATTCCCAATCACAATCCCTGGGGTGGGCAGGTAAATTTAAGAAACACAGGATTTTATATTTGTCCAATCTTCCTCCTCCCCCTCAGAAAAAACCAACTATTTTGGAGGTTGATTTGGATTGATCAATTTTTGTATATACAATTCATGCCATTTATACTCCTACTCAGTCCTATTTGTTTCTTAAATCCCACCTCAGTCTCATTTTTTATTAAACATGTGGCACTTTTGTACTTGAAAATAGTCATATTACAAACATGGAAAAAACCCTTTTTGCACCTTTACTTGTACTTCCCAAACAATTCCCCATAATTATGGGCTTCTAGTTTTTAATTGGCAAGATTGAACCCTTGATTTTTTAAAAAAAACTTATGGAAATTCATAAGTGGGAACATATTTAATTAAGTTTTATAAAAAAACATGCCATTTCATCAAATTGGCCTAATTTGAGAAATTTGGTAAAAGAAAATTTCAAAAAATTTGGGGATATTGACATCCCATGTCAAAAAAAATATTGCAAAAAGGCTCAAAATTGAGCCTGAGGAATTTTTTTCCAAAAATAGATCACTTACATGTTTTGGCCATAAATTGGTAAAAACATGTAAGGGCTTACATGTGTTTACCAACACCCTAAAGGAGATATATTAATATATTATAATTGATATATTTATCAAAATTTAACATTGTTAAAAAAAATTAAGGTGTAAAAATTGTTTTTTTAATAATAAAAGACAATTATAGCAATGATATTACTAATATCAGAGTTATGAATTAATATAAATACTATTTATATTAATTTAAGAATTATTAAAAGAAGTAATAATGAAGAGAAAAAAACCTGGTTTTAACACTTGGTATAATAATTTTGAATATTTTGAAACCAAAAAAATTATAAACACAGCTTATTTTAATCGTGTTTACGATAAAAATTAAAAGAAATTACAAATATTCTTGTTTTTATGTGAGTTTGGAGTTTGAGAGAGAATTATAACAAAAACAATTCAAAAATTGATTTAATAACATCAAGATTGGTGATTATAATGAATATTATCTTTGGTCTGCAAAAATATAATGATTTTATATATAAAGAATAGAGAAATTACCTTTTTAGTTAATGTTTTAATGCGTCTGAAGGGAAAATAGAGTAAAGAGAGCTCTATTTCTAGTAAAATCTTCCCTCCTAGAATCCAGTAGGCTTCTAGTAGATGTTTACTGATGGTATCAAATGGAATTGATCAGTATTCTAAGGTTTAGTGATGATTACATAATAATTAAGCTGTCAGGCTGAGTATATGATGAAGTTATAATAATGATATTTAAAAATTTAACTATGACTGTGACATGGTAAAATTACTTTAAAAAAGGTTTGAGGATGATAATAGTGGGTCAAAAATAAAGTATTAAGGGCTTTAGTATTAAGAAATAGTGGTGGTGAGTGCTGTTTAAAGCCCTGGGTGCAGTCTTAGCAGTTGGGTTACTATAATAAGAACTAAAATACTCAGAATTAAAGTATACCTTACTTTTTTTCCAATAGTATAACTATTTTTGACAGTTGTACTACATAGGAACTTACAAAAAGGATGGGAATTCCTCTTTTGGGTAGAGAAAGGTCCCTTTTTATCCTGAAAATGGGTGAAAAGGTCCTCTAGACCATTTAAAATGGGTGAAGTGAAGATTTTTCACTTCAGAGTACTGGCTTGTGGTTTCCAAAAAGCCATTATAATCTGTATTGGGCTCAGATGTGGCTTTGAAACCACATCTTGGCAGTTTTCACCAATACAGGGTGAAAACTTTCATCTGGGGACCACACAGCCCTCTTCTGATGTGGATGACACCTTGAATTCTGTAAAGAACCTGTATGGGACCCCAGAATTGAATTAAGTATGAGGTATTGAAGTATAAACATGCTTCTTTGTCTGTTTGACACCACAAAATCATGGTTAAGGGATATTATCCCACAGAAAAGGTGTATTGGCCCAATTGTGGGATTTTAACCTTAAAATTGCTATACCTTTGTCAGTTTTTGGGATATTGAGCTCATAGTTGGATCATTGTGTTGCCCTGCATAGGTTCTACACAATTCTACCTCATTTGGTATGGGTAATATAAAATATTGCAAGGTTATGTCATGTACAAATTTTGTCATTCAGATATATGATTTTCCCAATATCTGTATGGAGCTTGTTTGCTCCATAACGTTTTTTCTAGATATGATATGGGGAAATGTGTGGAACCATCAGATAGCCATGATTTTTCTCTTTCCAAAAAGGCCCCACTTTAAGTATCTCAAACCAAAACTGTAGAAGTTAGATGTGAGGTGAATATTTTATTCACCCTTATTTGACCTTATTTTGGCCATAACTCATGTAATTTTGGTGTTAGCTCAATTGGGCTAGTACCATTGGATAGCCCTTACTTAGAGCTTCAATTTGAATACATATTTTTTTTAGAGGTTAAGCCTCTTCCTCTGTATTTCAGATGAGAGGTGAAAGCTAAGGTTTATGCTCAGAAACAACTTTGAGCAGGAATAACATTGTTATTCTTTGTCCTATGATTATGGGACTTGTATATTTGAAAAGAGGTGAGTTTTCTCTTTTTTTAATACCTTAAAAGCTGGTTTGGCTCATATCCATATTTTGGTGGTATCTTAGCTTTACCGTTGGTTTATGGTATTTGACTGTCATGCTTGTGCTCTGGTTTTGAGTCAGAGGCTGACATACCCTCTCTCCAAAATAAAAGCTCATCATTGATGAGACTTCTCAGTCCTCCTAGAGGCCCTGAATCTCCTTAGATGAAGGCTACCATCTGGTATGGCATCTTCTTCCAACCATCTGTCTTTGTCTGCTGTGTGGTTTTTAAATCTGACCAAACACTGTCTTTGGTGTTTACCATTCAGTACAATCTCCCTGGCATATATGATCTTTTTCAAAGGTCCAGGGGTGTCTTCCACCTCCACTATGTCTGGTGGGGTGGTAGTCTTCTTTCTGGAGGGGAATTTGTCCTCTCCCATCTGGAAGTATGCTTTGACCAGACCCACTGGGAATACTGGGTGTTTCCTGGAGAATTCCTCTGTGGGGCTAGCCTCCACTACATTATTCCCTATCAATTTAATGATAGTGCAGGGCCCCACAAACGGATCTCTCATTTTTTTGGTCCCTTGAGATTATTGAAGTTGAGTGTAGACACTAACACCTTGTCCCCTTCTTTGAAGTCTAGTTCCATATGTGTCTTGTCATACCTCTGCTTGTTGTATTCTTTAGCCTCAGCTATGAACTTAGCAGCTGTGTCACAACCATGGAACTCCTTGGCCGTGGGGTGAATAGCTAGAAGATTTTTATTCAGGTGATCCACAGGTAATAAGGGGTTCCACCCTTTTTCTACCAGTGAGGGTGATTTCCCTGTGGCAGAGTGCTGGTTTGTGTTGTAAGCCAGCTGGACTGCTGGAAGAAGTGTAACCCAGTCATGGGTATATCCTTCATGGTCCTTATATTTTATTTGATATGCACAGAACCTTCTAATGATGTACTCCATTGTTTGGATCATCCTTTCAGTTAATCCATATGTCTGTGGATGGTAAGCTGTAGAAAATGCAAGTTTTGTACCCAGCATTTCATAGAGGTTGGTCCAAAATTATGATGTGAATTTTGGGTCTCTATCACTGATGATGATTTTTGGGACTCCACATGTGGCTATGAAGTTATTCTAAAAGAACAAATCTGTATCCATTTCTATGTCCTCCTTATGACATTGAAAGAACCTCACACTTTTGCTATATCTATCAAATATGACTAGAGCTATGACTAGAGCTATGACTAGGCAGGCATTGAAATTTTCTTTGCCTCCTGGGACAAGTCCTGTGACCCAGTCCACACTAATGGTTTCCCATGGGTTTTTGGGTTCTTCTATATGTTGAAGTAGCCCATATTTTCCCCATATCTTCTGTTTGCCTTATGGAATCTTTCACAATTTTTGATATATTCACTCAAGTCCTGTTCCCATTTGGGCTACCAAGCTTTTCTTGCTACCCTTTCCTTGGTCCTGTCTTCACGCATGTGTCCCATATAGGGGAAGTCATGACATTCCTGCAGGTTCAGGGATATGTGGTCCCTGTCCACCACTATTAAGGAACTTGTGTGCTTCTCTCTGTGATAGATTAGTCCATCTAAAAGGAAAAAATTGTTATCCTTATAGTCTCTCAATCAGGGCTCCTCTGACTGGGATTCCAGTTCTGGGCTCCTGTATTTTTGTTGATTGAGTTGCAACAATATGCCACACTGTTTGTGTTTGGCATAGGTCTTCCTTACTGCACTGAGGAACTAATTGTGTAGTTCTGAGGAGCTTATCCCCAATATTGGAGTTTCTTTTCCTTCTGATTAAGTGTCTTCACTGTATGGGGTACCACCTTCTGGTGCCCATTCAGAAAATCTGAAGTTTCTCTTCCTGTCTATTTACATGAAATGGATAGGGATTTTGGCTGCTACTTCAGGGTCATAAGCTGGGTTGCTTTTGACATTATCCAGTGGTCATCTGCATTGGTGTGGCTTTTACCTTCTTTGTATATGATGGTCATGTTACCTCTATACTCTTGGATGGCTATTTGCCACCTCAACATGTGTCTATTAGTAGTCTTCATATTAAGTAAAGACTTGAGTGCTGTGAATTCTGTATAGACTTCAAAGACTGCACCCTCCAGATAGTGATGAAGTTTCTCTAGGGTCCAGACTAGGAATAAGAAGTCAGTCTGGGTTGCTCCATACCTAGCTTCTGAATCTTTCAGTTTCCTGGAGATGTAGCATATTACCCCTTCTCTTGGTTCACCATCCGCAATTTGTCTTTTCTGTAGGGTTGCTCCCAATGCTTGACTGCAAGCTGCATCTATATACAACTTGAATGGTAATTCAAAGTCAGGGAGTATCAGAAAAGGTGCATTAGTGAGTTCATGTTTAATACTCTTGTATGCATCTCTTCTTTCCTTGGTAATTCCAAAAACTCAATCTTTTGAACATAACTTGTATAGACTACTAGTTATGTGAGAAAATTTTTTGATGTGGTTTCTGTAGTAGCTAGCAAACCCAAGAAAGATTACATCTCTTTGATTTTCTTTGGTACTGGATTTTGCAGTACTGCTGATACTTTATTTTGGTCTATGGCCAGACTAAGGCCTGAGACTTTATTTCCAAGTGCCAGTAATTCTTGTTAGCCAAAATTGCACTTCTTAAGTGAAATTTTCAGATTGATGGGTGTGCATTTACTTAGTACTCTGTCTATGTATTGCACATGGTCTTCCCATGTCTTTGAGTATACAATGATGTCATCAATGTATACTACCATCCAGCCTTCTAATATTTCTTCTTGAAATATTGTGTCCACCATCCTTTGGAAGTGGGCTGGTGCATTCTTGATGCCAAATGGAATCCTTGTGCACTCATATATACCCATATGGCATACAATTCTGAGTAACTTCATGGATTTTGGTTTAACCCCATTCTGATGGAAAAATTTCATACAATCCATCTTGGTTATATATTTGGCTTTTGCCAGTTTGTCTAGGGAATGAGGTATCCTTGGTATAGGGTACCTCTCAGATTTTGTGTAGTTATTTAGGGCTCTAAAATCCCCACACAACCTAGATTTGCCATCATGCAAGGTGATAAGGACAGGAGTGGTGATTTCCACTATTTAATTGTGTCCTATCTCCCTGATAAAATCCATGTCTACAGGTTCATTGATGTGTTTCTCAATTTTTTCCCTAGTTTCCAGGCTTTCTGGATATGGAGGTCTACTCAGCATGGGTGGATAGGGTCTCTCCACATCTAGATATAATTCTATATCATGGCCTCTGATTTTACCCAAAGGTTCTTCACCAATAGAAAATTCTGGTCTATTTTTACTCAGCATTTTCAGTAAACTAAGTTTTTGTTTACTGGTGAGGGTAGTGCAAAAATGTCCCTCTCTGAATTCATTCAGTAATTCTTCTAGAGGGTCATGGGTGGACATCTGGTATATTTCAAGCGAAAATTTCTTTTCCTTCTTTTTAGCTATGGTGATGTGCCTGTTCTTACTGTTGTAAATATCAATTCCATACATTTTCTGGTAATCTGTTCCCAGGAAGAATCCTTGTATATGGGCATCTTCAAGCAAAAAAACTCTGGGTTGAGTCTTATATTACCTTTCCTATGTGGTATTATTATCTCTTTGATAATCGTGCCAATGGATGTCCTCTTCCCTGATTCACTTTTGAATTTTTCTTGCCTTGGTTGGCAAGCACTGCTTCTCCCAATTTGGGAAGTGGTTAGCCAGATGATCTTTAGCCACTATTGAGCAGTATGAATCACTGTCAAAGATCAATGGATGTTGAGCATTGTAAATAAAAACAGTAATATTTGTGGCTGTCCCATGTATATATGCTGTTTCTTTAGTTGGTGTAACTAGGAATGTTTGTGCATCTTGTGTGTGTTTACAGCAGTTTTTATTTGCAGTATCTTGTGGAATGCCTGCCTCTAACTGTATTTCCTGAACTTATGGTTGTGTTTCCTGTTGGTACTCCAGTAAAAATTCTTCTCTTGGGTCTTGGTCATCATCAGATTGCTCTCTGATGGCACCACCCATAGAGTCTGATTCAGAATCCTCTGTTGGGGATTCCTCCTCTGGGACTTGCTCAATGGAATAAACTTTCTTCTTTGACTTTGGACAGTTATTGGAATAGTGGTCTGTTGAATCAAAATTGTGACAATTATTTTTCTTCTTGATCACTTCTGCCATTTTTTATTTGGGTTTGTGTTTGAGGTCCACCCTGAAAGATTGTTCTCTCTGAAAGCATTGCTTTTATATAAGGAATATTTCCCTATATTTCTTCTTTGCCTTAAATCTTGTAAGGTATTTGCAATGTCATCTAGAGTTCAGCTTTGGTTTCATCTGCAATTTACTTTATGCTCTATTTCTCCTGGAATTTGTGTTAAGAGTTTGTGATTCCTCATCTGTATGTTCATTTGCGGATCAATGGCTTTAAGTATTTTAGACTGTCTAAGACAGAACTAATATGGGTCTTTGTCCACAGAGTATTTGCCATTTTCAAATGACATGGTCTTTTGCCATATACAAGTACCATTTCTGTACTTTTGGAAAATTGGGTTCTTCCACCATGGCCAATTCCTTCTGCCATGGATTTCTTTCATCTCTGTGTGCCAAATACTAGCATGACCTTTAAATGCTGTATTTAATCTAGAAGTAATCCAGTAATCTGGTTTGCTTGGTACATCTATGAAGAGTCTATCAATATAATCAATGAGTTCCATGTGATCATATTCTCCTGTGCCAGGGAGTTTGGGCCAGCTTGAGGCCTCTGGAAGCTGTTTTAAGTCTTCCTTCTCAGAAAAAAACATATTATCTTCATTTTGGTATTGAGATGGAGATCTTGCCTTATTAACCAATAAGGCACCTGTTTTGATGTCTTCTTGGTGGTATGGATCATCTGAAACATGGCCTTGTGGTTGGGGTTTCATATTTTGGCAGACATTAAGAAATTGTTTTATGTCCTGATCCAGACAATCCTTTCCCCTTTTGAAGTGATACTGCTCTTCAAAGACTTGATTCATTATTTTGTTGGTTTCTTCAGAAGCTTTGCTCAATTGAGAATGGCCTTTTTGAATAGTTTTAACAATTTTGTCCATGGAGGCTTTTAATGTTTTCATCCTCTCATGGATTTCTTGGATTTATGAAAATGTTCTTGGAGTTTTCTCTGCAAATTGGGACATTTGTAACCACAGTGCATCACTGTTTAAGTTATCCTCAGGTGTAACAACACTGTGTTCATTCTGAGTGGGGGCAATATTTCTATTATTGGGGCTACTAATTCTAGAAGTATGTACAACTATTTCTGCCTCTTGTGTACTTATTTCACCAAGTCCAAAAGCCTCTGGATCATTGGGTCTGGCTCTCTCTGCCTTTGGTTGAAAGAGGTCTTGTTTTTGCCCTTTTATCCTTGTCTTCTCCTGGAAACTACCTGGGATTGTGAAGAATTATGACTCTTGGCCACTGATCTGCTGGTGCCTGAATAGTGCAAAGCCACTGGAGATCTGGGTTGGTCTACTCCTTGTGAGCCTGAAGGAATCAGAGTAGGCCCTGTCTGGTTAAGCTGTTCTTCTATAGCTTGGATAGTGGCTTGATTCTACCTTATCCTGGTTGCCATCTCCTCCAAGAGTCTGAACTTCCTGGTGGGATTCCATCCTTTGGTGATTAACATAAGTTCTTTGAGACATATCTTGTGGAGCTTGCTTCAATTTCTGCCCAGTGTGATGCTAGGCTTAACCTCTTGTTGTCCATGATTCATTGGAAAAGATATTTGAGGAGTTGGTGGAGCTTAAGAACTCAATCCATATCCTTCCAGTCCTCTGATTTGAGGTTTCTGTTGAATTGTAAGGTGAATTCCAGAGTGGGTATGATTTCCCTCAGTATCTTGCCATCCATCACTCTGTCCAAGGTGTCCTCTTCCAGGTCTTCTCTGTCCTCTGGTTGGTTCCTTGCAATTAAAAGGTTCCTGAGGTGTACAGGTGACATATCAGTGTTTGCAAGCAGTCAGAAACTTAATTTTCTTAGGATATTTACCTTTAACTGTGCCATGTACAAATTTTCTATCAAAAGATTTGGGCAATTTTCCTTTAGAAGTTACAACTGCATTAATTATTGCAATCTTCCCTGTACAAGTGGTTGAGGTTGGTTTACCTTGTATTGATGCAGAGTTTTGTGGTTTTCTACTCCTCTGGGTGGCAATTGGTGTCCACTTCTTTGCTGGGATGAGGATTTCACTGTGCCTCTTTCCTCTTTCCTTGCTGCTTTCTGGTTCTGTAGGTATCACAGGTGTACTGCCTTGTGATTGGGTTTCAAGTGGTACTTCTTAAAATTCTGTTTGCATGTCTAAGAATGGCCTCTGGGCAGTATATTTCTATATTATACCCTTGTATTATGATGGTGTAATTTAAATTATCAATCACATGTCAAAAATACAGTTTTGTGGATTTCTGGTATACATTTTGTATACCAGTATCTCACAGATTAACTTTTAATTAAAAAGTGTAATCCCAGAAGTGGTTATGTAATGGGCAATTGAAATTATCAATATGCCCAACAAAACCTCTAATACTGTTATTTACAGTAAGAGAGGTGTTCTTTTCAATTAACAAAGAACTGTATTTATGGATTTTTAAGTGTTTTTATATGCAATCCACACCAAAAGAGAGTATTATGGTGATTAAATTATAAGCAACCACATGAAAAAGCAATACAAAACACAGTGGTATATAATTATATACCACTAATAATAATAATAATAATAATAATAATAATATATGTTTTATATTTTCTTTGGGTAATTTTATGCCTGAAAAGAGAAAAAATGCTGTCAGAAAGTAAGAAGATGAGGGAAAAACTCACTGTGGCCTAAAAAAGATCAAAAAGTCAAAAAACGCGGCCAGGCCCCCAAAATGTCAGGCTGAGTCTATGATAAAGCTATAATGATACTATTTACAGCTTTAACTATGACTGTGACATGGTTAAATTACTTTAAGAAAGGTTTGAGGATGAGAATAGTGGGTCAAAGATAAAGTATTAAGGGCTTTACTATTAAGAAAGAGTGGTGGTGAGCACTGTTGAAATCCCTGGGTACAGTATTGCCAGTTGGGTTACTATAATAAGAACTACAATACTCAGAATTAAAGTATACCTTACTTGTTTTCCAATAGTATAGCTATTTTTGACAGTTTTACTACATAGGAATTTACAAACAGGATGGGAATTCCTCTTTTGGGCAGAGAAAGGTCCCTTTTTATCCTGAAAATGGGTGAAAAGGTCCTCTAGACCATTTAATGTGGGTGAAGTGAAGATTTTTCACTTCAGAGTACTGGCTTGTGGTTTCCAAAAAGCCATTATACTCTGTATTGGGCTCAGATGTGGATTTGAAACCACATCTTGGCAGTTTTCACCAATACAGGGTGAAAACTTTCATCTGGGGACCACACAGCCCTCTTCTGATGTGTATGACACCTAGAAATCTGTAAAGAACCTGTATGGGACCCCATTATTGAATGAACTATAAGGCATTGAGGTATAAACATGCTTCTTTGTCTGTTTGACACCTCATAATCATGATTATGAGATATTATCCCACAAAAAAGGTGTATTGACCCAATTGTGAGATTTTAACCTTAAATCTGCTATACCTGTGTCAGTTTTCAAGATATTGAGCTAAACATTGGTTCATTGTGTATCCCTGGATGGGATATACACAATGGTACCTCATTTGATATGGGTAACATCAAATATGGCAAAGCTATGCCATGTACAAATTTTGTTATTCAGATATATGATTTTCTCAATATCTGTATGGAGCTTGTTTATGCCATAACTTTTGTTCTAGATGAAATATGGGGAAATGAATTGCACCATCAGATAGCTTTGATTGTGATCTTCCCAAAAAGACCCCACTGTAATTATATCACACTAAAACTGTAGAAGCTAGATGGGAGGTGAATATCTTATTCACCCTTATTTGACCTTTTTTTGGCCATAAATTCTGTAATTTTGGTGTTAGCTCAATTGGGCTAGTACAATTTGATAGCCCTGACTGAGAGCTTCAGTTTAAATGCATACTTTCTGGGGTCAAGCCTCTTCCTCTGGATTTCAGATGAGAGGTGAAAATTAAGGTTTATGCTCATCAACAACTTTGAGCAGGAATAACTTTATTATTCTTTTTTGTATGAGTATGGGACTTGTATATTTGGAAAGAGGTGAGTTTACTCTTTCTTTTGATAACTCTTGAGCTGGTTTGGCTCATCTCCATGTTTTGGTGGTATCTTAGCTTTACCAGTGGTTCATGGTATTTGGCTGTCATGCTTGTGCTCTGGTTTTGAGTCACAGGCTGACATAAAACATTTTATCTCACTATTATGCCATTATTTTGAGTTATCAATATAACTCTAAGCTTGATGACATAATAGGCTTTCAAGAAGACTAAAACTCGTGGATTTAATTACTATTAATCATAATTGAATAGTTGTGACCCTTAGAGGTATTTTCATATACCCAAAAAACCACAAATAACAAAATAAGATATAAATATAAATAAAATAACTTTATATATATTATGAAAATAAAGATTAAGATATAAATAAAAATTCATATACAAAAATAAAAACTCAATTATAATTTAAAATAAAAATCACATCAAATTTTGAAATTGTGAAAATGCAATTTTACTTGAAAAAAATGAGCAAAAATGAAGTTTTAATAAAATTAATGAAATTAAAATATTTTTGGTAAAAGGTTACATAAGATATATTATAAAGTTTTATCCAATAAATAAACTTAAGAAAATTACTTCACCATTGGATTCCTCATATAAAGTAAGGTGGGGTCACCTCTGGGTAAAATTTCTGTAACACAACTCTAAATAAGCTTAAATTGAGTTTTAGTATTTTCTTTACAAAAGTTGAAAATCCTCAAAACATCAATTTAATTCACACCAAATGTGGTGTTAACCATAAATTTTTATGTTAAAATTGAGGTGTTGAGTGTAGTTCAGAAGTTATGAGGAATTGAAGTATTTTCAATTAAAATGTCAAAATGTGCGCCTGTATTACATAAGTGAGCTGTAAATTACATATGAGACATCAATTATTACAGTTCTGTACTGTAAAACTCAATTGAATTGTATGGGTAAATTACAGGTGTATTACATGATGAGGAATTAAAGAAAAAATAAATTGGAAAGATTAATTCTGGGGGGGGGGAAAGGTACTTTAGCTCCAAGGGGGAGCCAGACCCCCAAAGTCTTTTCTGAAAGGCATGGGATGTCAAAATCCACACAAAGGTTCATCACTTTTGGCCTGGAAGTGAGTCACTGGGTCTGTGACTCAATTGATGATGAGGTTTTGGTACAAACCAGGGCAGTTTTAACTATTTCCAAGAGGGTAAAACTACTCTTAAGTGGAAACAATATTTGTAAAAACAGTTTTAACTGGCTTCTACGTCTCTTACACACATTCTGACGTGTTTTGAAGGCTCTAGACCAGGTATTACTATAGTAATGGCTGATTTAAGGGTCTAAAATAGCTAAAACCAGCCCTTTTTGGTCTAAACCAGGGTTCACTGATGCCATAATTGACGTTTCTCTTGTCATAGTGTTTTCCACGACTGACAAGAGTAAATTTTACTTTTGGAGTAAGAAAATTGATGGCTATAAAAGAATGTCTTCTTTGCCCCACTTTTCTCTTCATGTTAGGATCTTTTCCTTTTATAACTAGTTTAAACACTGTTTAACCAATCAATAAGAGATTCCAAACACCCTTTTTAAATCATTTTAAACCTCATAACCACTTGAAAAAATCATTATAATCATTTTTACCCCTTGAACCACCCCATAAGTGAATTAAAGCATCTTTCATCACTGTTAACTTTGTCACTTTGTTTCCAAATTCACTCTGGTCACTTTTGGGTGTGTTTTCTCTTTAAATATCTTTTTAAAGACTTTTTTCTTTAATTAATTGCTTGCAGTTCTTTGCTCAATTAATTCCAATTGAAATTGCTCTTGAAGAAATTTCTTTTGTAGCCTTAAATATCTCTTGTAGAGTATTTTTGGATAAATTTTTATTGTTGGTAAAACAATAAATCTTTATAATATTATTGTTTTATTCTTATAAAGTTAAAAACAATAAAATTGGTGTGTTTTCTCTTAAAAATACTATTCCATACTATTTTTTAATTATATTTTACCTTATACAAATTTTGAGGACAGGAAAATTACTTGATTTTTAATCAAAGTTTCATATCCACACCTTACAATAGCATTCACCAGCTTTATCACTTATATAACTGTTGAGCTTAAAATAAGATTACAGTATGTGATTATAAATTATCAAATTTAAGCCTACACTTTGATTATCAGTAACCTTTAAGTTATACACCCTACAACCAGATATAGGGTGGATTCTCACAGCTTAGAATTTCATAATTCAATTTCCAAGAGCATTTAATTACATCCTCAAAAATCTATGCTTGATGATTTTTCTTGTAACTCATCTTTTCTGTCAAAATTCAATATTTGAAACTTCAAACCATTATTTAGAGGGGCTTTACCTTGAATATAATGATAAAAAATACATCATTCTTCAAGTATGAACTAGTAAAACCTGAATATATACTTTTATTTAAGTCTGGACTACTCTCACAACAAAGTGGTCAACAGCTATAGCAGTTTTATTCAATAAAGCCTTACAAGTTATAACCTTGTTTATAGATTTTCAAATGAAGTGTATATCTGTATTCCTACAGTAATTAAGTGGTAACTTTATTTTTGGTTTAACTCTCTATAATGTGTATTTCAAGAGATATGAGCTAAAAACCATGAATATATGCACTGATCATAAAAGTGAATATATTCAGGTTATTTCATTAAATATTGCCTTTACAAATATGACAAAAAATGTTGTATTTGTAGCATTTAATGGATAATTCAATGGTACAATTTATTTTACATGTTGTTTCATTGATGTCTGAGATAAATAAGAATTTATGTCTTCTTTATGGTATTCTTACTTATTATTCATTAGTTATTGACTTTACAAATATGCCATGAAATAGATATATATGTATTTTATCATGGGAAAACTAATGGTGTAATTTATTTTACGTGTTTACTCATTAGATTCTAAGGTAATTACAGTTTTATGCTTATTTATGGCATTTTCACTTATTTTAAAATAATAATTATTGAAAAGTTTTCTTGTGAGCTTTTTGGATATGTGGTAATATAAAAAATGCTCACAAAGGTCTTGGGTAAGACCTCAAACTGTACCAATATTTTCTATTTCTCAGTTTTAATAATTTACATGTTGATTAGTTTCTTTATGGAAAGTCTTGGGAAATTGATATATTAGTGAATAATTATAAGCAGTTAAAAGAATAAAATGGAAAGGGAAATTGTCCCTCAAGAATCAATACTTATAGTATTTTAAAAAATAAGGGGTGGTACTTATTTCTTCTCATCACTCCTTATGATGTAACGTTTTTGGGGGAAAGTGGCCCTTCAATAAATTTCATTCTTGGGTCTTTATTTTTTTGTATTTAATTAAGAAAATTTAATTATTCAGTTTCATACAGGTATTTTTATTATACACATATTTTGAATAAAGAGTGAAAAAAAACTTATGCAGAAATAATTGTTTTATTAAATGGAGAGGGAATGAATCCTTCATCACTCAAAAAAACCAATAAAAATAAAAAATAAGGTAGGATAAATAAAAAAAGATTAAATATCTTAAAACATTTTAATAAAACAATGATAATCATAATTGAAGATTAATATCTGAAAGAAGGAAAAGTTCATGTTCAAAATCAAAATAAAGCTCCAACAAAAAAGGTTTCACAGGAATTCTCTTGAATATGTAGGATTTTCAGATGATTTTTTTCATTTGGAACATAAGAAGGTGTAGATGAAGAAAATAAAAGGGGTAAAGAAAGGGAATTGTCCCTTAAGCTTCACTGGAAATGCTGGGGACAGAATTAAATGGAGAGGGGGATGTGGTATACTTATACAGGTTTTGCTTAATGGACCAAGAAAATAAATAAATATCATAATTAAAATAACCTGATTGTGTAACCTTAAATATTCATAGTCTATGAAAAAATAAAAATAAAATAATAACAAAACAAAACAAGTCAGTTATCTACTGATTTAATTAATATTCATATTTAAGAATGATCAAACTCAAGAACAAACCTTATTATGTAATTTTTGGATTCTAATTGTGTGTAAATTTTAAATAAAAAATAACATAAACTGTTAGAGTTGTATTTTTGTAATTTTATCTATGAGTTCATTTTTTGATGATAATTGATTAGCTGTGGGTAGTTTTAATTAAACTAATTTTGTGAAAGCCTTAATTAGTTTGTCTTATTAAGAAGGAGATTGGATGGGCTCTATCTCAATTAAAAAAATATCATTATTATTCTGAGTTAGTAAATTTAAATTCATTTTATTTCATTTTATTCTACTTTTTGATAAAGAGTAATAGTAGTGTGGATTATTTCAATTATTCCATTCAGCTGATGATAGTGGAAGGGAATTGCTTTAAATTTGAATGGTGTCAATTGTTGGGCTGATTAGTAGTGTTAATTATTATTAAAAACATATAATTAAGGATGTATAGAGTAAATGATAACAAGAGTTATGAGTGGAGTGAATGTATAAAACCTTATATTGGTGGTAGTAAATTAGCTATGGGTTTTTAAAAATGCTTAGTAATCCAAGGGAAATTAAAAAGGAACTAGTATTCATATGCATATGCATTAAACATTTTGTGAAAGCCCTAAAACATAACCCTATTCCCCCTAAAGAATATAAATATTCCAGTGTTTTTATTCTCCAGACTTTTTCCCATCTAGAATTAGTAACTTCTACTTATTTTTTCCAAATCCCTTATCTAAGAGGTTAAATTAGAAATTTGTTTGATAATTAATCTTAGTAATTGAGGTTTGTTGTAGACATAAGATCAAGAGAACCAATAGTGTGAAAAGATCTTAATTTATCCCTCAACAGCAGGCAGACTAGTAATAATCATAATTAGGATCTTAATACTTGAAGATCAAGAGTAAGGCATCTCTGGAGCCTGGTGATTAAACCTTACTAGTAATTTTAGATAGTTTTAAAATAAAAACATCACTTTAAAGTAATTTTATCAGATTTTAAAAATAAAACATGAGCTTTTCAAAGTAATTTTACTACTTTTAAGCTAAATTAGAGCCCGTTAAATCAATTAAATTTAATAAAGATACATATAAAACTAAAACAAAACACATCAACAACCTCAATTAAATTAATTAAACCAATCAAAAACATTCATACATCCCTATTCACATTAATCACCTATCAATTCATTATTTATAAGAAAGTTTTCATATTATATTGGAAATATATTTCTTTTAGTCATAAAATATCACCAAATTAATAACTTTACATCAAATCCATACTACTCCTATTCTATTATCAACCTTAAAGCCAATAGCTTACCATTATATAGATCAAAAGATTTTCTGAAATCATAAGGAATAAATTTATTATCTGTTTTATATAACCTCAAAGAATATCACTCATATTACACCATAGTAGTGGCACTTTTAGGTTATAAATATAGCTTAACACCCAGTAAATTTAATTTGATTTACCTTAATATATTTCAAGTTATTCTCTCTTAATAATCATATACTTCTATAAGTGATATCAAGTGCTATTTATTTCTCTCTTGTATTATAGATTTCTGTAATATTTCACTTGAAACACATAATATATATATATAGAACAGTTTATTTTGGATTGTCGAATAGTAAGACGAATGTTCTTCTTTGTTGGTTATTTTCTTCTTTTTTTATTGAATTTATTATCTTTTGTAAAATTATTTTGGTGTAATCCAACCTGATTTTTTGGAAGTTTTAAGAAGTATTTATTTACTAAGGTTTTGAATAATCACTGTTTTAAGTAGAGAAAAGTCTTATTAGAAATTTATGAGTACAGTATTTTATGATTAAGCCAATATCAATAATAAAATTGATTTGGTGAACTTAGTAAAGATAACTTAGCATATTAGGAAGGGAAGTCTAGATTATCCTAGAACACGAGCAGAGAAAGGGTTTCAAGTGCCAAACAGAAATTCAAAACTGTTTACTTGTAATTTCCCCTTCCAGGTACTGTCTCATTTTATCCCACATGCAGAGGAGTTCCCAAAACACATAAATTAATAAATTTCATTCAAATACTTCAGTTACTAATAGCTTCTGAACTACACATAAAACCACATTCTTAAGATTATTCAAAGCTAATATTAATGAGTTTTACCAAGAGGTGATCCAAGGTAAAATCTCATGGGTAATCCAATTTTAATCTAAAGCACATATATCCTTTGCTAAGTGGAAATAAATGATAAATTTTGCAAATTTTATTTCCAAAAATATAATTGTTTGACAATTTCTGTCAAAATTTTAGAAATTTTAGAAGAAAAAATGATTATCTTGCTTTTTTCCTTAATCTAATTCCTTTCAGTAAAATCATGCTTTTTTATATATTTTATTATTTTTTAATCCTGTTTCAAGAGATAATACATATTTCTATAATTATCATTTTGTCTTTTGTGGGCTTTTGGGAATATTAAAATAACTTTAAGGATCACAAAAGGTGGTGTAACACGACAATAATGAGACCACTCACAGACAAACTACTGCAGGATATAAGATTCATGATCCTTGAAAAAATTAAAAAAGAACAGATATGTTTCCATGAATTAAGATAAATATTAAAGGAATAAATTTTCAATATAAAACAACAAAATATAATTATTTTACTTGAAAACACTAAGTATTCCAGAAACAACCAATCAAAAAGAAGAGGAAACCTTTCACCACTCAAGGAGGAAGATAACATAGTAGAAAAAAACATATGATAAGCCAAACTAGCTTATAATGGAAATTGATTGGTAGAAGATTATTTCAATACATATAAATCAATATTATGGAACACATCAACAAAGAAGACTTTCGCCACTCACCACCAATGATATTATAGCTACTATTAATGAACCAAATAGAAGAGAGTTAATGGGCTTCAAAAGAAAATTTGATTAAATAATATTATTAAAAAAAGATCTAACATGATTAGTCTTCCCTAGATTTATATAGGACAATTGAGGTACCAACTACCCAAGGAAAAATAATTTGGTCAATGATTAATGAAATAAGAAACATAAAATCACAAGCTCACTAGAGAGAGCAGAAAAACCTTGTATAAGAAGATGATTTGGTAAGATAAGAAAAATTGATGAAAGGGAAATAGTAAGATGCTACACTAATTTTGGCTTTGTTGTTATATTTAAATTCAGTTGTCCTATAAGTACATGAAAAACCACAGTATCCAAAATAGCAGGAATAATCCCTGTTTTCTGCAAAGTACCATCTGTAATCTATTTCCCCAACAAAAAACTTCATCCTTTCTAGAAAAACAATGATAGGCTCTTTGTAATACAATGAAATGTATTAGACTAGCCTACCCTGCCTTATTATATTATATATACTTTAAAAACTAAGCTTATATCCCTATTTTGATATGTAGATAGATATCATCCCTTTAGAATTGATGGAAAATGTGGTAAGCTTGACTAAATGAAAGATTTTGCCAAATCAATGAGAAATATATGAGAATTAAGGGTCAAATCCCTAAATTTGGGCACTGCTAATGGTGTGATATTTGATAGAAAGCACAATTTATCATTTTCACCCACTTTAAACCTAAAGAATCTACTCTACTATTAGGCTATGAATTGCTCACCTTTCAACTATAACACAATGGCTTAGTGTAACCATAGACAGTAAAGCTGGATTTGGAAAGCTAATTATTGGATCAGGAAAATTAGGAAAATAGGAAACAGAATTTGGGGAATAAAAACTCCTAAAAAGATAATTCTAGTTATATGAGCAATGGTATAAAGATCTCTTTATGAATTTTAATTTGATTTAATATCCAAAATTAGTAATAGTTGAGAAAAAAAATAAACAGCTTAAAAATGAAGAAGGGAAACTACTACTAGGATCTTAATAAGCTTCCCCCTCAAAATAAACTGATGTAAACAGCTAAGAGTGTCACTGATAGATTAAATACAGGGTAGGCTAGTAAGCTTTTTCACTAGTAAACTGAAGGTTCAATAAAAATAATTTGAAATTAACACTTTATTTTTATAAACCAAATAAAAAACCCTCATAAAGACTTTGGACCACTATCAGAAATCTTGTATATAAGTACAAATGATTGATCCTCTTGAAGAACTATTTGGAAAAAATTAGCTTGTTTCACTTACAACTTCCCACATGGAAATATCACCCTTTCTAGATATATCCATCATATCCAAAAGTGAAGAAATAGAAGTTATTAAAAACAAAATTGTAGATCATTTTATGGACCACAGCCACTTTCTATATATATTTATCAATTAAAATAGAAGTACCAGAAGAAGATGGCAAATGGAAAATTGAAGAAAATGTTACAGCTTTGTCTCTCTTTATCATTGTGAGACTCAATATCAAGGGGTTTTCCTAGCCCCTGAGTTGATGAATAAGCAAATAATCAAGACCAAGAATCCCAAAGCATATAGTGTTAGCCTTAGAGCTATTTTCATCTACCAAAAAAGCCTACAAATATAAGTATAATTAATAACTAAAGCTAATATAGTTATTCCTCAGTATAAAGATAAAATTCATGATAAAATTCAAAAATTTAGGAAAAAACTGCAAGAAATATTTTTAATTGAAAAAATTAAATAAAAATAAATTTTCAACAATGATTTTGTAAATAAAATAATTTTTGGCAAAAAATGAATAAAAATTACTCTAAGAATTTTTCTAATAAATGAAAGTATGAAATCAATTCCACCAGTGGATTTGCCATGAAATTTAAGGTGAGGTCATTTCTGAGTGAAATTTCTGTAACTCAACTCTGAATAAGCTCAAATTAAGTTTCAAGTATTTTTTGTATGAGAATGTGAAAATACTCAAAGATTTAATTCAATTCATATCAAATATTCTGTTAAAAATCAAGTTTTGTGTTAGAACTGGGGTGTGGTCAGTAATTTGGAAGCCATGAGGAATTGAAGTATTTTCAACTGAAATTTCAAAATATGCATGTGTATTACATAAGTGAACTTAAATTCTTATATTAGGAATCAAGACTTACATTTGTGTAATGAATTTTTTTTGATTGAATGACATATGTAAAAATTTGAGTATAATAATATTGGAGCAATTCAAATGAAATAAATTGGAAATATTGAAATTTGGGGGAAAAGGAATATTGGCTTAAAGGGTTCCATAATCCCCCAAAATCCTTTCTTACAGGAATGGGATTTCAAAATAAATCAAAAAAGATCATTGATTTTGTCCTGGTATTGAATCTCAGGGTCTGTTAATGTATTGATGATGAGGTTTTGATACCAACCAGGGAAGTTCTTAACTATTTCTAAGAGGTTAAAGCTACCCTCAATCTAGAAAAAACCTCACAAAAGAAGATTAAAGTGTTTTCAAGGGTTCTTACACACATTTTGATATGTTTTTGAGGTTCTAAACCAGCAATTACTATAGTAACATATGGCTTTTATGACTCAAATAACTAAAAAGATTCTTTTTTTGTCTAAACCTGGGGTTAAGGATTTCATATTTGGCTTTTATGTTTCCAATATGTTTCTAAAAACTGATTAAAGGAAATTTTACTTTTTGAGTGAAACAAATGGTGGCTAAAAAGAATTTATTTTTCCCCATCTTTCATTGTAAAGTTGTCACTTTGTTTCAAAATTCACTATGGTGACTTTTCGAAATTTTTGTCGTTAATATTAATGTTTGAGATTATTTTCACATATTAATTTCTTTCAGTGTATTGCTCAATGAATTCCAATTGAAATTTCTCTTGAATAAATCTCTTTTTTAGCCATAAATGTCTCTTTCCGAGTATTTTGGGATAAACCTTCATTGTTGATAAAACAATAGATCTTCATAATTTTTTTTTATACCAAACAATTTAAAAAGAATAAATTTGGAGTGTTCTTTTCAAAACTCTTAAAACTACTATTTTTACAGAATCTTCCCTTATACAAATTTTTAGGGAAGGTAAAGTACTTGACTTGTAATCAGAGTTCTATACTGACACCTTAAATTTGGGGCCCAGCCATCATATTTCCCTTTGAAATTATTTCTTACTGCTTTTTAAATATGTTCTTATATTGACAAAACTAAAAACACTCAAAACTTCCTACTAATTGTAAAAATTCATAACAAATATAATTTCTTAGAATTATAAGTAAGACTTTATTTTCAATCACTATTCGAAAAATGTCTATTTGTACTTAAGGAAAGTTATTTTTTTCTTAACTTTAGTGTCTAACACCATGGTTAAACAAGAAAATCTTGACCAAGATTCAACAGTAAGAAGCATTACCCCTGCCAGTAATTACAATTCTGAACATAATAGAATAGGTGTTATAGCTCAGACCAATCATCCCCAAACATTTACTTAAGAGACAATTAATTTGGAAATCATCCATACACTCAAAAAAGATAAGGACTTTGCAAATAGTAAGTTTTTTTGGTGTAAAATTACTATTATAAACTTTTTACTCATAATTATGCCTTCAAATAGATCAGGAGCCAGATATAGACCCTCAATCAGCTCCCTGTCACAACCATGGCAATTCACCTCCCTGGATCCCCATATGGCATATCAAGCCACAGTTCTTTTATGGCCAATTGGCCATATCCATCACCAGTGACCAATATGGCCACGTCATTATCTTATGGACCATTTATGGCCATTTGTGTTTTGGGGCCTTCATGGCCCTTCACCTCAATCCAGAACCCATAGCGGCAATTTATGCCCAAATGGGTATTTCTGGTCATTTCCCTCAAAACCAGGGGAAATGGCCCAAATGGCTGTTTTTGGTCATTTGGGCTCATAATGCGCATTTTGCGCACTTTGACGCAATGTGTCCAAAAGACACTTTCCCGCCTTTTGGGCCAGTTTTTGGCTCAGAACCCAAAAGTGGCCAAAAACCCCAAAGGGCCCAGAAACACCTTTCCAAGCTCTGAAGCCATCACATCCATCCTTTTCCCCTCTGCCTTTCCACCTCAAGACCTTTGGACGTAATCTTCTTGCCAATCAACCAATATGCCATAAATGATGTTATATATCATTGAGAATCATTTTTCAACAGAAATTCAATGGTGACAATATCAAATGGTCTTTTCAACATTCCAACATCTCATCACGCCATCAAGGCACCCAATCATTCAGAGGAATCATCAAGGCTCAAGAGCAAGTGTTTCAGCGTCAAAGACCAATAATGCCATCAAGCAGTCATTGGTTATTCTCACTCCAAGTATTCCTTCCAAGGGAATACTGTCAATTCATTCTCAAAGTGTATTCAAGAGGAAGTGCCAAAAAGAAGTTGTCAAGTGTCAAAGCTCCACTCAATCCATCTTGGCAACCATATTCATTTCAATACAGTCTGGATCCATCAAGAACTGTATTTCATTTTCAAGCATGGGAAGTTCATTCAACCCAATTAAATTTCAATATTAGCCAGCTGTATCAATTCCCATAACAATCAATACAGCCTCCAGGATCAATACAGATCAGTTTTCAGCCTGAAGAACTCAAGCTCCCAACTTTTCACATATACCGGCTACCCTTTCCACCCTGGGGGTTTTCCCCAGTTAATTAATATACTTTGATTTTATTTTATCCTTATTTTCTTTTCATTTTAGTTAAGCAAATACTGATATTATTAAGTCAGTCATTTAGCACCTTTCCCTTTCTCTTTCTTTGCCTGTCAATGGATATTTGGTGGTCATATCCTTACTAATTCCATTATTCATTTTTGGCAGGTTGAAACAGTGATTAAGGACTTACTTGGTTGGCTCTTTGGCCATTTGGCTTCCCTTTCCTCTTTGCATCTCATCTTGTACCTGCATATCTTATAGAGGAATTCATTCTTATTACTTTTATTCTTTATTCTTTTGGAGTCTTCCAAGTGAGTTCCCTGATTACTGAGTGCCAGGCCACTCTTGTATTTCTGTCCAAGAGCCCCTGTGACATTATATTAATTAACTAATAATTTCTTTTTCATTCTGTTAATTCTTTCTTTATAATTTCATTCACTCATTTCATCGAAATTATGATTCTTTTACGCTTATGAACTTAATGATTCATCGTCACCTCTCAATTTTCTTTCATTCATTCTTCATTTTGAAAATTGAAAGCTGACCCATTTTTTATTTTTGTTATTCTTTTTAAAATTTTTTTTCAAATCATCAATTTTCATTTCATTCATAATTCAGGCGTCATCTTGATTTTCTTTGATTTTCAAATTTTTCATCAAGATATTCAGACACGTTATTCACATCAAGATTCATAATTGATTCATTCTTCAAGAATTTTGGTTTTTGAAGAATAATCCACTTGATTTTGATTGATTGATTTGACATATTTGAAATTGACCTCAAGAAAATTGATTGACCTGAAGATTTCATTGATTTTGCTGAATTTTCACATCAAGAATTTTGACATAAATTGATTTTCTTCAAGATTTCATTTGATTGATTGATTTTTTTTGCAAGACTTTGATTTTTGATTGATTTGATTCATTGATTTATTGACTTGAGGACTTCATTTGGCTTTGATTCATTGATTTACTTCAAGACATTGATTTGATTTGACTTCAAGACTTCATTTGATTTTGATTTATTGACGTACTTGAAGATTTTCATTTTGATTCATTGATTTTCCTCAAGATTTGATTGTTGACTCTTTTTACTTCAAGCAAATTTTGATTTTTAATTCATTTATTTCATTTTATTCCTGATATCATGCCTGTTCAACACTCACCTCCGGCAAGACAGACAAGATCTCAGGCCAGAGCTCAAGCTGTTCTCACTCCAACTCCAAGAGCTCCTCTAGATGGCACCCCAGCAGTTCCTCAACTGAGGCCCAATTAGATAGAGGACCCCACATGGAAGGAGCAGCACCATCCAGGAAGGAAGGAAGAGGGCCAAGAAGATCATGTTCATTTTCAGGAGTAGTTGGCGGATTTCCAGGAACTTCAAGGACTATTTTCAAAGGTCCAGGTGAAGATGGTGAAGAGGAGGAGGAAGAGTCTGATGGTACTGAAGGTGTCCCTGCTCCGGTGGAGGCATCCCAAGGTACTGGAGGACCAACTCTAGCCCAGTCTAATCAGCCTGTCTCTCATCAGTCTGAACCATCTTTATTGGCCATCATTCAGCAAATGACTCAGATTATGGCCAATCTTCAAGCAGCTTCATCTTCTGAAGCATCAAGACCACCAGCCTTCAAGACTCCATCTATGAAGGCACCGGAATGCTTTGATGGGACTCAGCCCTTCAAAGTTAGAAGCTTTATTCAGTCTTGTCAATTGATTTTTCATAATGATCTGGCAAACTTCGCTCAAGACAGAAAGAAGGTCCTTTATGCCACTTCATTCCTCATTTGCAGGGCTGCAAAATGGATTGAGCCTTATCTTTCCAATCTCACCAATCAAGATTCAAATTACCTTCTCAATTCTTGGCCTTTATTTGAATCTCAACTCTTCACTCTATTTGGTGACCCGAATGAAGTCAGAAAAGCAGAAGATGAGTTGGATTCTTTAAGAATGAAAGAAGGTGGGCATGTATCTTTATACATTGCTGATTTCAGAAGTTTAGTCTCAAGAATCGGGGATTGGGGTGAAGGAGCTCTCATCCATCATTTCAGGAAGGGATTGCCATCCAGGATTTTGGATCAATTGGCCTCCCATCCTTCAAGACTTAATGGACGTTACCCTGGAACTTTATAACAGGTACAATGAGAGGCAAAATGAAAAGAGTCATCATCAAGAGAAGAAGCCAGAAGCCTCAAAGTCAAGTTCTTCTCATCCTCAAAATTCTTCAAGCTCAAGTCAAAAGAAGAAGAAGAATTTTCAGAAGAGGGACAAGCCCCATTCTTCTTTGTTGAATAAAGATTTCAAGCTCATGAACTCTGAAAAATAAAGAAGAATCAAGGAGGGTCTTTGTACCTATTGTGGTGGGAAGCAGAGTCTTGAGTCCTGTTTCAAAAGGCCTCAAAACAAGCTTAACCAACCGTCAGGCAAGTTTCCCAGCCAGGGAAAAGCCTGAGTGAAGATCATGCTGTGTTCAATGGTCTTCACAGTTTTCCATCCAGAGCACAATTTTGAATTCTGAATACTGGTGTCAAAAATTCTCTTAAATTTTTTGTTTTTTCTTCTCTCTCTGATATGTTTTACAGTATTCTCATTGATTCTGGTGCTACCAACTCATTTATTGCAAAGCAGTTTGTTCACAAGTATTCTTTGACCATATCAGAACTCCCGGAGAAGATTCCCCTTATTATTCTTTACTCCTCTGAGTCTCCTTCTTTATTTGTGACTCACCATACTAAATATATGGTTGAGCTCCCTTCCTTCCCAAGCTTTGAATGGGACTTTTTAGTCATTGATACTCCCAAGGGAGAAGACCTCATATTGGGCTTTGACTTTCTTAATCATTTTAATCCGTTTATTGATTGGAGGCAAGGATTGATCACCTTTAATTCTGATCATAAGGACTATCATGATCCTTCAATTTCTTTTAGTAATGACTTTTCTTCTGCCAAATCATGTCCAGCTCTGGTTGGTGATTCTAGAACACCATCATTTCCGTCTTCTGTCCATATTCCTTCCCTTAAATCCCATAAGTCATTACTATCATCTAGAGATGAAGTCTTCAAAGAGATTCAAGATGTTGGAGAAGATAATTCTGTATCTTCACTTCATCTCTTCTTTGGGAACATGGACCTTCCTCCTTCATCTTATCATGACTCCCTGGAGGAGTTGTGGGATGAAGAGGAAGAGCCAGAAGAAATAGAAACCGTGATGAAGGTTGTTCCTTCTGTTTATGACCAATACTTGGATGTATTTTCCAAGGTAAAAGCAGAGAAACTTCCTCCTCACCGCGCCTGTGATCATCATATTGAGCTGGAGGGGTCTCTACCTCCAGTTGGGGTGATCTACTCTTTATCAAACCAAGAGTCAGATACACTCAGGGCCTACATTTCAGAGAATGTAGAGGCAGGTTTCATCCAGCCAAGCTATTCTTCTACAGGAGCACCTGTTCTTTTTGTCAAAAAGAAAGATGGTGGCCTCCGTTTGTGTGTTGATTACTGCAAACTCAATGCTGTTACTAGGAAGAACAAGTATCCTGTTCCTCCTATGAATCAGCTTCTCACTGTTTTCAATGGTTCTTCTATCTTCTCCAAGATTGATTTGCGTGGTGCATATAACCTGCTCAGAATCAAGGAAGGTGATGAACATTTGACTTGTTTTAGAACCAAATATGGTAGTTATGAGTACTTGTTTATGCCATTTGGGCTTACCAATGCTCCTGCTTCTTTTCAAAATCTTGTCAATGATATTTTTTATGATCTTCTTGATGTTTATGTTGTGGTTTATTTGGATGACATTATGGTCTTTTCCAAGTCTGAGGAAGAACATGTCACTCATGTGTCCACTGTTCTTTCTAGACTCAGAGCCAATAACCTCTTTGCTAAGGTGTCCAAATGCCTATTCCATGTTTCTAGTGTAGAGTTTTTAGGTTATGTTGTTTCTTCTGAAGGCCTCAAGATGGAACAAGCAAAAGTCCAGCAAATTCTCAATTGGCCACCTCCAAGAAACCTCAAGGCTCTTCAATCATTCCTTGGCTTTGCCAATTTTTACCGCCGCTTCATCAAGAATTATTCAAAGAAAATTAGTTCACTCACAAGTTTCCTCAAGAAAGATTCCCGTTTTCCCCTCAATGAGGAAGCTCTTAGACAGTTTCATCAACTCAAAGAGGCATTCACCACTGCTCCAATCCTCTCTCATTTCAATCCTTCTCTACCCACCATTGTAGAGACCGATGCATCAGATTATGCCTTGGGTGCTGTACTGAGTCAGGTCTCTGACTCAGGAAAACATCCCATTGCTTTTGATAGCCGCAAGCTTCTCCCAGCTGAGCTCAATTATGAGATTCATGACAAGGAACTCCTTGGCATAGTCTGGGCTCTCAAGCGCTGGAGAGCTTTTCTTCTTTCTATTTCTTCCCCTTTTGAAGTTCTCACCGATCATTCATCTCTTCAATATTTTATGTCTTCCAAGATTCTCACTTGCCGTCAACCCCGCTGGGCTGAATTTTTATCTGAATTCCATTTCTCAATCACTTACCGCCCTGGCCGCTTGGCCACCCTTCCAGATGCCTTGTCACATCAGGACAACATTTACCCAGAGGGGGGGGGAGGATTTCATCAGCAAGAATCCAATGAACTATCAGAAGATAATCAAGCAAGATGAAATTCAAGCCTCAAAGGTTTTTGCAGTCAAGGTGGACTCATTTTCAAATTTGATTGATTCAATTCAGAAGGCAGTGTGGCAAGATTCTCAATATAGAAGTGTCCTTGAAGATTTGGGTAAAGGTAAATCTGTCCAAGATTATTCTCTTGATTCCTCTTCCAAACTTCTCCTTTTCAAAGATCGGGTGGTGGTCCCAAATGACCCCACAATTCAACTCAATATACTTCAAAAGTGGCATGACTCTCCTCTAGCTGGACACCCTGGCCAAGAGAAGATTCTCAAACTTGTCAAGCGGGATTTCCACTGGTCCGGCATGACTCAATTTATCAAGGATTATGTCTCATCCTGTCAACAGTGTTCAAGAAACAAAAATATTCATCACAAGAAGTTTGGACTCCTCAAGCCTCTTCCAATTCCAAGTGGTCCTTGGATTTGTCTTTCAATGGATTTCATCACTCAATTGCCACTGTCCACTTCCTTTGATTCAATTTTAGTCATAGTGGACAGATTCTCAAAAATGGCGGTTTTTATTCCAACAATAGCTTCAATAACTTCATTAGATTTGGCCCATTTATTCATCAAGAATATTTTCTCAAAGCATGGCCTTCCTTCAAGCATTGTTAGTGATCGAGGTTCTCTTTTTGTTTCTTCCTTTTGGACCAACCTTTGTCAGCAGCTCAAGATTTCAAGAGACTTGTCAACTGCTTATCATCCAGAAACTGATGGACAGACAGAGAGGGTAAATCAGATATTAGAACAGTACCTTCGGATGTATTTCAGTTATCATCAAGATGATTGGAACACCTGGCTCCCTCTGGCTGAATTTTCCTACAATAATTCTGACCACTCTTCAACAAAACAATCACCGTTTTTCACTGTTTATGGAAGAGATCCTCATTTTGACTCAGTTCACATCACTCAAGACAATGCGGCTGGAAAGTTATCAACAAAAATCCAATCAGTACAGAAAGATGTCAAGAGAGAACTTGAAGTTGCCATAAACAGGTTTAAGAGGTATGCAGATAAAAGTAGAGCAAGTCCACCTGTTTTCAATCCCGGTGACATGGTATGGCTTTCTTCCAAGAACATCAAATCAACCAGACCCACCAAAAAGCTTTCTGAAAGATGGCTGGGTCCTTTTCCAATCTTGAAGAAAGTCAGCACTCATGCCTACCACCTCAAGCTTCCATCTCAATGGAAATCCATCCACCCAGTTTTCCATATTTCCCTTTTGGAACCAGTCAAGACGTCAACAATCCCAAATAGGCATCAAGAGCCTCCTCCTCCAATCACCATTGAAGAAGAAGAGGAATGAGAAGTCTCTCAAATACTGGACTCAAAGCTCAAGAGAGGAAAATTATGGTATCTGGTGGAATGGAAAGGTTTCAGTCAAGACCCAGAAAGATCCACTTGGGAACCAACCGGAAACCTCAAGAATTGTCCTGAACTTGTCAAAGATTTTCATTCATTATATCCTGACAAGCCTGGGCTGAATTCTTCAAAAGCTTGATTCATTATGGTGCTTGGTGGGGAGAGGAATTACCAAAAGTAAGTCCCACTCCTGGTATGCACCTTTAGGGGTATTCTACTCTTTTTGTTGTAAGCATCACCTTGGCCACTCTGTGAGCACTTTGCAATTTTGGACACAGATCTTTGGCATGGCTTTCAACTTCATTTCCAATCTTATGGCCATTTTCACTTGGGACAATGGGCCATTCACTTTTCAATTCATTTCCAAGATTCCAAATTCAAATTGATTCCTTCAACATTTTTGTTTTTTATATTATGGCACTGGCGGGAGTGGTAAATACCAAAAGTAAGTTCCTCTCCTGGTGTGCACTTCCCTGAGGGGTCTACAATCTTGTCAAAACATCACCTTGGCCACTTTGTGAGCACCTGGCATCAAATTTATCTTTCCAGGTCCTTGGCCAATTTCAAAATCAGTTATCAACCTCCGTGATGAAGATTGGAACCTCCTCAAGATTCAATTCATTTTTCTCTTTCTTTTTCCTTTTCTTTTGTTATTTTCATTTTCATTCTTTATTTTTATTTTACTTTCATTTTAAATTTTCTTTTATCACGTCAATTATCACGTAAAACAATTTTCATTCATTTCAAAATTAAATTCAAATCATGAAGCCAATTTCAAAAGAAGATCAAGCAAGTCCTGCGTCAAATGTCAAATTTTTAATATCAGTTGTCAAATTTTTTATCTTAATCGATCCTCTTGAATCACTTTCTCAAAATATTTCCAATAGCCTCAACAGGCTTCACCTTTTATTGGTGCTCAGGAGCTCACCATTCCAAGGTGGGGGGTACTGTCACAACCATGGCAATTCACCTCCCTGGATCCCCATATGGCATATCAAGCCACAGTTCTTTTATGACCAATTGGCCATATCCATCACCAGTGTCCAATATGGCCATGTCATTATCTTATGGACCATTTATGGCCATTTGTGTTTTGGGGCCTTCATGGCCCTTCACCTCAATCCAGAACCCATAGCGGCAATTTATGCCCAAATGGGTATTTCTGGTCATTTCCCTCAAAACCAGGGGAAATGGCCCAAATGGCTGTTTTTGGCCATTTGGGCTCATAATGCACATTTGCGCACATTTGCGCATTTTGCGCATTTTTGCACATATTTGCGCACATTTGTGCATTTTTGTGCATTTTTGCGCACTTTGACGCAAAGTGTCCAAAAGACACTTTCCCGCCTATTGGGCCAGTTTTTGGCTCAGAACCCAAAAGTGGCCAAAAACCCCAAAGGGCCCAGAAACACCTTTCCAAGCTCTGAAGCCATCACATCCATCCTTTTCCCCTCTGCCTTTCCACCTCAAGACCTTTGGACGTAATCTTCTTGCCAATCAACCAATATGCCATAAATGATGTTATATATCATTGTGCATCATTTTTCAACAGAAATTCAATGGTGGAAATATCAAATGGTCTTTTCAACATTCCAACATCTCATCACGTCATCAAGGCACCCAATCATTCAGAGGAATCATCAAGGCTCAAGAGCAAGTGTTTCAGCGTCAAAGACCAATAACGCCATCAAGCAGTCATTGGTTATTCTCACTCCAAGTATTCCTTCCAAGGGAATACTGTCAATTCATTCTCAAAGTGTATTCAAGAGGCAGTGCCAAAAAGAAGTTGTCAAGTGTCAAAGCTCCACTCAATCCATCTTGGCAACCATATTCATTTCAATACAGTCTGGATCCATCAAGAACTGTATTTCATTTTCAAGCATGGGAAGTTCATTCAACCCAATTAAATTTCAATATTAGCCAGCTGTATCAATTCCCATAACAATCAATACAGCCTCCAGGATCAATACAGATCAGTTTTCAGCCTGAAGAACTCAAGCTCCCAACTTTTCACATATACCGGCTACCCTTTCCACCCTGGGGGTTTTCCCCAGTTAATTAATATACTTTGATTTTATTTTATCCTTATTTTCTTTTCATTTTAGTTAAGCAAATACTGATATTATTAAGTCAGTCATTTAGCACCTTTCCCTTTCTCTTTCTTTGCCTGTCAATGGATATTTGGTGGTCATATCCTTACTAATTCCATTATTCATTTTTGGCAGGTTGAAACAGTGATTAAGGACTTACTTGGTTGGCTCTTTGGCCATTTGGCTTCCCTTTCCTCTTTGCATCTCATCTTGTACCTGCATATCTTATAGAGGAATTCATTCTTATTACTTTTATTCTTTATTCTTTTGGAGTCTTCCAAGTGAGCTCCCTGATTACTGAGTGCCAGGCCACTCTTGTATTTCTGTCCAAGAGCCCCTGTGACACTCCCAAAAAGACTATATGTGTGATTATGGAAGAAGCCAATAAGGTAAAGAATGAGAAAGGTCAATCAATGAATCACACACTGATGAATTATACCATTCTAAATATGATAGAACTGCTTTACCTTCTAATAGAGCTAAAACCACTATGAAAAGTCTCAATGGACATTTACAAAGCATTCAAGAAATCATATAGCAATTCAATTCAAAAAAGGGTATCATATTCTAGAAGACCTTTGGAAGAACTGCATGAACTCTTACATGACTGTGGGGAGATTTCTGTTTCATCCCAACACTTGAAAATTGTTAAATGGCTGGAATTCATTAATGGAAAAGAAGAATATGATTATTTTTACATCAGAATGGAGGGAAAATAACTCATATTCACCCAAAAATGTGAAAAAATGTATTGAGGTTTCCAGAAGCATAAATTCCAACATACAAAAGCAGCAAAAAGTTCATAAAAAGGGCAAAGGAGAGGAATAAGCCACCAAGCCATACCTCCAAGGCTACAGGGTCCCAAAGTTTAAAGAAGATGCCATAGAGAATGTGTTTCAGATGGCTAGAAATATGATGTAAATTTAGAAAACGGGAGAAGACAGGCCAAAATACCAGGAATCATTTCTGAGATATTGGAGGGAATTTCAGCTTTGTGCATGGCCATAGAAAACATAAAAGGTCACATTTATGATTAAAATTAATTTGTTTTAGTAATATAAAGACAAATAAATGAAACATCAATGTGTCTTGAGAAACATTTAAGAAAACTTAAAAAACAAATAATAATAATTTACTACCAAGTAAAATGAATTAAAAAGCTGTAATGACCAAGAAATTAACAAAAAATATTCTAAATTGAATATTTCTATCATGATTAAGACAAGAATAAAAAAATACATCAATATTATCAAAGAAGATAACAAAAATATTGTTATAAATATCACAAAATAAATTTATGAAGCTGTGAAAAATACAATCCTTGAAAAAGTGCTCAGATTATTTGAAAAAGAATTATTAAAATTAACAATGAAGTTGAATAAGGTTATTTCTGACCATGGCAGATAAAAAGAATTATGGAAAGAAATTGAAATTAAAGATATGTAATTATTTTGGTTAAAAAATTAAATAGAAAGTCTTCAACATGAATTCAGAAATTCCACAAGGTGTAACAGCAGTAAAATAAGTGAAATTGAGCAATTAATTCACCCTTGCCAAGGATGTCTACAACTCTAAGTAAAAATGAGGACAGAAGGGATTCTAACCAAAACGTAGTGAATGTAAAAGCTTCAAGAATGAAAAATTAATTTTTGACATCTTTCCTGAACTTGGAACCACCAATGGCCAAGAGCTTCTGAAAGAGGTACCAAAACATAAGGAATGGCCTCACTGAAGTGGTGAAGGAGAATATGACTATATGGAATCTGTTAGAGCTATTCATATAATCAAGGAAGAGTTTTGATTACAAGAAATATTGCTAAAATAAAGATACAGAACCTTGTTTACCAAATAAGCTCACAGATGGCTTATCAAAGTAAGGCAAGCACATGGATACCAGAGCTTGACTATGTGGAAAACCAAGATTGTCAAAAATTGGGAAAATGATTCTTTGAAATTGATAGCTTGAACATCCTTTTAATCTGAAAAATTGAATTCTGAAAGAGAAAGAGCCTTCCCATTGTTTTCTAAAAAAAGACAAAATGACAGAATTATATTCTTAAATGTGAGAATTTATTATTAATAGAAAAATTCTGAGAAAATGTGGAGGAGATTTGGAGAATTCTTCAAGAGGTATGAATACTGAGAAATACTCAGAAGAAGATATTATAAATATATTAAGATTTACTACTAGAAGAAACAATTGGTTAGTGTAGGAGGAATATTGAAAACAGGTTTATAACAACTTGTAATGATTCTGTAGAAAAAAGTCCCAAAGAAAACTCTAGTAGTATAGATAATGAATCTGCAGAGACAATACGAAAGTGCTACATTTTTAAAGTACCAAAAATTTAGCAAATACATGTCCAAAAAGAGAGAAGATTAACAAAATTAACATTTAAAATAACAATATGAAGACAAAGATGATATTATTGAAGAAAACTCAGATGATAAATCATAAATATTTGATTGATATGCCAAAGAAATATAAAAAACAATTCTACATTTGACATCATGGGATCTTACTCCCACCTACCACGGTTTAGTAACAATCAACTTGATTTTCCAAAAGGTCAAGATGCACAACTTATGAAAGCCAAAACAAACAGGGTAGAAGTGTATACAGACTTAAACTACTGTATAGCAGAGGTACTATTTGATAAAAATTCCAGTGAGCTTTTACTATAACCAGGAGCCTTCTTCTATTGTATTGGTAAATACTTCCTTAATAGCTGTATGAAAACTTTTTAAGATAAATTTTTACCAAATGATGATGTAAAATTAAAAAGTGCAAGTAATCCAGCTCAGCCATTGGCAACATGTAACACCACTTTCATATTACCATATATAAATGTTAATTGAAGAATAAATGTTTAAATTGTTGTCATGGAAAATTGCTCAGGTACCCATTTTGAATTGGGGAATGATTATTCAATCATTCATTGAATAGATTTAAACAACAGCAAAGACAGATAATTTACTATTTGTGACAATAAGAATCAAACATTTGTCTTTTTAACTTTGAAAAGAATGCTAACAGGGAATAAAGTATCACCTGTAAACATAGAATTAGAAAAACTAAGATGATAACAAATGAATAAAGTTTAATTTATATTTCATCTTACTGATTTACAGGAAAAATAACTACCTGTTAATTTATGTGACCATAGACAGGCCTTTGCCTCAGATATGAAAGAAACAGGGGCTCTTCTTGTTCACTAAGTTGATATTAGCTTAAGTATTGAAAGGCCTTAAAAATAACTCCTAGGAAGGACTTCATACCCAGAAATACCAAGGTAAAGAGAAGGCCTTGATTTAAACATTGAAGATCTCTTAGAGCTTGGTGTAATCAGAAACGCTGGCGAAAATGAGGAATTGGAAATAAATAAGCCAGACATAGGGGCATGGAATAATGAAGAATCCAGAATGGCTGGGAATTTTGGAGCTTTAAATTCTTACCCTGTTTCTGACAGGTACCCTCTACCAAAACTCCAGATTTCCCTCACTCAAATATCTCAAGAAGTGTAAATCAGAAACATGGATTCCTTGAAAGAATTCCACTAATATTTGGTAACACCAAGAGGAAAGGTTTTGAGAATCATTTTTGATTTTGGAGCATACTAATACCCAAGAATTCCTGTTAGTATCAAAGATTTACCTTCAAATTTTCAGAGAATGATTGAACAAATCTTCCCTGAAGATCTTTCAGAAGGATGCTGATCATATACATTGATGACATTAATATTTGGGTTGATACTTGGGAGAAACAAATGAATATCTTATCCAGAGTTCTGGGAAAGATAAAATTAGTAAACACAAAAATTTATTTAAAGAAATGGAATTTTGGCTTCAAAGAACTGAAATCAATAGGAGATATAGTATATGATATATCCCTTGGAATAGAAAAGGAAATAAAGTTGCATAAGTCTTGTTGAAGCCTATTCCTTAGAGAAAGAGAAAAATACAATCATTTATAGGATCTACTTGCTATTACAAACAACATATTGAAGATTCAAATTATTTTGATCCATGAGAAAATCCTTAAATACTTCCCTACTACTACTAATTCCAGATTTTAAGCTACCCTTTGATATTTTTATTTTTGTATCAGGAGATGGGCTAGGAGCTGCACTGCATCATTTTCAAGTCATTAATTACAAGGCTTTGGAGGGATAAATATGTTTCATATCCAGGAAAATCAAAACAATCGAAGCCAGATATGGAGAAACTCAAATGGAATGTCTGTTTCTTGTTTGAGCCTTGGAAAAAACTGAATTAATTCCTTGAGGGATGTGTTTTTAAATTCAAAAAATTTCATACAGCTGTAAAATAACTTATGAAAATGAAGAAAATCAACGGACATACTCTTGGATGTCAAATATTCATACAATAATACAGAGGCACTATGACCATTTTACATAAAAATGGGAATATTAACAAATATGAACATACATTGAGGAGATGGAAATTACCAAATAAAATTGGAAATCCTGCATATATTCCAGAAGAGGTTTCTCCACAGATACTAATATAAGGGGTTAGCTTTGGAGACATGAACACCACCTTCTTTGAAAAAGTAAGGAGATGATATACTCAGGATGAGAATTTCATCATTTTGTTACAATTAATTACTAATAATTAGAAAGATACTTCCTTGAAACATTCCTTGGATGAGATATACAAAAACTCTCATTATTAAGTAAGATTTCACCTACTTTATGGAATGATATATCATCATAAAAATCCTTCTGTGGGATACTCCTCTGTGTGGGATAAATGAGGCAGTACCTGGAAGGTTAAATTAAAAGAAAATGTTCTGTGCTTGTGTACTAGATGAATATTGACTTCCCGTCCTAATAATGATGAATTATCTTGACTTAAGCTTGACAATCACCTTATTTATTTTGATGGTTGCTGGATCAGAAAATTCTATTCAACAGACTATTATCATAATTTCCTTTATCTTTAAAGATTGTTAAATAAAACCTTAAAAGATATAAAGAACTAGACAACAAGGTGAATTTCACCCATGAAAAGCTACTAATAACTTGCATATGTGATAAACCACAAATAAAAGAAATCTGATAGCACTACTATAATAAAACTTGAAAAAAACACTAAAAAAATATTTTTTCAATTTATTTAAGTATTTATCACTTTTTTATACGTTTAATGTTTTTTTAGGTTAATTATATTTGGGGTAAACTATTCAAAATTCAGTAAAATATTCAAATTTTTGGGTCAACAATTGATACCTGGATGGGTTTTTTTAAAACTAAAATGATATGAGGAAAAAAGTATTTATAGGATATTTATATAAATAATAATATGATTGATGAGCTTTGACAATACTAATGATAATAAATTCTTCTTTTCAAGGGAGTATTTTCATTCTAATTTTTACTACTTGAACTATAATGTGACTATTTTTTATTTTTCATGATAATGGATTAGTAAATTCATGATTTAATGTAGATCACTATTAATTACTATTATATATATAAAGTAAAATAACTATTAGGATAATAATTTATGAATGAGAGGTTGTCCCTCAGATAAAATATTGAGAAGTTGGATTATCCTTTGGTTGAGCTCCCCTGTCAGAGCTTATAGGACTTCCAACCAATTTTCTTCTATAATGGGATCTATTTTTTATACCTTATTTTTTTAGAAAAAATATTAAGAATTTCAATTTCTGCTTTTGAACCTCACAAGTGGGCTGAGAAAAAGAATTGGAAGGGGTAGAGAGGACCTCTATTTGTAGGTTTGAGGCCCTCCATAGGAGTGTCGAAAAAAGGGGACTGAGAATTTTTTCAAGTCTCCAATTTGGGTTTTTATTATGTGAACTGTATTATGAAATAAGGTTTGGTGGTGTTAGATCATGTGAACTTTATTTTAATTGAGTTCTTGTTTTTGCGGGGAAACTATAATTTGTTCCCATTGTGATTGATTAAATTTGAGGTAAGGTGATGTTCATTAAATTGAATTTCTTGATCCCTTATCTCCTGATGATTACTAAGCAACTAAGTTGATGACTAATAAATTCAATTATTTACTCAGAAAGACTAAATTGAGTACTAATATTGATTATATCTCCTTCCTTCTTATGTAATATTCATTTTGAATATTTATATAATGTTTTTCTTCCATTTCTATTCCTTCAATATCCCTCTATGAATATTCATTTTGTGTCTTGATACCATATAATGATAACACTTCTCTTCCTGATTAAAAGAATCTCACTCATTAAGTTCACCTGTTCCTGATAGCTAAAAAAGCCTTCCACCAAGTATTCCAAAGTAATTTCCAATAGAAATGGGTCATGCATACCCTATACCATATTCGTAATGCAATTCAAATTCACTTTTTTTTATATTTCAATAAATATGATAAAGTATTGATACCATCTTTTCCTTTTTCTTTCAGGTATTAAGCCCCATTTACAATAATTCATACCTAAGCTTACTTCAAGTGATTCAGATTAACCTTTACTTATAATGTGACTTCTATGAAGCTATAACTCTTCCATAAAAGATTATTTATGCATCAAAATTATAGCTTAGACCCTTTGTGCTGTAGTAATATTTTACTACCCACTTACAATGATTAAAAAATGGAAAATTCAAATAAATACAAATAAACAGAAAATGGTGATCATTTTGGGTAAACCAGTCATTTCAAAATTTGTAGTTATATATGGTACAGTGGGGTTTCAAATTATAAGTAAAAGTTTTATTTATTCCCTTATAAGATATTTCTTTCGCTCAGAATTGTTATTAGCTGAAAGCTTTATGCCTTTGGGTTAGAGAAGAAGAGTTCCTTCACTTGAATTTACAGCTGTTCAAAGACAAAGGAAAATAAAACTATTGTCCATTAAGCCAATATGGTCTAGGAATACCACACCACCTGTACTATGACAGTTTTAGATAGATCTCTAATTATCCTTGTATTAAAAGAGTGGAATGACAGCCCCTTATCAGGAAAACTTTATGAAGAAAGAAGAATAGAACAGTTTAAGAGATTAAGATGGCGTCCAATGTAGAAAAAAATTGTTTCATGATAGTTTAGGACCTGTGAAAGATCTCAAAAAGCCAATAAATCAACTGGGAAATGATCTAGAAATATTATCAAAATCCAAGAAGCCAGTATACCTTGGGAGGTTTTCCATATGGATTGGGTAAAGGGCCTATGACAAGGGTCTGAAAGAAGACCTAATGTCTGTCTAGTTATTGGTAAAAGATTCATTAATGCTCAAATATTTTCATCACCTTACAAAGATGATAAAGCCATAGACATAGCACTTCTAATATGGAATCAAGTAGTTTCATTGTGTGGGATCTCCTTTTTCTGTAGGATAGATAATAGGAACTGCCTTGAGGGGAAAATATTGGTTAGTCTTTTTTGATTTTTAGCATTAGACAATGACAATAGGTGCCAAGTTGTATTAGCTACCCCTCTAAGTATACTTAAATAAGGTACCCTCTTGATAAGTTCACAAATCTATTATTCAATTTTGAGGATATTTAATTAGAGACCTTTATTTGGAATTCTTTAACAGTCTATCAAGAAATATAACTATGATAATAATGGTAATGGTTAATATTTTTGTAATAAATGAGGTTTGATTAACTTATTTTTACAATTATATAATTATTCTTTAATTTAACTTTAGGGTGCCTATTTTATATTGCTAAGTTATTTGAGGGAATCTTTGAGATGAGTATTGATACTCATAGTACTATTGATAGATATTTCAGAATGTAAAGGTGACTTAATAGTACTATCAATATGAATTTAATAATTTAAGGGAAGTATAAGTCTATAGGGGTGGTTATTCTTCAGATAAGGGTATTATATAAATACTATGATGATAGATATTAAGATACTCAAATATATGTGGTTAATTTTATGATATTAGGTATAAAGGTAAGATGATTATACCTCCTTTCTATAAATAAATGTTATTTATAAATTTGATGATATCACCAATTATAATATATTTAAATAATAGTTAAGAGCTACTGCTATAACTGTAAGACTATTGAATAAGATTAAGCTCTTAATCAATATTAATGATATATTTGATTAATTAATCATAGAATATACTATAAGATACTAAACATTGCTACTGATATTGTTAACATACTACTAGAGAAGAGATGAATCAATACTAAAAAATTATTGTTTGAATCAGAAGCATAGGAGAAAGAAAAGGGATAGAGGCCCTTTATTTATAACTTTTGGGCCATCCATATAGCCTTCCAAAAACAAGTTGCTTAGAAAAATTCAACTGTTGAGGAAATTTTTCTGGTTGGTGTTATATTATAGTCTATTAAAGTGATATTCCCACAAAAGTATTACAAATGAAATTGAGGTATCACATTATTGAATTATTTTTGGTATGCATATTGAATCAACTATAGTTCTGAAAAATGAGGTAGTGTTATTTAATATTTGAGTTTTGAGATTAGAGTTCTGACCAATGAAATGGTGTGTTGGTGACTTCAGAATTTTCTGTGGTTCTGAAAATCTATTGGCCAAATTGGATATGCACTATGGCTCAGGTATGTGATTATGTAATTACCATGGTCTTTTAAGTAAAGGTGTGAATATTCATATTCATGTCTGCAGGTTTACAAAAATCCATTTTCCTTTCAAATTCATGGGACCTATGGAAATATGAGTAAAGGGTAAGTATTACCTTCATTTTTTGGATTGGTATTAGATCATTATGTAACTATTCTTTAGGTAATTTGAATATTAGGTCCTAATATATACATTATCAGAGTACTCTTATGGTTATTTTAGTCAAAGTCCATCTGAGGATATTTGGCTTTTACTAAATCCATGATATCTTTATCAATATTGGTCTTATGGGTTTAAGCCAATATATGACCATAGGTGAAATTTTGTGACAAATATAAATGATATAGTTATTTTATGTGGCTCAATGTTAGACTACTTTTCTATTTATTTTCTTAAATTTTTTATTTTAGATTTATATATATATGAAGTTTCTCTAGTAATTTGTCCTTATTTATGACTATCATTATTTCCTTCACACAACAGTGGAATTGAACCTTGATATAAAAATATATGAAACAAAAGATTGACTGGTATATTCATCAAAGTTAGTATTGATAGAGATCCCAAATAAGCTTAAGAGTTACGAGTAAATCTTAACTAACTGTTTGAGACCAAATTGTCCTTTTTTAGAGATTACCACCCACAAACTGATGGCTTAGCTGAAACAATGATGCAAAGATTAAAAGATATACTCTGAAGGTTTTGTTCATATGTATTAGAGCTCAAATAGCTTGATGGATTCACGAATTATTCGCTTACCCTTCTAACTATAATGGAACTAGCATATGAAAGATCTTGTAAGATGTGACTATGAAACTGATGATAATATTACTATTAATCAACAGTACTATGTCTGTTCTTATGAAATATAATAATAAAAATTATTATAACCACAATTAAATAATTATAAAATTATTTCTTTCACGTGTTATACACTACTAGTGATTATAACAGTGAGCAGTAATTGTCTACAAGAATCAATTACAAGAAGAATTTAATAATAAAAAACTTCTTTTATTAAAATAATGAAATTATTTTAATATATAATTATCTTTTACAAGAATAATTATAAAGATAATTCTTGAAGAAAACTATTACTAGAGAAAAACTTTAAGAATTAAAGATAAATGACTCACTAATACTCCAAAGAACTTATTGAAAGATAAGAGTAGAGAAATTTGACGTAGAATTGTGGATCTAAGGGATCAAGATGATTTATAACAGTATTTCAACAATATATAGTTGGATTCTATGATTTCACGTCTTTCTGATTGATTCTGAAAGATTTAAAACACTTAAGAATAGTTTGAACTAATACTTACTTGTTGGTAATAATGGTTTAATAAATTTATAAGATGATGATACGGAAAAAACAGCAAGAAGAGGCTTCTTTTAAGTCAATAACAGCTCACAGAGGCGTGCCATGGAGCAAACTGAAAAACCAGTGAGTGAGAAAACAATAAACCTTTTTGGATTATTGATTGCATCATCTGTTGTCACGTAAGATTATCATAATTACTTAATTGATGCTTTTACGTGACTACCAACCCCAATATGGTTAAGAATAAAAGGAGTAACACTTGTAAATCTTCTTTTATTCTAAAATAATCATTGATTTCTCAAAGTTATCAATGTTATTGCCAATTTCATCACAGGTTGTAATTACTGTGAATTTTTGAAGATTCAGTGTTTCACGTAGAATATCCAAAAATGGACTGTAAGTAAAACTTTTAATTTTACTAGTAAAACTGTAATTCCTTTTGGTTTTACCATAGATAATACAGTTCTCCTTTAGTCCTGAAAGTTTCAGAAAGATTCATTAAGAATTGTATTTTTAATGAATTTTTGAAGGTTTTACCTCATTTCTACGTAGAATTGCAAATAGCAGTGTTTTACTGGTTGCTATGAGGTAAATCAATGAATATGGGTCCCAAAAGGGTTTTAATTACTCTTTTGGGGTTTATCCATGGAAAGTCATTAGTAATTGACATGGTTACAGGAGTGTAAGTAGCTCATTACCTCCTTGGCACGTCAAAATAGCAGGTTATTTGCTATTTTCTGATGTTTTACAGTAGTTGTAACTTGGTAACCAAGTTCCCAAAGAGTTTTAGTTTACCAATTGGGCCAAGATGAGCCATGGATCCATGCTCTGGAGCTATCCACGCCTCTGAGGCCTCAGAAGTTGGGTACCCTGGCTCTCTTTGATGTCTTTTGTCCCCCTTGCCTATTTTTTACGTCAAAATAGTAATTTAAGCTTAAAGTGAGATATCCACTATGGGTGTACCAAAAGTCCATGTAAGAATACCATGATATTAAGTGCTCAAAACATGCATAACACTATTCTTAGTGTATATGTAACATGGGATTTCTCACTTTCCCATTATTTTGGCTAAAAATCAAGAAAAACAAAAATTTTCACGGATCTTTTATGTGGTATTAATGATGTGGTATTGAAGTATTTTCCATTTTACCACCTCAAATACTTAAATTGAGCTTATTCACTCTATGGAGCTACCCTAGGTGAACTTTTGTGTAGAATCCAAATCTGGTCTTAAATCCATGGATTTACTTACTCAATAAAAAGTTATTCATCTTTTCTGAAATTGAAAATGATGAATTTTGGATATATGCATGACTTATGAGTTGTGCATAATTCAAAATCTCTTTTTAAGATAATTGTGGCCTATTTGGGTATGTAAAATATACCTCAAGGCTCACAGATCTGCTCATGAAAGTACCAAACAGACTCCTGCTTTAGAAAAACAATGAAATCCCAGGCTACCCCATGATCTTTTGAGGAAATATTTGGTTGAAATCAATCCAAGAATATTATAGCTTAAAGGGAATGCTTGAAAGAGGTAAGGTGCATGGTGGACTCATTTGCATATGCCAAAGACAAATGAGATGAGTCGCATACTGCTCCAGACTTCAAAGTGGGGAAATTAGTACTTTTATCAACTACCAAGTGAAATAAAATCCAAGGATGAAAAAAGCTTAAAGGAAACTTTTGAGAACCTTTTTTAATTAAACCTCTGAATGGAGAGAGTGCTGTATAGGTGGAAATTTCTGAAGAGCTTAGAAACAAACATCCTGAAGTTCCAGTAAGCTTAATAACACTTTAAAATGCTGGAATTTCTGAAAAAAATGGTCTGTTAGGGAATAAAGCTCCTCAGAAGGTAGCTCCTGTTGAAACCCCTATTACTACAAAGATTACCAAAGTACTCAAAGAAAGAAAAGTGAGGACCAAGGAAGTAAGTGATTACCTTGTAAGATATAGTGATACAATTTTTGAAGATGATTTGTAAGCAGAAAAATAAATAGCTTAGGCTAAAAAACTTCCCAGAAGGTTGAGACACACTAGAAATTGAAATAATAAAAAGTCATATTCTTATTTAGGGGGAGGTAATATGAGCCTTAGAGGTATTTTGATATAGCCAAAATATGCCAAGCTTAGATATAATTCATAATGTTAGAGAATATCATCAATTTTAAGAATTACAATGAGACTTATAATAAGACACAAAGAACTATGCATCTCTATAAAGTAAAAATTAACAAAAAACTGACAAAAATACTTTCACTTGAAGAAAATGAGGTGAAAATAAATTTTTTAACAAAATCTTTAAAATAAAATATTTATTAGAAAAAATTTAATAAAAGTTACTATCAAATCTCTTCCAATGAAAAAATATGAAATCTATTTTACCATTGGATTCCCCATGAAATTTAAAATGGGGTTGGTCACCTCTGAGTGAAATTTCTGCAACCCAGCTCTAGATAAGCTTACATCAAGCTTTGAGTATTTTATGTATGAGAATCTCAAAATAATCAAAACTATAATTCAATTCACACTGAATCTTCTGCTAACCATCAAGTTTCATGTTAGAATTGGGATGTGATGGATAATTTAGAAGCCATGACAAATTGAACTATCTTTAGCTCAAATGTTGAAATGTGCATGTATATTTCATGAGTGAACTTGAATTTACGTATGAGGAATCAAAAATTACATGTTTGTACTGAACTTCTTTGATTTAATGACATGTGTAAAGATTTAGGTATAGTAAAAGTGGAGTAATTAAAAGGAAATAAATTGGAAAGATTGAATTTTGGGGAGAAAGGGAATCTTTGCTCCAAGGTTTCCAGGATCTCCAAAACTCGGTGATTACAGGTGTGGGATTTTATAATACATAGAAAAGATCATTAAATTGGACTGGTATTGAATCTATTAAATCACAGGGCCTATGAACTTATTTATGATGAGCTTTTGATACCAACCAGGTCAATTATTAGCCTTTGGAAAGAAGGTAAAGCTAGTATAAAAGCCTCAAAAAAGATTTTTTGAATTTTTTGAAGGGTACTTACATAGAATTTGTCATGTTTTGAAATGTCTTAGCTAGACCTTTCTATAGTAATGGCTGGTTTGTAGAACCAAAAAGGCTAAAAACAGCGCATAATGTTTCAATAATTGGCATTTTTTCCCAATATTATTCTCACAACTGGTAAAAAAAAGTTTACTCTTGGAGGAAGAGAAATTATGAATAGCAAATAATGTCTCATTTGACCAATTTTCCTCTTCATGTTAGAATTACTTCCTTTTATAACTGCTTTAAACATTTTTAAGCCAATCAATAAAATATTCCAACCACCATTTTTGAAAATAATTTCAAAATTTTGAGCCACATGAAAAATCACTCTAGCAATAGTTTGTGACTCTTTATAATCAGTCTTACCCTTGATCCACCCCAAAAGCACGCCAAAAGTGAACTAAAGAATCTTTTATCACTGTAAACCTTGTCACTTTGCTTCCAAATTAAATCAGGTAGCTTTTGGGAATTTTCTCCCTTTTTTATTGCTTTGAGAGACTCCAATCACATTTTAATTCTTTGCAGTTATTTTCTCACTCAATTACAATTGAAATTTCTGTCAAAGAAATTTCTTTTGTAGCCATGAATATGTCCTGAAGAGTACTTTAGGATAAAATTTCATTTCTGGTAAAAAAGAAGGGAATGTTCTGGGAATCTGAAAAGGAGAATTTCTGATAATAAGAAACCTATTACAAAAAAAAACTTCTGACATCATGAGCCATGTGTGTGTCAGCCTGTGACTCAAACCCGGACCACAATCATGACAGCCAGAATACCATAAAACAATGGTAGAGTAAACATACCACCAGAACATGGATTTGAGCCAAAACAGTTAAAAAAATATCAAAAGAAAGACAAAAATATCCTCTTTTCATATGGACAACTTGAATAGTAATAGGACAAAGAATAACAGAGTTATTCATTCTCAAAGCAGTTTCTGAGCATAAAACTTGATTTTCCCCTCTCATACAAAATAAAGAGAAAGAGACTGAAAACCATCAAATAGGTGTCGAATTGATGCAATCATTCAGGGCTATCAAATGGTACTAGCTAAACTGAGCTAGCATCAAAAGTACAGAAGTTATGGACAAATTGAAGCCAAACAAGGGTGAACAAAATATTCACCTCTCATCTAGCTTTTACAGTTTTAGTGTGAGAGACTTGAATTGGAGGCATTTGTTGTATAGGAAAATTATGGCTATCTGATGGATTCTGTCACATGGCGGAATGTGATCTACAACTTGCCAGTATTAATTTGTCAGCCTGTGACTCAAAACCAGAGCACAAGCATGACAGCCAAAATACCATAAACCAATGGTATAGCCAAAATACCACCAAAACATGGAGCTGAGCCAAATTAGCTCAAAAGGTATCAGAAGAAAGAGGAAACTTACCTCTTTCTGAAAATATAAGTCCCATCACCATAGGACAAGAAATAACAAAGTTATTCCTGCTCAAAGTTATTGCTGAGCATAAACCTTAATTTTCACCTCTCATCTAAAATCTAGAAGGAGAGGCTTAACCCCATCAAATGGGTATTCAAAATGAAGCTCTAAGCCAGGGCTATCTAATGGTGCTAGCCAAACTGAGCTAGCACCAGTATTACTTGAGTTATGGTCAAATTCAGACCAAATAAGGGTGAACAAAACATTCACCTCTCATCTAACTTTTACAGTTTTAGTGTGAGATACCTAAAGTGGGGTCTTTTTAGAAAGAGCAAAATCAGGGCTATCTGATGGTGCCATCCATTTCCTCATAGCTCAACTACAACAGAAGGTATTGGCCAAACAAGCTTAATACAGCTTTTGCCCAGACCACGCCAATGTACAAAAATACTTGTACATGGGATAACTTTGTCATATTTAATGATAGCCATGTCAAGTTGGGTATCATTGTGTAGAGCTCATACAGAGCTATTCAATGAACCGACTTTGAGCTTGATATCTCAAAAACTGACAGAGTTTTGACCATTTTAAGGTCAAAATCCCACCTGCTGTCAGATACAGCCTTACCATGGGATAATATCCCATAACCATGAATATGAGGTGTCAAATAGACAAAGAAGCATGTTTTTACTTCAATACCTCATATGTCAGTCAATACTGGGGTCCCATACAGTTTCTGTACAGCATTCTACGCGTCATACACGTCAGAATCAGGCTGTGAGGTCCCCAGATGAAAATTTTCACCCTGTATTGGTGAAAACTGCCCAGATGTGGTTTCAAAACCACATCTGAGCCCAATACAGGGTATACAGGCTGTTTGCAAACCACAAGCCTGTCATAGAGAGTGAAAAATCTTCACTTCCTCTACGTGGAAAGGTCTAGCAGCCTTTCCACCTCAATTTCAGGATAAAAGGAGGGCTTTTCACAGCCAAAAACCTTTCCTCATCCTGCTCTTGAATAACCTACGTAGTAAACTGTCAAAAACAGTTTTACTCTTGGTTAAATAATCAGGTATACTCTTAATTTAAAGTACTGTAGTCTTTATTATTGTAATCCAACAGGTAAAGCTGCACCCAGGGCTTTCAACAGCGCTCACCACCACTAAATCTATATAGTAAACCCCTTTAAATCTTAAATTAAATCATTTATTATCAATCTTATCATATTTTAAAACCATTTTTACCGTGTCACAGTCATAGTTAAAGCTTGTAAATACTCATATACACCTTTATCATAGACTCAGCCTGACATTTTGGGGGCCTGGCCGTGTTTTTTTTTAACTTTTTGGACCTTACAAGTAAGTCTTTTCTCTTTTTTATGACTTATTAACACATTGTTTTATCTTTTTTTAGGCGTAATTTCCATTTAAATATATATATTTTATATATTTTTATCTTTTTTCATATACTCATATTATAAAAGAGTATTTTTCACGTGGCTAATACCCACTGAAAATAATTATTTTTGGTGTGTTTTGTATATAAAAACACATCAGCCATCAATAAGTCCTGTATTCTTTACTGAATAAGGACACCTCTGACTGAAAAACCATCAGTTGAGGCATGGATTAAGTGTATTGTTGACTCAATAACACTTATACAAAACCACTTGTACAGAATACACTTGAAAACCACAAGTGTATCTGTGGGATACTGGCACACAAACAGTGTGACAGGGCACCATAAGCTGTATTTTTGACGTGAAATTGTTAATTCAATTACACTGTCATTATACAAGGGCATATTGTAATAATATACAAGCCCAGAGGCCATTCTTAGACGTGCAAAACCAGCCTTTTAAGAAGTCTTAACTGACATAAGCACTCTTTTTCCTGTTTTGATTCAGTGGAAGAAAACTACATCCCACTTGAAACCCAGTCACAGGCCAACAAACCAGTGACACCCTCAGAACCAGAGGGCAGCAAGGGTAAAGGAAAAAGGCTTAGTGAAGGCCTCATTACAGCCAAGAAGTGGACACCAATAGCCACTCAGAGGAGTAGAAAACCACGAAACTCTGCTTCAATACAAGGTAAACCAACCTTAACCACTTGTACAGGGAAGATTACAATTATTAACCCAGTTGTAACCTCCAAAGGCAAACTGCCCAAATCAGCAGATAACAAATTTGTACAAGGCACAGTCAAAGGTAAATACCCTAAGAACATAAAGTTTTTGACTGCTTGCAAACACTGATATGTCCCCTGCACCCTGCATACCTCAGAGACCTTGGCTTCCAAAGGAACCAGCCAGAGGATAGAGCAGGAATGTCTAGAACCAGAAGACCTGAAAGAAGACACATTGGACACAGTGGTGGATGGCAAAACAATGAGGGAGATAATATCAACCTTGCCATTCACACTCCAATTCAACAGAAACCTCAAACCAGAGGACTGGAAGGATATGGATCAAGTTCTTCAAATCCACCAACTCCTCAAAGATTTGTTTCAATGGAGCATGGACAACAAGAGGTTAAACCTAGCAACTCACTGGGCAGAACTGGGATCAAGTTGCCAGAAGATCTGTCTCAAAGAGATAGACTTCAAAGACCTTATGGTAATCACCAAGGGTTGGCATATCTGTAAAGTCAATATTTAATAAGTTATAAGTAATAATACCTTATAAAAGACACAAATCCTTATTTATTTCAAAGGCCAATGAAACAACATGTAAAATAAATGGTACCATTGTATTTGCCATAATGTTCCACACATAAAACAATTAATAAGCTAAGCTTCAAACCCAATACTTAAGGAATTAACCTGAATATATGCACTTTTTTGGTCAACACATATATTCAAGGATTTTAGCTAATATCTCTTGAATTATGCATGATAGAGTAATGAACCAAAAATAAAGTCATCACAAAATTACTGTAGGAATACAGATATGAAGTTTATTTTACAAGTTATAAACAAGGTTAAAACCTGTAAGGGATTATTGATTAAAATCAATAGAGCTGTTGACCACTTTGTTGTGAAAGTGGTCCAAACTTAAAAAAAGAAGACAGTTGGAATCTACTAGTTCATTAGTGAATAATGATGTATTTTGTATTATAATATTCAAGGTATAACCCCTTGAAATCATAGTTTGAAGTTTAAAATATTAAATTTCAACAGAAAAGATGAGTTACAAGAAAAATCATCAAAAATAGAGTTTTGATGATGTAATGAAATGCTCTTGAAAGCATAATAAGGTTATGCCAAGCTATCAGAATTAAATCTCTAAATTGCTGTAGCGTGTAAATCTTAAAAGGTATTAAGGATCAACGTTTGAGCTTAATTTGATCAATTATGATCACTCACTGTAACCTTAAATTAAGTTTAACAGTCATATAGGTGATACAATTGGTGAATACTATTATTTTATGATTAAAAATAATAAAACCCACGAAATTTGGGGTTCTTCCAAGCCTTTGACGTCATCAGACTTAGAGTTATAGTGATAAATCTAAATAATGGCGTAATAATGATGTAATGAGGTTTGATCATGATGTAATAATCACCAAACCTTAAGATATTGATCAATTCCAGTGGATATGATCAGTACACGTCTACTAGAAGCCTGTTGGACTCTAGGAGGGAGGTATTTACTATAAATAGAGCTCCTTCTGCTCTGTTTTCCCCTTAGACGCATCAAAAACATTAAATAAATACAAACAAAAAGGTAATAACTTTATTCTTTATATATAAAAATTTTATATTATTAAAGAACAAAGTTCATCTTTATTATAATCATCAATTTTGACGTGATTAAATCATTTGTTCAACTGTTTTTGTTAAAAATCTCTCTAAAAACTCATTTCCACGTAAAAAATCAAGAATATTTGTAATTTCTCTATTTGTTATTGTAAATACAGTTTGTATAAGTTGTATTTACATTTTTTGGCGTAAAATATCTCAAAATTATTATATTAAGTGTTAAAAGTAGGTTATTTTCTCTTATATTAATAATTTTCTCTATATTATTCTTTTAATAATCTTTTATTTAATATAAATAGTATTTATATTAATTCATAGCTTTAATATTAGTAATATTATTGTTATTAATTGTTTTTTATTAATAAAAAACAATTTTTTACGCCTTTATTAGTTGTTTGTAACAATAATAAAGTGCTATTAAATATATTAATTATCTTATATTAATATATTTATTTTTATTATATTATATTTTATAATAGAAATTATATTATTATATTTTATAATATAAATTATATTATTATATTTTATTAATAATATAATTATTTTTATGCCATAATTATAATAAATCTCTATTATTATAATTATTTTTATCTTATTTATTTCATTCGTAAGGACATTCATAGTACAATAAGTAAAATATTAGTAATTTTTACTTATTGTTTCATAGTCAAACCTTACATTTGGGGGCCTGGCCGTGATATTTACTCTAAAAGACCTTTAAAAAGATTCTAATTGGGCTTATCCAATAATAAATTATACTTATAATCATTAAATATTATATAATAATTTTATATTTATTGATTTTAAAAGCTATTGAGGCATTTGGAAAGCAATTGTACTGTCTTACACGTGGTTTTTCACATCCTTAGACTTGCAAAAACTTTCTTTGAGTGACTCTAGTGATTAAAAAAGATATTTTATAAATTAAAAATAATTTTATATTATAAATTAATTTTATAAAAAGAATCATATTCATTTTTATTTTATTCTTTAAAAATAAAAACATAAAAAATAATAAAAATATTAAAAACCAATAAAAAAGTTTTTTATTCATTTTAATTTCATTTCTTTAATTATTTTCATTTGTTTTTCTATAAAAAAAGATATAAAAGCAATTTTTACGTGGAAAATTGCCATATCTTACCAAAAATAACACTTTTATATAAAAGACTTATATTTATTTGTCTTTTTTAGTGTTTGAAGACAACTTTCAGCCTGTGACTCAAAACCAGAGCACAAGCATGACAGCCAAAATACCATAAACCAATGGTATAGCCAAAACACCACCAAAACATGGAGCTGAGCCCAATTAGCTCAAAAGGTATCAAAAGAAAGAGGAAACTCACCTCTTCCTGAAAATATCAGTCCCATCACCATAGGACAAGAAATAACAAAGTTATTCCTGCTCAAAGTTATTGCTGAGCATAAACCTTAATTTTCACCTCCTATCTAAAATCTAGAAGGAGAGGCTTAACCCCATCAAATGGGTATTCAAAATAAAGCTCTAAGCCAGGGCTATCCAATGGTACCAGCCAAACTGAGCTAGCACCAGTATTACTTGAGTTATGGTCAAATTCAGACCAAATAAGGGTGAACAAAACATTCACCTCACATCTAACTTTTACAGCTTTAGTGTGAGATACCTAAAGTGGGGTCTTTTTGGAAAGAACACAATCAGGGCTATCTGATGGTGCCATCCATTTCCTCATAACTCAACTACAACAGAAGTTATTGGCCAAACAAGCTTAATACAGCTTTTGACTAGACCACGCCAATGTACAAAAATACTTGTACATGGGATAACTTTGTCATATTTAATGATAAGCATGCCACGTTGGGTACCATTGTGTAGGGCTCATACAGAGCTATTCAATGAACCAACTTTGAGCTTGATATCTCAAAAACTGACAGAGTTATGACCATTTTAAGGTCAAAATCCCACCTGCTGTCAGATACAGCCTTACCATGGGATAATATCCCATAACCATGAACATGAGGTGTCAAATAGACGAAGAAGCATGTTTTTACTTCAATATCTCATATGTCAGTCAATACTGGGGTCCCATACAGTTTCTGTACAGCATTCTACGTGTCATACACGTCAGAATCAGGCTGTGAGGTCCCCAGATGAAAATTTTCACCCTGTATTGGTGAAAACTGCCCAGATGTGGTTTCAAAATCACATCTGAGCCCAATACAGGGTATACAGGCTATTTGCAAACCACAAGCCTGTCGTAGAGAGTGAAAAATCTTCACTTCCTCTACGTGGAAAGGTCTAGCAGCCTTTCCACCTCAATTTTAGGATAAAAGGAGGGCTTTTCACAGCCAAAAGCTTTTCCTCATCCTGCTCTTGAATAACCTACGTAGTAAACTGTCAAAAACAGTTTTACTCTTGGTTAAATAATCAGGTATAATTATAATCTTTAATTATTGTAGACTTTATTATTGTAATCCAACAGATAAAGCCTGCACCCAGGGTTCTCAATAGCGCTCACCACCACTATTCCTCAATAGTAGAACCCTTTTATTTTATTATAAAACCTTTATAAATCTTTTTTAATCATTTTCTGCCATGTCACATACACAGTTAAAGTTGTAATTAGCCTAGTTATACCTTTATCATAGTATCATCCTGACATTTTGGGGGCCTGGCCGTGTTTTTTGACTTTTTTGGACCTTACAAGTAAGTCTTTTCTCTGTTTTATGACTTATTAACCATTGTTTTATCCTTTTTAGGCGTAATTTCTATTTAAAAATATATATTTTATATATTTTTACCTTTTTTTTATATACATACTCATATTATAAGAGTATTATTCACGTGGCTGATACCCACTGAATTTAATTATTTTTGGCGTGTTTTGTATATAAAAACACATAAGCCATCAATAAAGTCCTGTATTCTTGACTCAATAAGGACACCTCTGACTGAAAAACCATCAGTTGAGGCGTGGATTAAGTGTATTTTTAACTCAATAACACTTATACAGAATACACTTGAAAACCACAAGTGTATCTGAGGGATACTGACACACAAACAGTGTGACAGGACACCATAAGCTGTATCTTTGACGTGAAATTGTTAATTCAATTACACTGTCATTATACAAGGGCATACTGTAATAATATACAAGCCCAGAGGCCATTCTTAGACATGCAAAACCAGCCTTTTAAGAAGTCTTAACTGACATAAGCCCTCTTTTTCCTGTTTTGATTCAGTGGAAGAAAACTACATCCCACTTGAAACCCAGTCACAGGCCAACACACCAGTGACACCCTCAGAACCAGAGGGCAGCAAGGGTAAAGGAAAAAGGCTTAGTGAAGGCCTCATTACAGCCAAGAAGTGGACACCAATAGCCACTCAGAGGAGTAGAAAACCACGAAACTCTGCTTCAATACAAGGTAAACCAACCTTAACCACTTGTACAGGGAAGATCACAATTATTAACCCTGTTGTAACCTCCAAAGGCAAACTGCCCAAATCAGCAGATAACAAATTTGTACAACGCACAGTCAAAGGTAAATACCCTAAGAACATAAAGTTCTTGACTTCCTGCAAACACTGATATGTCCCCTGCATACCTCAGAGACCTTGGCTTTCAAAGGAACCAGCCAGAGGATAGAGCAGGAATGTCTAGAACCAGAAGACCTGAAAGAAGACACATTGGACACAGTGGTGGATGGCAAAACAATGAGGGAGATAATATCAACCTTGCCATTCACACTCCAATTCAACAGAAACCTCAAACCAGAGGACTGGAAGGATATGGATCAAGTTCTTCAAATCCACCAACTCCTCAAAGATTTGTTTCAATGGAGCATGGACAACAAGAGGTTCAACCTAGCAACTCACTGGGCAGAACTGGGATCAAGTTGCCAGAAGATCTGTCTCAAAGAGATAGACTTCAAGGAACTTATGGTAATCACCAAAGGTTGGAACCCTACCAGGCAGCACAGACTCCTGGAGGCAAGGGCACAGAGGATAAGGGAGAATCAAGCCACTATCCAAGCTATAGAAGAACAGTTAACACAGACAGGGCCTACTCAGATTCCTTCAGGTTCACAAGGAGCATGCCAAATCAGCTCTCCAGTGGCTTCACACCATTCAGAAACCAGCAGATCAGTGGCCAAGAGTCACCATTCTTCACAATTCCAGGAAGTTTCCAGGAGAAGACAAGGCAACAAGGGCAAGAACAAAGCCTCCTTCAACCAGAGGAGGAAAGAGTCAGACCCCATGATCCAGAAGCTGTTAGATTTGGTAAAAGAAGTACACAAGAACCAGAAGTAGTTGTAAACCACTCTAGAATCAGTAGTCCTAGTAATAGAAACATTACCCCCACTCAGACTGAAAATAACATTATCACATCTGAGAGCAACATCAACAGTGACACACTGTGGTTGCAAATGTCCCAATATGCTGAGCAATCTGCAAAGCAGGCTGCAGAATTTGCAACTGCCCAAGAGAGGATGAGAAAAACTCAAGCCTCATTGGAGCAGATAGTTAAAAGCCTTCAGGAATGATATTCTCAACTGAGCAAAGCCTCTGAAGAAACCAACAAGAGACTGAATCAAGTCTCTGAAGAACAACACCATAGCAGCAGGGACAGGGAGTTTCTGAACCAAGACATCAACAAATTGTTTGATGCCTACCATAGCTTAAAGCCCCAACCACAAGGCCAAGCTATGGAGAATCCATATCAACCAGATGACATCAACACAGATGCCATGTTGTTGAATAAGGCAATATATCCATCAAAATACCAGGATGGAGATGGCATGTCTTATTCAGAGAAGGAAGCCTTGAAACAGCTTCCTGAGGCCTCAAACTGGACCAAATTCTCTGGATCAGGAGAATATGATCATATGGAACTCATAGATTATATTGATGGACTCTTCATTGATGTACCAAGCATACCAGATTACTGGATTACTGCTAGACTGAATACTTCATTTAAAGGTCATGCAAGTATATGGTACACTGAAATGAAAGAAATCCATGGCAGAAGAAATTGGCCATGGTGGAAGAGTCAAATAATCCAAAAGTACAGTAATGGAACTTGGATATGGCAAAAGACCATGTCATTTGAAAATGACAAATACTCTGTGGACAAAGATCCATATGAGTGGTGTCTTAGACAGTCTAAAAGACTTAAAGCCATTGACCCTCAAATGAACATTCAAATGAGGAATCATAAACTTCTGACACAACTGCCAGGAGAACTAGAGCATGCAGTAAAGTGCAGATGCAACCAAAATTGCACTCTAGATGATATAGCCAATACCTTACAAGACATAAGGAAAAGGACAAATATAGGGAAATTCACCCCATATAGAAGCAGTAGTTTCAAGGAGAAACAACCTTTCAGGGTGGAGTTTAAAGACAAACCCAGAGAAAGAGTGGCAGAAGTGGCAAAGAAGAAGAATTCTTGTCACAATTGTGGTTCAACAGACCACTATGCTAACAACTGTCCAAAAGCAAAGAAGAAAGTCTATGCTATAGAAAAAGTCCCTGAAGAAGAACCTCCAACAGAGGATTCTGCATCAGACTCTATGGGAGATGCCATCAGAGAACTATCTGATGATGATCAAGACCCAAGAGAGGAACTTCTAGTGGAATACCAAGAGGAAACCCCATTGGAAATCCAGGATATACAGTTGGAAGCAGGCATGCCACAAGACACTGGCAACAAGAACTTGTGTAAACATACACAAGATGCACAAACATTCCTGGTTACACCAACCAAAGGAATGGCATATATACATGGAACAGCCACAAAAATGACTGTATGTATTGACAATGCTCAGCACCCACTGATCATTGACAGTGGAGCACACTGCTCCATAGTGGCCAGAAATTATCTGGATAACCACTTCCCAAACTGGGAGAAAGAGCTCTTGCCCACCAGGGCAAAGAACGTTAAGAGTGCATCTGGAAAGATGACCTCTATTGGGACAATTATCAAAGAGATAATTATACCCCACAGAAAAGGTAATATCAGACTCAACCCAGAGTTTGTAGTGCTTGAAGATGCCCACATCCAAGGGTTTTTACTGGGAACAGATTACCAGAGGATGTATGGCATAGATATTTACAACAGTAAAAATAGGCATATTACCATTGGTACTAACAAGGAAAAGAAATTGTCTCTTGATATATACCAGATATCTTCTCAGGACCCACTGGAAGAACTTCTGAAAGAATTCAGAGAGGGAAAGTTTAGCACTACCCTCACCAGTAAAAAAAGCTATGCTTACTGAAGATGCTGAGGAAGAATATACCAGCATTTGCCATTGGTGAAGAACCATTAGGCAAGATCAAAGGCCATGATATAGAACTGTATCTGGATGTAGAAAGGCCTTATCCACCCATGTTAAGGTGACCTCCTTACCCAGCAAGTCTGGAGACCAGGAAAGAGATTGAGAAACATATCAATGAACTCCTGGACATGGATGTCATTAAGAAGATTGGACATAATGAAATAGTGGAAATCACCATTCCTGTCCTAATCACCTGGCATGATGGCAAGTCTAGATTGTGTGGAGATTTCAGAGCCCTGAATAACTACACAAAAGCAGACAGGTACCCTATACCAAGGATACCTCATGCCTTGGATAAGCTAGCCAAAGCCAAATACATAACCAAGATGGATTGTATGAAAGGCTTCCACCAAAATGGAGTTAAACCAAACTCCATGAAATTACTCAGAATAATATGCCATATGGGCATATATGAGTACACCAGGATTCCATTTGGCATCAAGAATGCACCAGCCCACTTCCAAAGGATGATGGACACCATATTTCAAGAAGAAATAATGGAAGGCTGGATGGTAGTGTATATTGATGATATCATTATATACTCAGAGACATGGGAAGACCATGTACAATACATAGACAGATTGCTAAGTAAATGTACACCCATCAATCTGAAAATTTCACTTAAAAAGTGTAATTTTGGCCAACAAGAGCTGCTAGCTCTAGGACACAAAGTCTCAGGCCTTAGTCTGGCAATTGACCAGAACAAAGTAGAAGCAGTACTGCAAAAGCCAGTACCAAAGAACATCAAAGAGATGCAATCTTTCCTTGGATTTGCTAGCTACTATAGAAACCACATCAAAAACTTTGCCCACATAACTAGTAGTTTATACAAGTTATTCTCAAAGGATGTAGTTTTTGAAATAACCAAGGAAAGGAGGGATGCATATGAGAGGATCAAATATGAACTCAAAAATGCACCTGTGCTCATCTTGCCTGACTTTGAACTACCATTCAAGTTATATATAGATGCAGCATGCAGCCAAGGCTTGGGAGCAGCCCTTCACCAAAGAAAAATTGTGGATGGTGAACCAAGAGAAGGTGTAATATGTTACATCTCTAGGCAGCTGAAGGATTCAGAAGCTAGGTATGGGGCCACCCAGACAGAATGTCTATTTCTAGTCTGGGCTCTAGAAAAACTCCATTATTATTTGGAGGGTGCAGTCTTTGAAGTTTACACAGACTGCACAGCCTTGAAGTCTTTACTAAACATGAAGACTACTAATAGACACATGCTGAGATGGCACATAGCCATCCAGGAGTATAGAGGGAACATGACCATCATATAAAAAGAAGGTAAAAGCCATACCAACGCAGATGGCCTTAGCAGATGGCCACTGGACAATGTCAAAAGCAATCCAGCTTATGACCCTGAAGTTGCTGCAAAAATTCCTATCCATTTTATGGAAATAAATAGGAAGAAGAACTTCAGATTCTCTGAATGGGCACCAGGGAGTGGTACCCTTGACAGTGGAAGCACTGATTCAGAAGGGACAGAAACCCCCATACTGGGAATAAGTTCCTCAGCACTGCACAATGAATTTTTCAATACAGTGCTGAAATCATATGCTAAACACAAACAGTGTAGCATACTACTCCAACTCCTTCAACAAAAATACAGGAGCCCAGAACTGGAAACCCAGCTGGAGGAACCCTGGTTGAGGGCCTATAAGGACAATAAATTCTTCCTTATAGATGGCCTGATTTATCACAGAGAAAAGCACACCAGTGCACTCACAGTGATAGACAGAGACCACATCTCTTTAATCCTGCAGGAATGCCATGACTGCCCCTACATGGGACACATGAGTGAGGACAGGACTAAAGAGAGGGTAGCAAGCACAGCTTGGTGGCCCAAGTGGGAGCAAGAGTTGAGTGAATACATCAACACTTGTGAAAGATGCCAAAAGGCAAATAGAAAGCATGGGAAGAAATATGGGTTGCTCCAACACATAGAAGAACCCAAACACCCATGGGAAACCATCAACATGGACTGGGTCACAGGCCTTGTCCCAGGAGGCAAGGAAAACTACAATGCCTGCTTAATCATAGCTGATAGGTTCAGCAAGAGCATGAGATGTCTACCATGCCATAAAGAGGACACAGCCATGGACACTGCTCTGTTATTTTGGAATAACATCATATCCACCTGTGGAGTCCCTAAGACCATAATTAGTGACAGGGACCCAAAATTCATGTCTGAATTTTGGAACAATTTATATGACATGCTTGGCACCAAGCTTGCTTTTTCCACAGCTTACCATCCACAAACAGATGGCCTAGCTGAGAGGATGATCCAAACAATGGAGGACATCCTCAGGAGGTTCTGTGCCTATGGCATGGAATACAAGGACCATGAGGGATATACCCATGATTGGGTCACCCTCTTCCCAGCAGTCAAACTGGCTTATAATACAAGCCAGCACTCTACCACAGGAAAAACACCTGCACTGGTAGAGAAAGGGTGGAATCCCCTTTTACCTGTGGATCACTTGAAGAAAAATCTTCTGACCATCCACCCCACAGCCAAAGACTTCCATGATATGTGGAAGAAAGCCTGTGATACTGCTGCCAAAGGCATAGCTGAGGCCAAAGAGTATAATAAGCAGAGGTGGGACAAATCACATATGGAATCTGACTTCAAGGAAGGGTACCAGGTGTTAGTGTCTACACTAAACTTTAACAATCTCAAAGGACCCAAGAAAATGAGAGACTCATTTGTAGGGCCCTTCACTATCATTAAGTTGATAGGGAAGAATGCAGTAGAGGTTAAGCTCACTGAGGAGTTTTCTAGGAAACACCCAGTCTTTCCAGTAAGCCTGGTCAAACCATACTTCCAAACAGGAGAGGATAAATTCCCCTCCAGGAAGAAAAACATCACTCCACCAGAAATAGTGGAAGTAGAAGACTCTCCTGGACCTGTGAGTAAAATCATCAGGGCCAGAAAAATCAGACTCAATGGGAAGGATCAGAGACAATATCTAGTCAGATTCAAGAACCAGACAGCTGACAAAGACAAATGGTTGGCAGAAGATGCCATACCAGATGGGAACCTTCATCTAAGGAGATTCAGAGCCTCTAGGAGGACTGAACAGTCTCATCAATGATGAGCCTTTTTTAGAGGGAGGGTATGTCAGCCTGTGACTCAAAACCAGAGCACAAGCATGACAGCCAAAATACCATAAACCAATGGTATAGCCAAAACACCACCAAAACATTGAACTGAGCCAAATTAGCTCAAAAGGTATCAAAAGAAAAAGGAAACTCACCTCTTCCTGAAAATATAAGTCCCATCACCATAGGACAAGAAATAACAAAGTTATTCCTGCTCAAAGTTATTGCTGAGCATAAACCTTAATTTTCACCTCTCATCTAAAATCTAGAAGGAGAGGCTTAACCCCATCAAATGGGTATTCAAAATAAAGCTCTAAGCCAGGGCTATCCAATGGTACCAGCCAAAATGAGCTAGCACCAGTATTACTTGAGTTATGGTCAAATTCAGACCAAATAAGGGTGAACAAAACATTCACCTCACATCTAACTTTTACAGTTTTAGTGTGAGATACCTAAAGTGGGGTCTTTTTGGAAAGAGCACAATCAGGGCTATCTGATGGTGCAATCCATTTCCTCATAACTCAACTACAACAGAAGTTATTGGCCAAACAAGCTTAATACAGCTTTTGACTAGACCACGCCAATGTACAAAAATACTTGTACATGGGATAACTTTCTCATATTTAATGATAAGCATGCCACGTTGGGTACCATTGTGTAGGGCTCATACAGAGCTATTCAATGAACCAACTTTGAGCTTGATATCTCAAAAACTGACAGAGTTATGACCATTTTAAGGTCAAAATCCCACCTGCTGTCAGATACAGCCTTACCATGGGATAATATCCCATAACCATGAACATGAGGTGTCAAATAGACGAAGAAGCATGTTTTTACTTCAATACCTCATATGTCAGTCAATACTGGGGTCCCATACAGTTTCTGTACAGCATTCTATGCGTCATACATGTCAGAATCAGGCTGTGAGGTCCCCAGATGAAAATTTTCACCCTGTATTGGTGAAAACTGCCCAGATGTGGTTTCAAAACCACATCTGAGCCCAATACAGGGTATACAGGCTGTTTTCAAACCACAAGCATGTCATAGAGAGTGAAAAATCTTCACTTCCTCTACGTGGAAAGGTCTAGCAGCCTTTCCACCTCAATTTTAGGATAAAAGGAGGGCTTTTCACAGCCAAAAGCTTTTCCTCATCCTGCTCTTGAATAACCTACGTAGTAAAATGTCAAAAACAGTTTTACTCTTGGTTAAATAATCAGGTATAATTATAATCTTTAATTATTGTAGACTTTATTATTGTGATCCAACAGATAAAGCCTGCACCCAGGGTTCTCAATAGCGCTCACCACCACTGTTCCTCAATAGTAGAACCCTTTTATTTTATTATAAAACCTTTATAAATCTTTTTTATTCATTTTATGCCGTGTCACATACACAGTTAAAGTTGTAATTAGCCTAGTTATACCTTTATCATAGTATCATCCTGACAACAACCCAACAGAGGATAACAAAACCACTGTTAAAAGATTGGTGGAAGAAACTTGTCAAAGTTCTCCAACACCAATAATTTCCAAAAGAAAGAAAGCCAAGAAATTGGACTTTGCAGGACCCACCATTCAGGACTCTGAAGGTGAGTACCTCATTTATAATTTGCCATAAGAAAATTCCTGTTCTGAAATCTTCTTATTTCTTATTTTTCTTAAAATATGACTACAAGAAGAGGCTCCCAATACTTCATCCAATCAGATGGAGCTGAACTCAGAGGTAGAATTGATTCCTCAAAAGGGAAAAGAAAGGGCAATATCCCCAGTGGAACAGAATCCACACAAGGAAGTGCCTTATCCTAAAGGCAAGTCCCTGAAATGCCCATGATATCTGAACCTGAATTGGAACTAAGTATGAGTGACTCAAACAGGTACAAATCACATTCAGAGGGCTCAAATAGACATTTACGTGAGCCAATACAAACAGTACTACACAGTGTACAAGGACAAAGATTGGGAAATGTTGCCTCAAATACACCAAGGATTGATGAACTCCTGGCACATCCTGAAAAAGCTCCTCAAAGAGGAGGAAATAGTGAAATACTCCAATGGATGGAATCCACTATCATCCAAACCTCAAATCAAAAAGATCAAGGAGTATCACACCAAAAAGAAGGAGGCAACCAAGGAAGAAGCCCCAGTAGCTTCTACCAGCAAGCCCCAAGTCAACCCACTTCCCCAAGAAGGGAAGAAGAACAAGAAAAAGAATTGGAGAAAACCATATTCCCCAAGCTACAGGATCCCCAAGATCCAGAAAGATGCCATGGACAATGTCTTCAACATGGCCAGAACTTTGATGGAATTCAAAGACAAAGAGGAACAAAGAATGAGACAACCCCATTTCCCAAAAAAATAGCCTTGTCTCCTGATTTTGTAAATACTTTAACAGAGCTTAAAAATAGTATTTTACCTCTTAAAGACATTAAAAATAGTTTATTATCTTTCCAAGAAATAAATAACAGTTTATCATCTTTAACAAAACTTGTTGTACAAAATAAGAAAGAAATTGATAACATGGAATTTATGATTCAACAAAATAAACCAAAAGTATTAATTGACAATACTCAGAAATTAATACAAGGACAACAAGAGTTGTATAAATACATAAGTGATATCAAATAAAAAACTTTGACAGTCAATTATGACGTGAGTATTGACAATCTTACAGAAAAATTAAATAAATTAAGTATTTCTGTAGAAAAATTTGAAGAAAAGACTTCATCACACCAAAAGTTACTTTTGGACCATGTGGAAAAGAGTGATGAAGCAAGAATGCATCTGAAAGATGACATTCAAAGTGAAATAAGGCTTATTACTGAAAAAATGGATAAAATTAATGAGGATAATTTAAATATGCCAAAGTTATCAACACCCTTTTCTCACATAAGAAGCCCTGTTAAACCAAAAGAGGAATTAACAAATCCATTCATAACAGACTTGAGTCACCAAGACAATAACCAAGCCTTAATGAAGGAAGTACCTCAATTGAAAGAATGGCCAACATTCACAGGAGAAGGTGAATATGACCACATGTCATTTATCAAAACAATTGACATGCTACAAGAAGATTATGCCATACCAGATGAATTAATCACTTCAAGATTACATTTATTGTTTGAAAAATCTGCAAAAAGATGGTATTATGGCATAAGGCAAACAAATGGCAAACATACCTGGTCTTGGTGGAAACAAGAAATAATAACCAAGTGGGCTAATGATGCCTGGCGGTACAAAATAGAAAATGCATTTGAAAATTCCCTCTTTGACCCAGACAAAGACAAACCTTTAACTTGGTTCTTGAAACAAGTTGAAAGACTTAATGAATTGTACCCAGAAATGTCACAAAAAATGGTGCATATGAAAATACTCAAGAAATGTGGAGGAGAGCGAGAACATGCCCTAAGAAGCAGGTGTATAGAACCATGCTCCACAGAAGAATATATTAATTCACTAGAAGACATAGTGACAAGAACAAAAATTGGCAGGACTTGGAAGAAATTGGACATTAAAAGCCCAAATAAACTATTTATCGAGAAAGACAAATCAAAAGAATCCTTCAAGCCCAATACATCCAACAATAATGAGAAAAGAAAATGCCATAAGTGTGGATGTATTGGACGCTTAGCCAATAATTGCCTTAAAAAGGCAAAGATTAATGAAATTGTGGAAACAGAAAACCACAATGACAAAGAAGAGGAATCTGACTCTGAAAAAGAGACAGAAGAGTCAGAAAGCTCTGAAAGTGATGAAATCAATATAATTAATGCACAAATTAATAATATTGATATAATTTATGAAGTACTGGATGTTAACTCAAACTTACCACAAGTTGGGACATCTGACACAAACCTGACAAACATACAAGATGCCAAAATGTATAGGACCAAACCTGCAAGAGGAATGGGATATACAGCTGGAAAATAAAGTATAAGTATTGTTATGGTTGATAACCAAGAAGGAAAAGTTAACTTAGATACAGGAGCATATTGCACCTGTGTTGGTAAAAGTTATTTAAAAACCATTGTCCCAGACTGGCAAGAAAAACTTATGCCAATACAAGGTGTCAAATTTAGTAGTGCAAGTGAGAGAATGAAGCCCCTTGGAATAATTGATTTAACACTAATTTTTCCTCATCCCTCACAATGTGTCAGAATCAAAGTAGAGTTTGTAGTAATGGACAACTGTACTAGTAATCACTTCATACTTGGGAATGACTACTTGTCAATTTATGGTATAGATATCTCCAACCAAAAGGACAGATATTTTACCATAGGAGACAACAAAAGACAAAAGTTTGGCTTCTTAAATAACAAAAAACAAATCACAGTTATTAAGAATGAAGAAAAAATTCCAGAAAAGGAACTTTTTATATCTGAAAAACTTAAAGAGGCAGAATTCAATCAAGAATTAACAGAAAAAATGAAAGAAAAACTGATTGACCTCTTATTTAAGTATAAAAATGCCTTTGCAACTGACAAAGAGCCACTAGGTGCCATAATTGGACATGAAGTGGATATAATTCTTAATGTGGAAAAGCCTTACCCACCTCTACTAAGAAGACCTGCTTACCCAACCAGTCCAAGGGCTAGAGAAGCCTTAGAGGTACACATTAAAGAATTAATGGACCTTGGAGTATTAAGAAAGGTAGGACATAATGAACAGGTAGAAGTCACCACACCTGTCATTATAACTTGGCATAATGGAAAATCAAGAATGGTAGGAGACTTCAGATCCCTGAACACCTATACCATTCCAGACAGGTATCCAATACCCAGGATCTATGAGACATTAACAAAATTGTCACAAGCTAAGTTCATCACAGCCATGGATGCCTTAAAAGGTTTTCATCAAAATGTCTTAACAGACAATGCAAAAAAAACTACTGAGGATAATAGTCCACTGTGGAATTTTTGAATACTTAAGAAGGCCATTTGGCATAAAAAATGCACCTTCTCATTATCAAAGAATGATGAATACCATATTTCCTGAAGAATTATCAGAAGGATGGTTAATCATCTATATTGATGATATCATAGTTTGCTCAGAAACCTGGGAAAGTCACCTTACAAGACTAGAAAGGGTACTACAAAAAATAGTCCAAGTGAATATGAAAATTTCCTTGAAGAAGTGTCATTTTGCATACAGTGAATTAAAAGCAGTAGGACATGTTGTATCTGGACTTAGTCTAGGCATAGACAAGAATAAAGTAGCAGCAGTACTACTTAAACCAATGCCTCAAACCAAAAAAGAAATGCAATCATTTCTAGGATTTGCTGGTTACTATAGACAGCATATAAAGGACTTTGCAAAAATTGCCAAATCCTTGTATAAGCTATGTGACCAACAAACAGTCTATGAAATGACAGAAGAAAGAGTCAAGGCATATGAGGAATTGAAAAATTCCTTAACAAATGCCCCATTTCTTCTAATGCCAGATTGGAAACTACCCTTCAAACTTTACATTGATGCTTGTGGAGAAGGACTGGGTGCTGCACTACACCAGACACAAATTATCAATGATAAACCAGTAGAAGAACCAATTTGTTTTATTTCAAGACAGATAAAGCCAACAGAAGCAAGATATGGAGCAAGCCAAATGGAATGCCTCTGCTTAGTGTGGGCCTTAGAAAAATTACATTACTATTTGGATGGAACAGTATTTGATGTGATTACAGACTGTAATGATGTAAAATCTCTATTAAATATGAAAACACCAAATAGACATATGCTGAGATGGCAAATTTCTATCCAAGAATACAGAGGAAACATTACTATTGTTCATAAATCTGGCAATATTCATAAAAATGCAGATGGTCTTAGCAGATGGGCTCTAGCAAATACCCCTGACAATCCAGCATGGGTACCACCAGAAGAACACCATATAGAAGGAATATGTGTTACAGACATTGGCACAGAATTCTTTAACAAAGCTAAAGAAAGCTACAAGATAGACAAAAATTGCCATATCTTAAGCCAACTTCTAATGAAAGACTGCAAAGACCCATCACTTTCATCAAAACTAGATGAAATATGGAAAAAGGCATATGATGAAGGAAGATTCCACCTCCTTGATGGAATCCTTGACCATAGAACAAAACACACATGTGTTATGGCCTTAACTGATAGAACACTGATAAAAACTATTTTAAATGAGTGTCATGATAGTGTTGCAGCTGGACACCTTTCAGAAGACAGGACACTAGAGAGGGTGAAAACCTGCTCTTGGCGGCCAAATTCGAAGAAAGATGTTATAGAAGACTGCCAAACCTGTGACAGATGTCAAAAAGCCAACAGAGCCACAGGAAAGAAATTTGGAATGATGATCCAAATCCGAGAACCAAAATCCCCTTGGGAAATAGCTCATATGGATTGGGTAACAGCATTACCTCCAGGAGGAGACAGAAGCTATAATGCATGCCTAGTATTGGTTGACAGGTATAGAAAAACTCCCATGTTCCTACCATGTCATAAAGATGACACAGCTATGGACACAGCCATAATGATATGGAATAAAGTTATTAGCCATACAGGCTTATTCCAGAATATTATAAGTGACAGAGACCCAAAGTTCACTTCAGAATTATGGACAAATCTCCATAACTTGTTTGGGACAAAGTTATCATTCTCAACAGCTTACCATCCTCAAACTGATGGTTTAGCAGAAAGAATAATACAGAACTTGGAGGACATGATCAGAAGATTCTGTGCTTATTGTCTAGAACTCAAAGATTCTGATGGCTTGACCCATGATTGGTGTACACTAATACCAACTCTAGAACTGGCATATAAAACATCAATCCATTCTTCTACTGGAAAAACACCAGCAATGCTAGGAAAAGGTTGGAATCCAAGACTTCCTTATGATACCCTCAAAAAGGACTTAGTGGATATACATCCAACAGCAAGCAGTTTTAAGATAATGCTTGATAAGGCAAGCCACCATGCAAACAGATGTATGCAAGATTCTTTCAAATATGCAAAAGAAAGATGGGATAAAAGTCATAAGCCACCTGACTTCAAAGTAGGAGACTTGGTCCTACTATCAACCCTTAACCTCAATAACATAAAAGGCCCAAAGAAATTGGAAGATTCCTTTGCAGGACCATTTATGATAAAAGCACTTCATGGACCCAATGCTGTGCAATTGGAACTCACAGGTGAACTAATGAACAAACACCCAACTTTCCCTGTAAGTCTAATAAAACCTTACAGTTCAAGTGACAAAGAGTTATTTCCACTAAGAAATAAACCCCCACTTGAAATTCCCCCCTTGGAAGAAGGAGAGGAGAAGAAAATAGTAAAAGTCCTTAAAGAAAGAAGGACAAGAAACAAAAAAGCAAGGGAATACCTTGTAAGATATAGAAATTCAACCAAAGAAGATGAATGGCTACTTGAGAAAGATATAACAAATGCTGATAAACTACTAAGAAGGTTCAGACATGAGAGAAAACCTGAAAAATAGAAAAGTTAAGCATTATTGAGCTTCAAGACTAACAAAGTCTATTGAAGAGGTAGGACAGTGGATGATACCCTAATTACACATATCAGATTGTAGTACAATCTTTTTTGGTGGTAGGGAATGTGAACCTTTGAGATATGACCACATACCCAAAAAGGTCACAAGAAATATTTAATATAATTATACATTAAAAATAAGTACCTTAAAACTACAAAAATACCATAAATTGGTATAAAACTTGGTTTAACTTAAAAACCAATGAATAAATATAGGAAATAAATTACACCATTGGATTCCCCATGGTGAAATACACATATACCATTTTTATGGCATATCTGTAAAGTCAATATTTAATAAGTTATAAGTAATAATACCTTATAAAAGACACAAATCCTTATTTATTTCAAAAGCCAATGAAACAACATGTGTAATAAATGGTACCATTGGATTTGCCATAATGTTCCACACATAAAACAATTAATATGCTAAGATTCAAACCCAATACTTAAGGAATTAAACTGAATATATGCACTTTTTTGGTCAGCGCATATATTCAAGGATTTTAGCTAATATCTCTTGAATTATGCATGATAGAGTGATGAACCAAAAATAAAGTCATAACGAAATTACTGTAGGAATACAGATATGAAGTTTATTTCACAAGCTATAAGCAAGGCTAAAACCTGTAAGGGATTATTGATTAAAATCAATAGAGCTGTTGACCACTTTGTTGTGAAAGTGGTCCAAACTTAAAAAAAAAGACAGTTGGATTCTACTAGTTCATTCGTGAATAATGATGTATTTTGTATTATAATATTCAAGGTATAACCCCTTGAAATCATAGTTTGAAGTTTAAAATATCAAATTTCGACAGAAAAGATGAGTTACAAGAAAAATCATCAAAAATAGAGTTTGATGATGTAATGAAATGCTCTTGGCAGAATAATACGGTTATGCCAAGCTATCAGAATTAACTCTCTAAATTTCTTTAGCGTGTAAATCTTAAAAGTTATTAAGGATCAACGTTTGAGCTTAATTTGATCAATTATGATCACTCACTGTAACCTTAGATTAAGTTAAACAGTCATATAAGTGATAAAATTGGTGAATACTATTATTTTATGATTAAAACTAATAAAATCCACAAAATGTGCGGTTCTTCCAAGCCTTTTACGTCATCAGACTTAGAGTTATAGTGATAACTCTAAATAATGGCGTAATAATGATGTAATCATCACCAAACCTTAAAATATTGATCAATTCCAGTGGATATGATCAGTACACGTCTACTAGAAGCCTGTTGGACTCTAGGAGGGAGGTATTTACTATAAATAGAGCTCTTTCTGCTCTGTTTTCCCCTCAGATGCATCAAAAACATTAAATAAATACAAACAAAAAGGTAATAACTTTATTCTTTATATATAAAACTTTTATATTATTAAAGACCAAAGTTCATTTTTATTATAATCATCAATTTTGACGTGATTAAATCATTTGTTTAACTGTTTTTGTTAAAAATCTCTCTAAAAACTCATTTCCATGTAAAAAAATCAAGAATATTTGTAATTTCTCTATTTTTTATTGTAAATACAATTTGTATAAGTTTTATTTACATTATTTGGCGTAAAATATCTCAAAATTATTATATTAAGTGTTAAAAGTAGGTTATTCTCTCTTATATCAATAATTTTCTCTATATTATTCTTTTACTAATCTTTTATTCAATATAAATAGTATTTATATTAATTTATAACTTTAATATTAGTAATATTATTGTTATTAATTGTTTTTTATTAATAAAAAACAATTTTTTACGCCTTTATTATTTGTTTGTAACAATAATAAAGTGCTATTAAATATATTAATTATCTTATATTAATATATTTATTTTTATTATATTATGTTTTATAATATAAATTATAATATTATATTTTTTTAATAATATGATTATTTTTACGCCATAATTATAATAAATCTTTATTATTATAGTTATTTTTATCTTATTTATTTCATTCATAAGGACATTCATAGTACAATAAGTAAAATATTAGTAATTTTTACTTATTGTTTCATAGTCAAACCTTACAACAAGCCAAGTACTAAGAATTAAGAAACCTTTCAGATTATAGTGAATGGAAATGATAAAACAAATGGAACCCCTTTCAAAACTAAACACAAAAGGAAGAAAGTCAGATTTAGTGAACATCATGAGCTCTCAGAGGAAGAAGTTATTGATTAAATAGAAAAAGACTTCAATATTATGGGAGAAAGAGATCAAAATTCAGAAAAAACATACCATATAAGCTTCTTGGAAAAACCATTGAACAAACAAGAAGAACCTTATTAAGGGAAACTGGAAAACCCTTAATTCATCCAGCAACCTTTAAATGAAGAAGAAGAAACAGAATCCCACCTTGAAAATTAATACAGATACATTTACCTGCCATATGTTACATTTGCAGACATTCATGGGATTGAAGATCAAGAAATTTTAGGTGAAGACTACTACTTATATCATCTTAAAAGCAAAAATTTTAGAAATATCCCATTATTAAAGTTATTAAATGAAGAAATATATTCTAGAATGAAAAGTTTGCAATGGGAATATTACTGAGAAGAGGACTCTACTACAATCAAATTTTGGACCAATGGTACCTTAGATTGAATGGATCAAAATTTCAAACTGGAAAACTGAAATGATTTGTAGATGGATATATTTTTATTGATGAAGATTTATGGTGGTCAGAATTTCCATCAGAACCAGAAATTGAAGAAAGAAACACTTTTGTAGAAGCCCTAAAAGACCTTGTTTTGGCCATTTTACTCACCAAAGGTTTACCTTTACTAGTTGGGGGAGTTCAACTTTGAGAGGAAAATCAACATCATTAAGAATTTCTGTCTAACAATTTGTCAGTATCCTTAAGAAAATGTATCATTAGCTTCTTGTTTTTTTTCCTCAATTTCTCTAGAGGACAGTGAACTCTTGCCTTATCAAAAAAGAAATTCATAAACAAAGTACTTCTTATAAATTTAGAAGAACATATATATATATATTTACAAAAAAAACAAGCCAAATAACTGTCAACATGTCCAATTCACCACTTTTTGGATCCCATGGAAATGAATTATTGAAAGAAAGAACTTTTGGATGGAAAATTTGCTTGAGCTAAAAAGAGATGAACATTTAAAGAAAATAAACCTTTGGAACCTTAAAGATATTGCATCAATATCAATAAATCAAGGAATTTCTGAAAATTATTGATATTTCTGGCAAAAGCAATGATTAAATTGTTCAAGAACAAATTGAAAAATCAAAGCTAAAAACATTCAGGCCCATACTGAAGACATATAAAAACTCCCAAATAAAGAAATTAAAGAAAATATTCAGAGTCCAACTTGATAATTAGGCAGTAACCTCCTGCCTTATCAAAGAGGAAATTGCATTTTATCAACCAGAATAACCGATTTAACTCACCCAAAAAGTAAAATCACTAGGAAGTGACTCCTTTCTTTAACAAAGAAGATTAATACTTCATGAAGACTAAAGAAATCCTCGAAGTAATATTTTTTATTGATAAATCTGGTCCTATTTTCAATTAATATCACCTTTGATATTTCAAAATCCACCAAAAATCATCTAAAACTTCTTCAAAATGGAATCATGGACCTTACCTGAAGAAAATACTTTGTCAATGGCTATAGATATGATATTGATAGAGTGTAAGGTGTGGATATGAAACTTTGATTAAAAATCAAGTACTTTTCCTGTCCTCAAAATTTGTATAAGGTAAAAATTCAATTAAAAATAGTATGAAATATTTATTTTTAAGAGAAAACACACCAATTTTATTGTTTATAGCTTTATTAGTATAAGACAATAATATTATAAAAATTTATTGTTTTACCAACAATAAAAATTTATCCAAAAAATACTCTACAAGAGATATTTTAAGGCTACAAAAGAAATTTCTTCAAGAGCAATTTCAATTGCAATTAATTGAGCAAAGAACTGAAAGCAATTAATTAAAGAACAAAGTCTTTAAAGAGAATATTAAAGAGAAAACACGCCCAAAAGTGACCAGAGTGAATTTGGAAGCAAAGTGACAAAGTTAACAGTGATGAAATATGCTTTAATTCACTTTTGGGGTGGTTCAGGGGTAAAAATGATTATAAAAGTTACAAACAATGATTATAATAATTTTTCACGTGGTTAAGAGGCTTAAAATGATATAAGAAAGGTGGTTGGAATCTTTTATTGATTGGTTTAACAATGTTTAAACTAATTATAAAAGGAAAAGATTCTAACATGAAGAGAAAAGTGGGGCAAAGAAGACATTCTTTTATAGCCATCAATTCTCTTACTCCAAAAGTAAAATTTACTCTTTTCAGTCGTGAAAAACAGTCTGACAACATAAAAGCCAATTATGGCATCATTGAACCCTGGTTTAGACCAAAAAGCGCTGGTTTAAGCCATTTTTAGCCATTTTAGACCCTTAAATCAGCCATTACTATAGAAATACCAGGCCTAGAGCCTTCAAATCACGTCAGAATGTGTGTCAGAGGCATAGAAACCCTTAAAAAATGTTTTTACTATGATTGTTTCATGTTAAGGGTAGTTTTACCCTCTTGACAACAGCTAAAACTACCCCAGTTGGTATCAAAACCTCATCATCAATTGAGTCCACAGACCCTGTAACTCAATTCCAGGCCAAAAGTGATGAACTTTTGCGTGAATTTTGACATCCCACGCCTGTCAGCAAGGATTTGGGGGGTCTAGCTCCCCTTTGAGCTGGAGTTCCTTTTCCCCCCCAAATTTAATCTTTCCAATTTATTTTTCCTTTGATTCCTCATCATGTATTATACTTATAATTTACATATGTAATTCAATTCAATTATACAGTAAAATACAGTAATAATTGACACCTCATATGTAAATCAAAGTTCACTTATGTAATACACACACACATTTTGACATTTCAATTGAATTCAATTGAAAATACTTCAATTCCTCATAACCTCTAAACTAAACACAACACCTCAATTTTAACACAAAAATTGATGGTTAACACCACATGTGGTGTGAATTAAATTAAGGTTTTGAGGATTTTCAAATTTTGTATTGAAAATACTAAAAACTTAATTTAAGCTTATTTAGAGTTGAGTTACAAGAATTTCACTCAGAGGTGACCCCACCTAATTTCTTATGAGGAATCCAATGGTGAAATAATTTTTATATGTTTATTTAATGGATAAAAATTTATAATAATTTTTATTTAACTTTTTTCCAAATTTATTTATTTTTTCACAATTTTGTTAAAATTTCAATTTTACTTAATTTTTTCAAGTATAAATGTAATTTTATACTTACAAAATTTAATGTATTTTTATTTTTAAATTGTAATTAATTTTCATTTTTAATATGATTTTATATTTATATTTTGATTTTTATTTTAATAATATAAATTTTATTTATATTAATATGTTATTTTTGTATTTGTGGTCTTTTGGGTATATAAAATTACCTCTAAGGCTCACATTCCCTCCCCCTAAAAAAGAATATTACTTTGTAATATTGGTGTTTCTAGTGTGTCTGAATCTCCTGAGGAGCTTGGTAGCTTCTGGTATATCTTTTTCTTCTAACCATTCATCTTCACAAGTTGGGTCACTGTACCTAACAAGGTATTCCCTCACTTTCTTGGTTCTTAATTTCCTTTCTTTAAGAACTTTGGTAATTTTCTTAGTACCAGATGTTCAATAGTAGAGTATCTGTCTTTGTTATTATGTAAATCTATCCCATACATGATTTAATAGTCATTTCCCAATAAAAATGGGTACTAGAGCAATTTTACACAACAACCAATTCAACTGTGATTATCAAATTCCCATTTTTGTGTGGGAATATGACATTGGTCTCAAAGATTCCTAATGCTTTCATTGGGTTACTTGTACTGTTGAATTTTATACCATCAAGTAGGTGAAATCTTCCTTTATCATATGATCCTTCCCATTCTTCATCCAAGGCATGTATTAGAGAGTTGTCTTTACAGTCTTTGTTCACTAATTGGTATAAGATGCTACAATTGTTATCTTGAATGTAACTATTTCTGACCTCTTCAAAGAAGGTGGTGTTCAAGTCTGTAACACTTACTCCTTCTATTGGGATTTGGTTTTCATAAGTTGTGCCCCTTGAGCTTTTGATAAATCAAGTTGACTATTGCTCAATTGTGGCAAGTGGGAATAAGATTCCATGATGTCAAAAGTGGCATTGATATTTTCTATATCTTTTGAAGATTCAGAAAATATGGATGACTTATCATCTGAATTGTCTTCAATTATGTCATCTTTTTCAACATCAGGTCCCTTTTCACTAATAATTTCATTGATTTCCCCCCTTTTTGGACATGTATTGGCTAAATGGGTGGTGCTTTGGAAAATATGGCACTTTCTGATTGTATCTGCAGATTTATACCTAACATTATTAGAATTTTCTTTGGGGTTTTTGTCCACAGAATCTTTCAAAGGTGTATTAAACCTTGTTTCAAGATTCACCCTACTAGAACCAATTTTTGTTCTGGTGGTTACTTCTTCTAATATATTGATGATTTCTTCTGCTGAAGATTGTTCAGTAGTCCTGCTTTTGACAGCATGCTCTAAGTCACCTCCAAATTGTCTCAGAATTTTCCTATGGATCATAAATTCTGACATGTCAGGATATAATGCTGTTAATCGGTCCTTTTGTTGGAAAAACCATGGTAAATCTTTGTCTTTATCAGCATTAAATTTGGCAGA